>JAVXUL010000017.1:45022-200022 GCA_035590515.1 Trichilia minutiflora | reverse complement strand
CCTGAAAACCTGAAACGGATTCGTGAACAACAGATAAGAGATATACCCAGATACCATTTGAACCAGAGCTGAACCATTGAATTACCCGAGAGTGATTTCACTCCAGAAGACCTCGAGTCACTGGCTGCCTTTAGAGCAGACTAAGAATCAGGTACGGAAGGAAGTGAAGGTGAAGCAGGCTTGCTTTAAGGGCTAGGCTTTCTCTCTTCTTTGGCTTGACAATATGACAGAGATGGGCCTGGGCTTTCTTCTTTAAAGCCTTGAGCCGGGTATGAACTCGATTGTTGGTCGGATCTTGCTGGGTATTCCCACTTAGCTTGGATGGCGCCTTTCGCCTTTGATTAGGACTTTTCCGCATTTCATCTCAAAGAGGATCTAAGCTAACTAAGCTAAACAGTGCTTTTCTCTTACTAAACCCAAAGAGTAAGAGTAAAGCATTCCAATTTCAGGGCTTAGCTTAGGCCCCTTCCTAATCTAATGCCATGCCCAACCAATGCCGAATCCAAGACCTGGTTCACGCTTGAAAGCCAGAGCTAGTCTTCTTCCCACTGACCGCTACTAATAAGATAAGACGAACCACTACCAGTAGTCCTTCTTCCGGGGTTCAATAGCTGCTGATTCTGTAACAGCTTGTTCTGTCACAGCTTCTTCAACTCAACCTCCCCCCAGGGAATGGTTGTAAGGTAGCAGGAATAGATCTACTAGGCCTTGAGTCGGGTTTGAACTCCTCTCCCCTCACTACTCTCTTTGGTTCTGCCTTTAAGAGGGATAATTTTCACTGCAAACTCTTCTCGGTCTCGTAGATTGCTTGACTTAAACAAGTGACCTCTTTTCTTTTCCAGGTTAGGTAGGCGTACGAACGGGACAGTCCGATCAATATCTTCTTAGCCTTGTGCTTCTTCTCCTTTTGTTTGTGCTTCTTACCCGGCTTTCTTCTTCTTTTTCTTATTACCCGGCTTTCTTCTTCTTCTTACCTGTCTTTCTTCTTCTTCTTCTGCCGAATCGGTGCTTGCTAATCGTTGGGATATACCCCCCAGAAAGGTGAGTAAAGTAAACCACCAGCAGCTCATATTAATGATTCCTACTTTATGGGTTAGCTACCTTTCCCGGTTCGCTACAACTAAAGTCCCTAAGCCTGTTAACAACCTTGGAGCTACTGGTTGTTTGGAAGCCTAGATCTTCTCATCATTTCCCGAAAAGGGGCCCATTCCAATTATTCCATTTCGTTGAGTTTTGAACTTGAAAGCTCGGTCCGTGGCAATGGAAGAAACTTCTATATTCCAACCACGTTATTCCAGAGGCTTCGTGAAGAAAAAGAGTTGAATTAGGAGAGTGAGCCTCTTATGTCATGGTAGACTCGACTTGGAGATGGGGAGGAAGTGAGCGAACATTTAGATATAGTCTATAATGGGCCGTGTGGGATTAATTCGTAGCTCCCCCTATCTCAGTAAGGTCGAGACCCTACCCTTTCTCGATCGAATGCTTACCTAAAGATTCTCCGCGGGCTCATTCCATGCAATCTGTTCTGTTATTTTCTTTTCAATTCTTCGCCAGAACCTTCAGTAATTCAACCCTATCGAATGAAACGAACAAGACCAATTGAACCGTTCAACCAATTGAGTGAAGTTCAACCGATTGGGTTAAGGGGACTCGATCCAGCCATAGCTTTCTATCTACGACTACTACCTGCTTCAATTACTGCTTTAAGGTTGTCCATGTCTCCCGCCCGTTACCTCAGTACATATGGCAAGGCCCGCTATGGTGCTTGCTCTATGGGGGTTGAGCGAGTATCAAGTTGAACTATCTCATTGTGTGGGATGGTTCTTTGATACGGCTGCTATCTTGTGTAATGGGTAGTCGCGTGCTTCTTTTCTATTGGTTGAGTGGGCGGTACTGTCACCTTGTAGTTTTGGCTAAAAGTGGGTTAGGCTGGCTAGTCACAATAATAATAATCTAGTGGGTCTCTTCTAGTTTTTCTTTGACTCCCTATAGATTTGAGCTAGTCGCAATACCTATCCATTTATCTACGCGCGCTGTGACCTTACCTTCGTGGGGCGGTGCGGTATAATATGCTCCCCTACCTCCATCGTAGTAATCCCATTTCCAGGTTCCTCCTTCTTGAAAAGTACCCTCAATAAAGTCTCCCTCTACCTGCCATCTTTTTCAAATAAGCGCGGGGTTCAACTTCCAGACACGACTAACTACAAGAAAAAACGATTTTCTCTATTCTAAAACACCGCAATCCACACTGAACCAGCATTTGATCGATTCTCCTACCTCCCCGGCATATTTTAGTGCAAGCAAGCAGCTATTCCATTGCTGTTCTCTCTTGGTCCATGCAGCGAGAAAGCATGGAGAGCAAACAGGATCGATCGCCCATGGACCGATTCCTCTAGCTCCAAAACCATGTGTCGGTGTTCCATATGACCGGCTTAATCCATCCTTCTTCCGGCGGGTGCCACTTCACTAAGGTTCTCTTTTCCTTATTCAATCCAGCCGGGACAGCTTGAGCTATTGCTTTCCATCTCTGAATGAGACTGCTTTCCCAAGGAATGAAGGAGTATCTACTTGGAGCCAATGCAATGACTGATTCTGAGATGGAAGCTTCTACACAGCTAATTAGTCGACTTGCAGGGAGAGCTTGATCTTGGAAGATTCTTCTCTTTCTCTCCAGCCATAGGTTCCACACTGGGCTGATTCTCCAAATGATTTGTAAGGTCTTTGCCCCGAACCTCGAGGGCCAAGCTTTTCATCATGACAGCACTTCTTTCTGGCTTACCAAGCAAATGGACATCATAGGGAAGAACCAGCCCCTGGTTTCCCGAGCGTAGGTACAATGCAGTAAGAGATGGCAGTTCCTTCTTCTGCAGCACAGAGGCAGCACCTATAGGGGCTTTGAAAGCCCTTCCTTGCCACATCATTAGGGTGTATTTTCTTTTTTTCCTTGCTGCTAGCCGTGTTAGCCTTTCCCATTATTTTGCGGGCCTGCTTCCAATAGGTATGAACTCAGTATCATTTTCATCTCCTGGAACAAGCAGCTCTAGAGCTACTCTGGCCCAGTCACGGCATTATTGACAAGGGTTATTGCGGCTACCTCTCCTTCCTTGTCTGGTTCAAAAACGAAATCGAAAAGACAGACACAGACACTGAAGGAAGTGGAAGTCTATTTCTTTTGTTTTGGTCGCAGAGATAGCGAGGTTAGCTCTTCCCGATCTACCAGAAATGGTTGCAAATCATTGGAAAAAAGGGTCTCCAAGGGGATTTCCGATCATTGTGTTAATAGATTCTGGATCTCTTTCTGCTCTAATGCATCATCATTTTATCGGCCTGGCGGATTTACCTACGATTAACGGTTTAGGTTTAAGTCGAAATGGCGCAGGCAATCCGAGCAACTTATCCACAAGGGATAAGAATCTCCACTCTAACATATATATAGTGAGTTTACGTAGTATCCGAGCAAAGCTCGTTCTAGGCATCCATCAATTCTTTCTCCATCCAAACAAAGCAAGGTTGCTATATCCTGGACAACCCCCGATCCAGCTAGGCTTCATTCGGGTAAATTCAACACTAATCCAGCACATCCACATCAACTATTATAACCGTATCTCACTGCAATGGCACAGGCAAGCAAGGCAACTAACCTTTTCTCGCCACTGAGGGATAGGGATCCCCTTTTTCTAGTTGGAAAAGCAAAAATGACATTGCTTGCAGTAGATTGGAAATAAGATATCCTGCTAAGCCACCTACAACTCTGGATGCTCTCTCAACCGGAAACAATAAGCTGCCCGCCTACCTACATTATTTCTAAGAGAAACTGGGATGAGCACAAAAAAAGTTATACTGGGGCTGCGCTCAACTAGACCTCCCCTATTCATAGTATGTCATGTAGTTTTTGGTGATCCCTTCCTTCATTTGCGTAGTTTCGGTAGCTGCAAGGCATCACTCAACTCTTGGTTATCTAGTTAGCATCCAGTCCAAAATATTGATTCGTCGATAGGCACCAAAGCATGATCGGAGAAATAAAAGAGTGGAGAGTCTTCTAGTTGGTTGGGTAAAGGTCTCTCTCATCGAGGGAGAATCAATTGAAGGGGAGGCACTGGTATTCTCCGAAAAGTAAATGAAAAGAAAAAAAAGTTCATTGATTCATTTATCTGGTAGCGCAAAACAAGTTATTGTTTCGTTGATAGGCCACTCGGTGCGTGCATTCAGGGATGGCCAGCCCCCTTCCTTTAGTGTTTCTATGCTGACGCGTATAAACAAAAAAATCTGGTCGGTTACATCTTGAGCGGACTAATCGAATACAGAAAGTCGACTTTGATTCGGACCTTACTGACTTGGAGGACAGAGATCTTATCTTGGTTTGAGAACCGCTTCGAAAGCTCTCATCCCTCTGCTGCTACGATACCATGTTCAACCTATGCTTGCTCCGTCGGAGTTCCACCTAGCCTTTTCTCCGTTGTCGAGATGCAAACCTTCTTTCAAATGACGAGCCAACCTCACCAACTTCTGGCTCATCCACTGCCGTAGCCCCCGAGGTTGAGGACCTGGAATGAATGACAAGATTTGGATAGGATTACGAAAAAGCCTCGAGACAAGTGGGTGGGACAAGTTCCAGTTGATTCGAGCGGGATGTCGGAGTGGGGAAATAGGAAGAAAGGGAAGAGAAGGGTGAGCTAGAAAAGGGTTCTATAGAATAGACTGACTTTTCTCCCATCAATGCTATTTCATAGGTTCAATAGGAGAGATTCGCATCCATCTATTTGGAGGATTTCCAGCGGGTATCATTCCACTTCTTTTGTCTTCTTCTTCCAAGCTCTTTCGCATCGATTGGGTCGCGTAAATCCGCAATCCAATTGGAAGTGCGCCGGAAACGGCTCGATGTTCTTTTCGATTGCGTTCAAGAGAGCTTCCCTGTTCGGATCGGGTCAGAGATAGTATAGCTTCCCACCCACCTCCAAGGGTAGCAGAAAGATACAATCTGGTGGTAGCACGAAGAACGATGCTAGTTGGTTCGGTGAGAAGCTTGAGTAGCTAGTGTTCATCTTTACGAATACTGAATTGAGCTAACTTGGGATTTTCTCTCACTTAAAAGGTTTCTCGACTGGCGAGTGAAATGGGCAGCCTAACTGCCAGACGAAGCAGCCGCAGCCATTCGTTGTAGCACGCTACGAGCACCGATAGTTCTGCCAGCCACTGGGTATAGATGAATTTGAATCACTCGTCTTAGACCTTTAGCCAGGTTAGAGTTTCTAGTAGATTCCCTTCCAGCCTGATGGACTGGCTGGAAGCCTTTACTGGGGTCGGCTATCGGATTCATTTCAACTCAAACAAAAGCAAGGCTGGAGTCACTCTAACTCGTACTGGACATTAGGAATCGGATTGGAGCTCCAATCCTTCTCTTTCACGCCCGGCAACAACATTCTTTTTTCTATCTGCCTAGTCGAAGTTCCTTCTGTCCTCGACCGTCGAAAGCAACATCTTCAGTGAATGTTGTGACTATGTCTCTCCTCCCCGGTTCAAAGCTTGTTCTTGCTCGAACAAGACAATAAACGAACGTATGGCAAGCCTAACAACGGCAAGACCAACGAAGCGCATAGCTAACGAAAACGAAGTGAAGCGCATAGCAGCCATCAGACTCAGAGACTCAACGAAGCGAGACTCTATATAAGCGTAGATGCTTAGCAAGCGGAATCCGACACCACCAATCCGGGCGTACTCAATCATTGGGACTGCCATCAGTCAAAAAGGGCGATGAGAATGAATTAGATTGATATCGGACTCACGTTAGTCAAATTCCGGATCCACAAACTCGCCCCTTTATGTGACACTAGGGATTTATGATAACTTATTGAGACTCCTAATGCCAACCAAGAAATGAGTTCGCACGCATCGGCGAAACCAAAGTCTTGCGTACCTAGTCAGTCAAGATAGACTTCGCGCACCACCACACCAAGACATGGCGAAGGCGAACAAGGGCAAGAATCCCAGTGCTGTAAGAAAGCCAAAGGCACATCAAAGGCCTCATCCGCTAAAGTGGCAAACATGCGAACAACTCACCCCACCCGAATCAAAGCAATCCTATCCGTCACGAAGCTATGCGGAACGAGACTCATTGCGTAGCGAGACAAAGAGCCAACTTCAAATCGAAAGAGTCACAAACGGGGCTGCCACTAAGTAAGCTAAGTAGAGGTCTGGTTTGATCGAACGCCAAACCCGCATCAACCAGTCCCGACAACCTCTGATTAGTTACCAATGATCTTCTCTGCTCAATACTCTGACCTGTTCTCGAGAATTCAACAGACTCGTCACCAACGAAGCGATAGCGAAATAGCAACGAAGCATAGCCATATAGCGAGACTCAACGAAGCTAACGAAGCGAGAGCTCCAACGAAGTGCAGCTATGCGGCATAGGTAGGCAGCGAAGCATCGTCGATTGCGGAGCCCCAGAGCAAAGCGAGACTGAGGTTGCTTCGTTTGGTCACTCTTGCACTTCGTCATGCCTTTGGTATGATAAGAAGATAGAGAGGTTAGCTGAGCCCTTTGCAATGGGAGCGACCTTGCCTATGTATAGACCAAAGCGCATAGCGAACGAATGCGAGACTCAGAGCGGAGTAGGCGTGTGACTCAACGAAGCATCCAATAGCGAATAAGCAGCTAGGCGAGACAAAGCAAACGAAGCTATGCGAAAGAGCAAAGCGTAGCGAGACACTCGCATTAGAAGCATAGCTAGCGAGACTCTCGCATTAGAAGCATAGTCCAACGAAGTGCAGCCCGTAGCGAGACTCTTCGGCTTTCTCCAGCTGAGGCCTCTCTTGTTGAATCTGGTTTGGAAAGTGCCTACTCTGCCCCGGACGGCATCTCTGTTTTCTTACGATTCAGCGGAGGATTATTCCCGGCAGATGAAACAGCAGATTAGGTAGCATATGCTCGTGAATGGACGTCTTTGCTCTCTGGAATAGCCCTTGTAGTGGGGTCCGATTGCCTATTGCAAGCAACCTGAATCGCTATTGGGCATATTGGCAGACATTGTCTTGTACATCACAGTCTAACCAACCGCGCTTTAGACACCGGACCCAGCGGAGAATGATCCAAGAAAGGAATCAGTTTAGTCAACTTAGTCCATTCCTTTTTCACTTCGTAGGGGATTTCTCTAGGTAGGAAGTCGAGTTAATCAGCCTTCACTTTCCAGCAAGACCGAGCGCGGCCATCAATCCACTTCTCGCATAGAAGCACAGCTCATATTGCTGCGCAACCTGTGAACTTCACAAAGTGTGGACGAACGACCCCACCCTCCTTCTCTTGGCTGCTTTCGCGCCTAGTTGAGTGCTTTGGTCGTACAATTGTTCGCTTTATTAGAATAACTCAGCCTAGATGCAGAGCTGTCGAAAAAGGACGCAATTCGCTTGATTCATGGTTACGCGGGCAATTCAACAACAGATGATTCGCCCCGAATATCCAACATCTGATTGACCGGCATACGATTGGCCGGCAGTTCCCGTTTATCCCGAGCTAGGAGCTCCTTCCGAACCCAAAGACTATGAAGTCGCAGCTCAAGCAAGAGGTCCTAGATCAAACGAATCTGCATCAACAGAAGCATAAGCTTCAGTAGAAGCTCTTTCACAAGCGAACTCCGACGCTCCCTACCCACATCTCAATCCGAATCTGAAGCCGAAAGAGACGCAGCTGCCACTAAAGCAGATGAAGTCTTGTCTACTGCCAAGGAAGGCACGGAAGCATCTCTTCCGGAACCAGCGGAATGAAAGTCGCTTTGACTCCGAGAAAAGGAAGAAGAGGAATGGCAGGCTAACGCAGCTAAGCTCAAAGTAGTGGGTAAGGAAGCGCTCCGCATGCCCTCCAAAAGAAGCTACATGCCCCGCAACCCCTACGCTAACGAAAGCAACCTGACATAAGCGCGCTAGCACACTCATTTCAATCTGTTTTGAATCTGTTTTCATCTACTCGTGCACTATCGCTTCTGACGCTCCCTATCGCTTCTGTCGCTGATAATTCTTTTGGTATTTGTGAAGTCGCTTGTCCTATCGCTTCTTATTCCTTTGTTGTAGTGTCAGACTTATTCTCACGTTTCTGTCGCTTCTGACGCTTCTGTCGCTCATTAGTCTGTTTTCGATTTTGGTCCTTCAACTGATGATCGCTACGCCCCTACTCGCTGTTAGCCTCTATCAAGAGAGTCCCTCCACTAGCCTTCTGAGCAATGCTTCCTCTTGCCAGTCAGCTTTCTCGTCTTGCGTACGCTTTGACGACAGCTTCTCCGCTTTCTCAACCTCGGGTCTTCGTCCGTCCCTTCTCTCCCGCTTCCTGACCTCCGACGTGCTAGTCCGTACCTCTTGTCGAGTCACTTCGTCCCCTTGCTTCGTTCAAGCTGCCTGCTTGCTTGCCGCTTTTCCGCTTGCAAGGTCGCATTGCGTAGGTAGGCTTTTGTCTGCTCTCTTAATAGCAAGAAAAAGATGGGCTTTAGAGGGAATAGGGGAGGTGGGATTCCGGGGACCATTAGCTGCAAATGAGTCTAAAAGATAAAGAGAAGGTCAGACGGCACTTTCGAGAGATATAAGGCCAGACTTGTGTTGTGGCGCGAGGTCGCTTTGCGAAGTCTGGTTTTGACTACGAGGAAACGCTCTGTCTTGTAGCTAAACTGACTTCCATCAAAGTTGTGATTGCGTTAGCTGCAAAGAGGAATTTTAAGATCGCTAGATGTTAAGAATGCGTTCGGTGACCTTGACAAAGACAAAACAATGTTTTCGACAACGGCGACGTAGTCTTCGCCTATGCGTCTTCTTCGAAACTGAGGGTAGATCTTCGCCGTAGTGCTTTGCGTAGTTTGCGTAGTTCTTTCCGCGTAGTTGTCTTTGCGTAGTGCATAGTTCCAATGGCGGAACGGGCCGAAGCGCCGTCTCAGGTCGCTTTGCGTAGTGTACTACGTTTAGTCTACGGCTGCACGCACGGACCACCCTGAGGTCGCTTTGCGTAGACTTGGGTTGTTCATTCCTTACCACCGGAATAGCAGCTGATAGGCGAAAGCTTAGATCTCATATAGGAATGAGTGAAGCAATGTAGCTATGCCTGAGGTAGTCCTGAGCCGAGAGTCAGAGCGTTAAGGGGACTCGACTCGGAGAGCGTCTGATTGTATAGTGAGTCCCTCTGGCAATGCGTGCGAGAGTCACTCTGTCGTATGATCGTTCAGGGAAGCGAGAGTCCTGACTCCTAAGCGTTGAGAGAGAGCCGGAGCGCTTGTTCTTCTTCCTGAGAGAGAGCCGAGCGTCAGTCCTTCCTGAGAGAGCAGTCGGATCGTTTATAGAGTCACTCTGGCAATTCTGGTAAGCGTGAGTCAGTCCGGCAATTCTGGTAAGCGAGTCGTCCTGACGGAGTCCGGTAAGCGTTAAGGCAGTCACTCCGTAGCCTGAGCGTATGATTCTCTAGCAATTCAGGTCAGCGCCTTCTTCCGGGGAGGGAGCAAGAACCAGAGCGAGAGTCCTTCCTCTGGCAGAGCGCTTGTCCTTCCGAGGCATAGGGACTCACTCAAAACTTGTCTGGTTCGATAAGGACCAGGCAGGAGAGGAATCAATCATGACATTCTAAAATAACGTTTTCACTCAGACGCTCCTGCGGAGTGACTGCTTACCCTCAGCTCCGAGGGACTGCTTCAAAAAAACGCATAGCCTACGGCTGACCCTAAACGCTTATCCCGCGTACGACTTCCCCGAACACCTTTGCAGAGGCCTTGGTATATCATCTAATCTGAGCTTGAAGGCGACGTTGTCGTCAGACGAGTTGCTTGCTAGGTCCCATATCGAGTTAGAGAAGAGATTGATCTATGAGATGAAATCAGAGAAGATCAAAGATCAGACTGGGCATGACTCCTGGCACGTCGCACTTGTTTACGTGCGCTAATCTTGGGTTGCCTTCCACTTTGAACGTGCTTTTAACGCGATTCAGAAGGCGGTTTTTTTCTCCAAAAAAGGCTGGCGCGGTCAAAAAAAATGATGACTTTTGCTTTAAAAAAGGAGATTCATACAGCGGAATCTGATCTCGAAAAAAAAAAGATGAATTTTCTTTATTTGATATGAGATCTCAACGTGGGATAGAGGCCTCATCGCGAATTTCGTGTGGGATATCCACACACAAAGGTAGCCGTCAGGTTGTCGTCAGACAATGGGAAGACGACGGTTGCTTGCAAGGCCGAAGGCTACGGTAAGCAAGCGACGGTGACGGTAGCGTCCCGGTAGCACTAGCCATAGAACCTGACCGTCGATTCTGTTTAAACCAGCCGTGGAAGCAGTCTGATTTTCCCTGCCCGGAGAACACATTGTTGGGGGGAGACTCTTGGATCTCGGTTGACCGGAGATATCCGTGAATCTCGTACGCCGATCGACCGGCTTACTAATAGAAAGCTAGGACAGACATCTCCTTCTTAGATTATAGCGCCGTGAGCGTCCATAAAATAGGTTGCTTTCGAATTAGTGAAAGAGGCGCCTTGACCTGTGTGCATATGGATAGCACCCTAGGGAGTTGTTCACGCAATAGTCTACTTCGATGGAGATTCGGTAGGCAGCCGAGAACAATTCAGATAGTTTAACGCCCCGGGTTGTTAGGATCGGAAAGAGTTGGTTCAGCATGGCAAGCGCAACCTAACCTCTCTCTCGCCTAGATCGAGATCCTTGGATAGAAGATCTCAATGCGACCTCTTCGTTATCATATCAAAGCAGCTTTCCACTCTTTTCCCGGGTGGTCTTATACCTAAACGCAGCAGGCCCCGCGAGTAGTCGAACAAATGAGAGGTTGTCGACGAAGGGGTCAAAGGTTGAATCCGAAGGTTGCGTCCTTCAACCTCGCCCGCGTGTGAGCTTGCTTGTACTATCGCTCGCCTGCCTGACCTGCTTTCTGGCTAGCTTCTTTATGGCAAGCGCTACCGTAACCTAGCTAGCGCTACATCTTGCTAACGTCGTCTGAATTGCCTTGCAAGCGCTACATCTATATGGCAAGCCTCGCCTTCGTCTCCCATTGTAGTCGCCTTCGTCGGCAACCTATAGTTGACAAGACTGATTTTCCTTTTTTGCGGCATGCCTTCCTCGAAACAGATTGGAGCCTGCCATCCGATCTTGAAGATGAGCCCCGGGAAACGGGAGTGGCATACGAAAACAATTCCTCTCCACCTAGAATGCCCCAACTAGTCCTATCGCGAAGTAGACTCCATCAGCATCGAATCTCCTTATTCGAAACTAGCTCTGGCGGCTGCCCCGATCAGGAAGGCTCTTTCACATCGTCTAATCTTTGAAAATGTTTGGAAACAATTCTTAGGTACCGATTCAGGAAAGCAAATCAAACGACTACTTACCAGCTTTTTGTGCTCCTAGCCCTTTTCTTTTGATCTACAGTCTTACCTGTGGCTACCCGCAAGCTAAACATTGATTGTTCTATGAGCTTCTACACTCCCAAATGAATGTAAACTTTCGAATGCGCCTAGCTTCCCTCAAAGGGCGGAGAACATAAAGAAGGAAAACAGGAGATCGGAGAATCGAAAAGAACTACTTCCTCAGAGCGATTGAAGTAGTCTAACTTGAATCAGTATCTCAAATAGGGCTCTATCAGGCCTTCTGTGTGATATCGATCTTCTCTTCTGTTTATGGTAAGCGGTTAACTAATTGAGTCTTAGTCTTAGATTCTATTGTTACGCCTCCTACCAGAAAAGACTGGAGTGTGATTCCTCACATTCTAGACTCTATCCCGCAGCTATTCCAAAGGTACCCGCCTACGATTGGGTCCACACCTTTGTGTCCTTGGCCTAAGGTATGGAGAAGACAGGTTTATTCTAGTCTTAGAAGTAGAAGTCAGTTTCAGTCTTTTTACCTTATTTAGGGCTCACTGTACAGGCGGAGTTAGCAAAGAGGAAAAGGTACAACATAAGCAAGTAAGCGGGTCACAAGGAAGTCGGATTCCAATCACAGTGAGTCAAGCCGCTTTCAGTCCTATCATTGGTAGTGGGAGATAGGGGGCAATTGGGTGAACGACTGGGATGGTTAGATAGTTTCTGAATCCATTTCAAGGCATTCTTAAGCCCGGGATGGAGAAAAGCCAAGCTGCGGTTAGAAAGAAAAAGAATCGTCCGCTCTCCTAGTTGCCGGAGCTTCTTTTTGAAAGTCAATCCCATTCTTCAAAATCACCATTGGTGACATCCTATGGTCCACCACGTGATGGATCATGAGGGCGAGTTACCAGTGACCGTATGGTTTGTGGTACTCCTTGGATAAGTTTGGAACTGGGACCTGCACGAGGAGCCCAGGGGTTGCCGTACTGATAGAACAGTAACTTGCCAAACTGGTTGTCCTTCTAGGACTAGTAAATTTCTTCCTAGTTGGATTGTAATTTAACTACAGAAAGATTGTGTCTTTCACCTTGATCTTCTGTACACCCAGGCTAGGCTAAAGGTGTTCAATTTTAATAATGCCACACTTATTCCATTTTTACCCTGGTATGGCAGGAGGCTAAGGAACGCCTTCCCGTCATGAAGGGACTTTGTTCAAAGGTCTATATAATGATATTCAATGGCTATAGCAAGGAACTCCGCGTGAGTGCTCACCTGGTGGTGAAATTTGGTATCTTGGTCGTCGTTCAGGATGGCTGTTTTGTGCTTTCTATTTTAAAGAAGCAGCATCATCTTTAATGATGTACTATGGGAGTGACCAAGTTGTTACTCCTCCGAATTCTCTTCCCATCTCCCTTTCAATTCAAGGAGGGGTATTCCCCGTATCATCCCTTCCCCTCATAGAAGACGTGTACGGGATCAAAAGGCGGATATGCTGGTAAAATGGTATCCTTCTATCTTCTCCTTTGCAGAAGATAGTTTTAATACTTTCAAGACTAAGGAGCCTTTCGGTTAAAAACCAATAGTTAGCGACATTGAAGATGACAGTTGTAGTGCTTTTCTTTAGTGCCGTGAGATGATAGAATAGCGGAACAGGGGAGAAAAGTACCAACTCCTAAGAAGGAAGACATAGAATCGAGTTGGAGAGGAGGATTGGCGAGAGCAAGACGATTCTAAGTAACACAGCTGATATGCGATAGCTTACTAGCTGCTACAACAGAATGATTGATCTTAGCGGTCAGGAGACCTATACGATTCTATTGATTAGTTATAGATTCTATTACTTGCTTTCTGAATAGGGGAATTCAATTAGGAAAAGGATCAACCCACAAAGGATAGGGAAATGGGTATAGACCCGGATCCGGATCCCTTGATACAAGAAGGAAAGCGCGGTCGGGAACCAAGAACAGAAGTCATTTCGCTAACTCAAAAGAGCAATTCAAATAAGGAAATGGAAGGATTCCTCCAGCTTGCCTAAACAATTCCAATTTCACAATTCTTGTGACAACAGACGGAATTCCTTCGTTCCCTTTATCAAAGGCAATAGGAAGAGATCGATTTCGAACCAAAATCTCGAGTACAAGCCAAGGAGAATCTCAGGCATACCATCGACAGAGTCAGGAAAAGGCAGAAGGCGCGCTAATCAAATCCTCTCTTTCAACTCTATCCCTTCTTGGTCCCAGCTAACCAAGCTCATTCCCAGCTCCCTATGAGCTCAGAGTCGCTAACGCTAAGAGGAAGAAGAGCCACTTCCATCATTCCCATAGTCACAAGGGAAACCGAACCCAAGTGAAGTTAAGCCGAGTCCTTTTCTGCCTTTGCTACCGGGCATTCACTCCTAAATCTACCTGGTATGGACTGCTAAATCGATTCCTCTTGGCTTGGCTACTTGACCTTGACTACGAGATCGCCAGATTAGCAAGAAAAGCTTTCCCTGTAAAAAGCTTTGTTTTGACTTCAAGCAGAGTTCGAAGATCAGGATTGGATTTGAAATCAATCTCCTCAGCATTCAATGAAAGTGGGTCTATCGATACAAGTGGTCAGACCGAGAATTCAGCATACAAGACCTGGCCGATGGCTACTTCCAATTCAAGTGCCACTTATCTTAACACAACTCGGGCTAATCGACTCTCCGCAAGCTAGCAATCCAATCAAGCCAAAGCAACACAACTTCCTTCAACGGCAGCGGGATATTGTCTATAATAACAGAGAATATCGGAGTCGAAGGGCAAAAGAGTCTTCCGATTTCCAGAGAAAACAGAGTCGAATTTGGCTTACGCCCTTGGCTACTCTACTACGCTATGAAAAGCACCAAGAGTTCTAAGGCCTCCAAGTGCAGCGACAGGGGCGACATCTCTAGTGATAGAGACCCGCGAGATCGCTTCTTTAAGCCCGGAAGTGAAGGTTTTCCCTTGATTTGATGATTGAAGATGTCACTTGCTACGATTCCGAACCGCTGCGCACCTTCTTTTTTTAGCGAGAAAGTCTGACCTCTTTCAAAAGAGTTCCACATCTATGGCTATGCCCGGATCTCACTCTATCTTTCCGGCTTAGCTTAGTGAAGAGAGCTTTCTTACCTAACATTTCCCTTTCGACGGGTATGAGCTTCTAGGAGCCCTGCCTCCAAATCGCTTATTCTGCCTTGCCTCGATCTCTATCTGAATGTATTCTGAAATAGAATCGTGGGCTGATCTTTCCTTCGTACTAGCGCTAGCATACTCGACATTGTCTACCGGGAAGCCTGAGTCTACGTCTTGCAGACATCCTCCTTTTATGTGAGATAGCTAACTATACAGCGCAGCGCTCACTCCACTAGACGTTCTTGAGCTTGGCTAGCTAGACATTGTATAGCGTTCCCTCTACGTTATCGAGTGTCAGACTGAGTCAGCGCTATCGTGAAGACTACCTACTACGTCTGGCAAGCAAGACAAGGACAGAGTCAGTCACAGGCAGCAATGCAAGACAAGAGAATCCGAGTATACATAGCGCTTCCGTCGTTTACTATACGTTACGTTCTCTAATCTTGGCTAACGACTCTGCTCTTCAGACCATGAGATTGCAGTATCCAGACCGCAGGGCATGACAACAGCCGCTACAAGCCATGAATTCACTCTCTCCTCTCACATCATGCATTTTGCTAGACTTTTGCAGAAATCATTCTCAGTCACGCTAACTCACTCAGCAACCAACGAAGTTACCAATAGCGAGCTCCAGCGAAGACGGAAGCTATGCAAAGAGCGAGACAAAGCATAGCGAGGCAATCCACTTTTCCGATTCCGGGGCCTCTCTGTTCCTCTCTTCGGACACCTTACGATTCTCGGTCGCCTCAGACGCTTGGGCAGGACAGACTCACGCTCAGGCATCCCGATCAGAGGATCTCTGTCTGTCATGTCAGGACTCGACATCATACTGGGCAGGACTCACTCAAAAATGCTCTGGCGCAGGAAGAGATAGCCCTAAACTCAGGAATTGTGCCTGAACGATCCGACCGACTCTGGCGCTCTCTCAGTAATGCCTATACGCTCCGGTCTCTCAGCTCAGGATCAGGTCATACTTAGAGCGAACGAACAGAGTCAGGCCCGACTGACTAATTGGAGACTCGGTAGGTTATCGCCAGACAACAATGTCATGCTGGCAATAGAGAGAGGCATCTCGCTATAGCAAGAGCAAGATAATTTGATGTTAGTTAAGCAAGAGAATAAGCTATATACGAACAACGTCTAGTCAACCACGACGTGGCATGGGCTTGCATTCGTTAGGCGAGGTCTTGTTGCCGATAGGCATGCTCTGAGCGATAGCAAACTTAGCTAACTCAGTCTGAGCCTATCCTATAGAGCATTGCTTCACATCTGACTCTCTTCCGCGGCTATTTACAAGAAAGAGGACAGGCTACGAAACGAGAGTGAGGTCTTGCAGGTCAGCTAGCAAGAGTACTCATGCATGCTAGGCTGACTTTGCACATGGTCTTGCTTGCTTAACTCACACTCAATTGTCTTGGGGTAGCGAAGCCATGCCAAGGGTACGTACGTCTAGCTAGAAAGAGAGCCTCATTGTATAGCAAGGCTACGTAAAGGGTAGCGCAAGGACGGACTTGCATGCCGGAGTCACGCCCAGTATTTTCATAGATGACCTCCTCATGAAGATCTCTGATCGAAGACCTATGCTCCCCTGGAGTCCCAGTCTGATATCGTATCTGAATCTCTGTCTTGGCGCAAGCTAAGGAAGGCATGAGGGGTTTCTAAAAGTCTCCTCTCATTACTTATGGATAAAGCTCTTAAGCTTAAGCTTTTACGAGCATCTTCCAATTCTAAATAAGAATGATAGTCTTTCAACTAGATGTGCTCCTTTGGTTGGGTTTGAGATAGAGCGTGAGATAGTTGGTCTAATAGCTAGTCCAACTTCCTTGTATCTGAAAGCGATGACAGGATGTTAGGTCTAGTAAGGAGACTCTTTGGATAATTGACTTCCACGAATAGACTGTTAGGCTAAGGTTGGGATCCTTTGAAAGAGTGGTTTTGTTCTGTCAATACAATACAGCTTATCGAGTTATCAAGCTGAACTTCCTTCTGTAAGGAGCTTGAATCGTTCGTTTACTCTAAGTCTTATTACCGACGGATTGCTATTTGAAAACACTTTCAATACAAAATCCTTCCTCTAGTTGGACAGTCTCAGTCTTAGTTAACCGAAGTCAAGTAGGCACGAGGAGCTAACATATATGTGTAGTGTTTTTTCGCCTACCTAATTCTTGTATTGGTTCTTGACTTTCTGTGCCCCATCAGGAGATAATTGCTATGTCTGGTATCTACGCCAATAGATTGAAATCAAGCAAGGAGAATATGCCCCTTCCTTAGTTAAGAGAGATCTCCGAAGACGGACAAGGAAAGAAGAATCTGAACAAGAGGAATGAAGACGGCTAGCCGAAAGACAGGAAGGTTTTTCCCTGGGGAGACAAGGTATTATTGAAACTAATGGAATCGGGGATGCGGCATTTCAAAACGAATTACCTCTATAATCACCACCATCAGGACGACCCCTTTCAAAGCTGAATAAATAAGAGGTGCTTACGAGTTATCCTATTTGGATCATATTTCCATGAGTGTCATATCCTTCTTTTATTCAGCTTTATGTTCTATTTCCGTCTCCGTACGGGAGTCATATGATAGGAGAAGAGGAAGAGCGTAAGGAGATATCTAATTAAAAGGCAAGAGCTCCCCGAAGCAAAGAAGAAATGTTTGATGGAATTAAGAACCACAGCACAGTGGGCTAAGGTAGCAATTTGATCTGAAAGAGGGTACATGCTCATAGAGTGAATATCGAACGATCAACAAGACTATCAGGCCCTTCCAGCTAAAAGCTAAAGGCTGGGAAAGAGGCTCACTCGTTAAACTCTAATAGTTCACACTTCCTTCCAAGTCCATGTGATAGGACCCAACCAGGACATGTCACACAGAGGGGAGTGGAAGACTGTTAGAAGGACATCCTTTTTTCATTTCTTTCCCTGATGTGGCAATCTCGGGCAACTACACCATAACCTACTTCGCTAGCCAGTCAAAATAGGGAAGGGAGGGCGAACTCTTATCCCACCGATCTCCAGGACCTCAAAAAAGATGGGGAATCCTCCTTCTTCTTAGCCGACGTAAGACCTTCATCCAGCAGCTCAACCTTATTCCGGGTATGAGGAAGCGGGAGTGCATTGGCTACTTGTAGAACAGGCAAGCATACTTTATGAAAAAAGGAGCTTCCCCTCCTGATTTCAATTTCTATTTTTAAGTAAGGTATGTTGAAGCGATGACCTGCCCTACGTATGTTTTTGAAAGATTGAAAGAAAATGACAACCACTGCTACAATAACAATTCGAGAGAAAGCCCAGTGAGATCCGAGGCTGACCATACTATGAAGATCTAAATCATAACTCTTTGTATTCGCCAGCCAAACGATTTCCCTAGACCATCTAGGCGGATTTACCCCCACTACTCTTCCCAAGCTCCTGGCTAAGTTTACTGAGTCGTAAACTCTAACTGCCAGCGGAAATGGTCGGAGCTAAATCACTTTCAGTAAAGTGGTTATGGAAAATTTCCAATCTCTCTCGACGCTTAGGAGTTCCTGGACCTGGGGGAATGTCTTCTCTTAGTTAGCCCCTTCCTTTTTTGGCATCTCACTTGGTGTGGTGGAACCATTCTTTTCGATCTTGTACTAAGGCACACTGAACACTAACTCAATCTCGATTAAGAAGGGTACGTTCTAAAAAGAGGATCCCCTTCGGACCCTGAGCTTTTCTCTAGTCACTCTGGCTACGCTAATATACGAGATTCTAATCGACAGCAGCATTAGTCCAACCCAACCAAGCTCCCATTGAAGAAAGTTCGATGATCCAGACATTCATATATAGTCTCAGCGGAGAATATTACAGTAGGCTGTGTGAAGCAGAGCAAAATAGCCTTCACTTCTGGCACAAAGACTCTCAGAAAGAATGAAAAGAAGGAAGCTTAGGTCTCATACATCTTTCCTGCTGTAAGAATGAAAAAGACTCCTTCCGAAGCCAGAGCAAGTAGAGAAAAAGAAGTCAAAGCAAGCACAGCGTCAACAAGAAGGAGGAAGGCCTTTCAAGGTAAATTCACTCCTTTCTTTTTGGTTTCAGTTATGCAGATGGACTCAAACTCATGCTTGATGGAGGACAGATTCCTATGATCCCAGCTAAGCCAGTCCCTAGGTCAGCCCCTAATCCTTCTTCCGAAGCAAGTACCCGGAATTCTTTCTTCTTTGATTGAGAATCCGCCTAAGGTTTTAGCGAGGGTTCCATCTGTAAAGGTCCATTGCTTTCCTAAATGGAATTGAAATCGTGTAAGAAAGGCGAATCGAGGGAATCGAAGTCCAGTGCTACAGGTTTCCCTCAAGCAAAGAACAAAGATTTGATTCGGAAAAGCGAATTCCTTGATCCGGGAAATAGGAATCTTCTAACATAACTAGAATAGATAGTAGAAAGCTAGCGAATCCCCTGGCTTTTACACTATTCAATAGAAAAGATCTATCCACTCGTGGGCATAGGGGAGGCAATTAGCTCAGTGACCGAGTTCAGTCACCCAGTTCTAGTTCTTTGACCCGAGTGTATCAATCGGTGGAAGTGCTTTTTGCTAACCCGGCGAAGATAGCTGCAATCGAGCTACCATTTCATTTATTCATTTAAAGAGTGATCGAGATTCGGATCGGAAGAGTCTATCTCGCCTGAGTCTTCCTTTCCTGTTGTTGGACCATTAACCGCAGCTAGTCTCGTATCCGTTGTTCTAGTTAAAGATTAAGTGACTACTGTTCAATTTTCCGCTGACAGCTAGATAATCAGCTCTGGGGCTTTCGGAAGGGGGAATCAGATCTCATTCTATCAATGTGAAATCGACATCTGATAATAATTTAGAAACCAGTGGCGCTCACTAATGGGCTTAGAGTTGTATCTGGTATTCAGAACCTCTTTTGCAATTGGTTCGATTTATTTCCTAAGTACTTTTGTCTTCTTCAAAGCTTGTTAGGATCAAAAAGATGGTAGGTCGGAGCCTAAAGGGGCATTCTCTTTTCCTGTCTTTGACACGATCAGTAGAAAATACTGAGCTCCATCTATGCCAACCAAAAGCTCATAGAAATGAGTTCAAACTACTTACTAGTGGAGGCGCATGGGAAGGAGACTAATTCCAACTCTTTCCTATGGTGACAAATTCCATTTTGAGATTCTAACCAAAAGTGGAAAGGGGTTTCTACCCCATGGATCAGCTAACGCAGTTCAGATACTAAAGTGAAAGTAATCTCACCAGATTACGTCCCGAGACGATGGGCGACCTAGATTTCCTTTGAGGTACAAAGCACCGGTTGAACTTCTCTTCGTCAGAATAAGTGAGCTCACTTCACAAACCCAAAGCGTCAAACTCACCTCGGTTTAGCAATTACACGTACAGTCCAGGAGTTGCGGAAGGGATATCAGGATCTAGGCAAGTAAAGAACTTGCTTTGCTAATATCACTCTGCATAGGATCACTCGCCTTAAGGCTCTCTCAGAGAAATTCCAAAAACAGATTCTAGAATGAAATTGATGAGAACTGTCTTGTCAGAAAAGCAAATCTCAGTAGCTCCAGAGATGGATCGCCCACGAAACGAAAAGGTACTATCGCTCTGAAACCCTGCCTGGAAATTCCCTTAGACCCCAAGTCACCAAAATACGTTGCTATGCCCGCCCCTACCAGCTCCAAGACTGACTTCGGATTGGATCGAAAACTCTCATTTCAGTGAATAGGGATAACCGTCCGGATAGGGTGGATAAGTTCCCATCCCAGCTATGACGTTAGCTGAACGAGGCTTTTCTTACACTTGAAAACTCGCTGTTTTGAAACAGTATTCCCGGAAAACTCTATGAATCCTTGTGGGATCACCTTTCCTTTCTTTGTGTGACCAGGCCACATGATCACTTTAGGATGTCCCCCTCCCAAGTAGGAAAAGAAATTCTATCTCTGGGATCTCCCGAATAAAACTATTCCTTAGCCGAGTACCCTTTGCTCCTATCTCCTATCTAAAGTCCTAAGTATCAGATTCTTTCCTTTTTTTTTAGAAGCTTTCGTGACTTCAGTATTGGCTGAGTTGGAATCCCAGATCTCTGTCTTTGTCGAGTAATCTGAGCTACCTTCTTCTTTCTTTCCTACTGGGTTCTATTATCCTGCAACTGGATGCCCTTAGACCTCGTTAGCCCCGGGGGAGCTTACTGGCTTGCCTCTCGCTAACCTATAGCTTCACCCCGTAAACCAAGAGGAGCCTCTTTCGAACCCCTACCCTCAGTTGAGTGGCTAAAGCCCAAAGTTTTTATAGTACAGGTAGCTCAGCATCTATTTAAGTGGATTCCCTTGTCTCAGAATATATCAAATACTTCCCTCTCCCTTGTCTAATGAGGAGATTCAACCAAGTCGAGTAGCAGACTCTGATTTCAGTGCACGTGTGAACCCTGTTTAGCCAGCAAACAAGAAATCCCCCCGTGGAACTTACTCAAGATGCTAATCCATTAATTCTAGCTCGAAGTTTGCCTTAGCCTTGTAAGTTTTAAGAAAGCTTTTTCTATTTTATTAACGGATGAAGCATCCCCGAAGATTGTCTTTGTGCTCATTGTACCGAGCAGTCAACCTATCCTCCTCAACAGAGAGTTTCTCATGGCAATCTTATGTTTAAAAGAGTCAAGTGGGTGCGAAGACACTGGACCAAAAGGGGTTACCATCGCCAATGCCTTCGTCGAGGTACCATTTCCGACCCCAATTCGAGTACCGTTGACGCCTTTGCCTAAAGGTTGAACGAACTAAAGCCTTTCCTGCCCCATGCTTCCGTCCCTAAGGATTTCGTCTGAGAATAAATCCCCGTAGGAAACGGATTATCCGGATAAGGGATTTGGGGTGGGAGTTTTTTTGTGAAAGGTAGTTCTTTCGGCCGCGGCTCGAAGATGGATTCCGCGGATAGGATGAGTGAAATGGTGGACAGGTGGTGCCTGCCAAGCAGAAAGAGAGATTTCTGAATCCCAGTTCCCCGGGAGAACCCTTAAGTTGATGAAAGATTTGATTTGAAAGCGTACAAGAAGGATTCATTCCGATCGGCTGGAAGACAAAACAAGGGCTTTCCCGACATCGAGACTTTGATCTTAGCCTTAGTTGCGAGTGTCACTTGATGGCTTTTCAAAATTCGATAGCCCGCTGGAAACTTATTATTAGTAAGTAGCGGAAGAGCTGCTTTAGAGATCTCTGTTTAGACTTTATCCGAATTCTTTAGCTTCAGGTGTTGGAGAACAGAACCTATTCTTCTTCGGAAGTGTCCTTGAGTTGGCTGACACCAGTGTCTCGTAAGCGTTCCCACCTCGGGCTGCTGCCACGATTCACTTCAACGGGCCGTGAGCGCAAGGCATTTGGATGTCCAGTTTTCGAAACGGGGGGATCAATTGGCCGGTATGGCTCTATGTCACATTTTCTACGCGTAAGTCTATTAAATCATAAAAAAATCCCTTGGATAGAGATCTAGCGGACAAGCCTCTATGGACGTTGAAGTCAAATCCCTTCCCAATCCTGCTTTTTCTTTGATTTTGATTGGCTTTTGTATGAGAACGAGAACCTTCACAAGTGCCTAACTTAGGAGAAGAATTCTATCTACACAAAACATGTTTGACAGGCTTATGAGAAAGCGAAAAGGCCCCAATCGCTACCTAAAAAGTTGATTGTTGGGTAGTGTTTTAATGCTAGTTCGAAAGAAGCAGGGACGCACAAAAACATTTAGGCTGCGCGGGAAGAATGGATACACGAAAAGAAGTCTGGAAGGGCCACCCCAGAGGCATTAAAAAGAAGGAATATGTTAATTGACGCTGCTTGAGGGAGCATTCTCAAGGCATATCACCACTTAAGAATCAAAAATATTAGGAGTAATTGGTTAGAAGCACTTCCTGTACACTGCCTGCCTGCCGAAATAGGGTACGACATCAAAGTTACAAAGAGCAGATTGACCCGAACGAAATCCTCCGGGGGGAGATAACAAAAAAGGAGTCAAGAGAGGCTTTTTAGATTTTCTATTTAGAGTAGCTCCGCGGATCCGCTCTGTTGAATGTAGGATGTCCCCTGGAAAGAGGAAGCAATCTCCTTCCACATTGTCAATCCCTTCCTTTCAATCTTTCTCAGAAGAGGCAGCGGCGACTCTGTTTGCTTGCATTTTCTGTCGCACTAGAAGCAGGTAGTCAACGAGAGTGTGATCTCGTTATCTACGTCAATGAATAAGACTCTCGGCAGACTACTTCCACTACTTCATTGTCATTTTAACATAACACATCACTATAGTTTATAGACCTCAGGAATCTAACCTACAATGGTAACTTTTGAAAAGCCGAAATCACCGTACTGTCGTCATTCGCAAAGGGTAGCATCATGATATCTTCTTTGACGATGCGGGTAGACTAAGTAGAATCCATCTTTCCTTTAGTGTGTAACCATTTTTTGAATTTCTCTAAAAGAAAAGCACTCTCATTCGCTAAAAAGCACACTTGCCGGCTATCACAGGGAGCACGCCGCATAACAAGAAAAGGTTGCCGTGAGTCTACGCTCATGAATCAGCCAGGGGGTAAGGTTCCGATCAGGTCAAGGAATTGTGTAAATAATGCGGCTTAAGCGGCCTTCACAGCCTAAGAAAGCTTCTTGCTATACTTGAGCTGCTATTTCAAAAGAAAGGTTTTCTGTTAAATCCCCCTTATCTTACACATTCTCAATCAAATCATGATCTCATATTGATCAATTTCGCGGGCAGACGTTCCAGCTGCCGATGACCCAATCCCCTTTCTAGCTTCGGGAGCGCTGCCCGTGTGCGAGTCCCCTGTTCAATGTAAAAAAAATAAAGAGATGAAAGAGACAGAAAAGCTTTCCATTATCTTCTTTCTATCCATTCAATGAAGTTGAATGCATACCTTAGAAACTTTTATTATACCTGACGGAGATGAAAGATGGAAACAAGGTACATATCCATTGAATGAATCTTCTGATACCTTTCTTCAGGTCGCCTATCCTATGGGGCATGGGGCGATCGACGACTGAAAGGTCTTCTGCCTATCCCTTCTAGCTGTGGCTATCCACGCCTTCTTTTGTGTACGCATTCAAATGTACAGGAAGGATGACCTGCTAGTGAAAGTGTTTAAGTCTCTCTTGAGTCTATAACATAGCCTTGGCGGTGCCCAGGTAGGCCTTCCTTGATCACGCGGTACGTACCAGAGGTCTCTCGTATACCTCTCCACCAAGGTCTCACTTGGGAACCAACCTTACAGGTAATCCCTAAGTCTGGGGTTTTATCAAGATATCTTGAGTCCTTAGGAGTTAAAAGGGATTTAGCCAAGTCTTCTTTCCCTGTTTTACCTCTAGAGCTGATGGTATTTACGCATTTAATGCGTTTTGTACATGCTTATGGGGAAGAGTGGTCTCAAGGTACTTTGTGGACCAAGCTCACTCGATACGCCCTCTCCTTACAGTCCTTTCGCTTATATCTAGTGCCTTTCCAGTTAGGCCAGTTAGGAATGGCTTTCCTTTCATTTGATAATTTAGAATCGTTGAGCTCTATAGGACCTGCAAAAGCCTTTTCTCGTCATTATGTGGGTTCTTCCTAATTCAACGTTAAACGTTGTTTTTCTCAGTAAGAAGATCAAGATCATAGGCATAAGATCACTTAAGTAGAGCTCGACTCACTTACTATCCTTAGAAAGCCAAGCGTTGAAGCAATCAGTCAAGATCGTTCCTCATACACTAATGTATGAGTGACTTACGTACCTCTCGCTTCGTACCTTTTGGTATGTTTTCTTCTGTCATCCGTTAGTATTCTCTCTTTAGCCTGGCTTTGTACCTTTAGGTGGCTGGGCATGCCTTCTAGCTTTGGTCCAGGCCTTTTAAAGTAAAGGCTTGTCGCATGTGGGCTTTAAGCCTCTCCTTTAAGTCGAGTGACTAAACGTACCTTATCAAGCCAAGAACTCTTAACCGCTCGTATCCTATACCCATAGGCTACTCTCTTCTACGATAGTTGATTAAGCAATCTTGCTTCTAGTGCTAGCATATAATCTCTTATATGTAAGGCACGTAGTCGCTCGAGTGAAAAGAAAACGAGAGGGGAGATATTTGAGATCTACGAAGACCTTTCACTCCGAAATCATTCATTCGTAGAAGTCTGGAAGACTGACTACCCCCAACCATTCCTTCCCTGCCTCTAGCAGCCCCGAATGGATAAGTAGTGGGTTCGTACAAGGTAGCATCATATGGGGAACCCTATTGCTTCTTTCTTCTGTCCCCGATATTCTAATGATCTGATCCGATTTTGCCTCTCAGCTAGCCCCGCTCCATCCTTCGGCCCTTCCCCTTTAGCCTAGCCCGTTGGATATCTTTCCCAGTACAATCCAATCTGCCTCGATAGAACAGAGCCTACTATCCACAAGCCAGTGGGCTACACCAAGTTTCGGGGCAGGAAACCTATTATCCTAAACCGTCTAAAAGACAAGTCGTTTTGTCATGTCAAAAGGGTATGGATGACTCATTTAGGAATCTAATCAACATGCGAGCTTTGTTGAAAAGTTTCGTATTATCCTAGATCTATCTTCCGATAGGCGAGAAGACTCGGTTACAGCATCCGACTAACCAACTATAGCTGACCCAGCTTGAAGGACAGGTTTAGATCCGCGTGCCGCTGCTCTTCGAGTTTTGGTTCCGAATGAAGAACTCAAGCTTTCGCTTGACTTTGTGTTCAGTTCAGTGAACCGATCCTGCGACCCGGTTTTTGAAGATTAGAGCCCCTTATCGTAACGACGAAGCGCGATATACGCCGCGCATTTAACACAATGAATCATAGGCCGTAAGCTCCTTCCTACTTTACCCATAGCTTTTCCTTGCCTTTTCCCGCCCAATACTAGTTTCTTCTTGTCTTTTTTTTTTTTCTTTCTTATTAATGGTCCGTTACAGGGAGTGGGCGAACCCTTTCGCAAGGGGCACGAACGTTCTCAAATCAAAAATAAGTAAGGGAAGCTCTAGTTCGTTAGCAAAAAGAGTCTCTTTTAGAAAGGTGCAAAGCATTCATTTCATAAGAGAAGAAGTTAAGGAAAGTAGGTCAGATCAACGCGTAGAGAAATGCTATTCCACTTCTTTTCCATTTGTTTGTCGAGATTGACTTTGTCTTCAGTCTATCTGAGTACACAAAATCGAAAAGAATGCGCATTCCAAGTCAGTGTCAGTGAGATGCCCAAAAGAAAGGAACGAGGGAAATAGAAGACTGATCAGTTAGCAAGTCAAGTGTACTTGTACTTAACAAATAACTTGACTTGTTGTGTAGTCCAGCCAACTCCTCAAGGGAAGGAACTGATTGAACATTAATTCTTTATCACCTACGACTTTTGCCTGATCCCCCTCTTCTAAGTCTTTCGATGCCTGTTTGTCTTCCTGTTTGCTAACCTACTCCTCTAACCGGGCTAGTCTACCCCCCGACCACTTCTTTCCTTTCTTTTTTAGGGCCTGAGCTCAGCGGAATGCAACGAATCTTTTCTCTCCATAAGAGGTTGCGTCTAGTTAGAATGAATACCAGTGGAATTTGTATATCTTCAATGGCCGAATCCATTTTATTTGGACATTATTCTCAAATCGCAGCTGCTTGGCTCTTTCCCGGTGGGAAAGGGTTGAGAAAGCCAGTGCTATGTAACAAATAGACGGTGCCGCTGTGGCATATCGATAACCTTGATCACTTTCAAATATCTGAGATGTCCGGGCTAAGAGAATGAATACCATAGAAGGCCTTAGAATAAGCGCTGGGCTAGTCAAGAGAGGAAGTCAGAAATGCTAATAAATCATTCTCTATAGGGTAAAAATCCAAGGTTATGAATCACTTCTTTATCTCTCCACTATAAGATCTTGATTCCCTTTGTCTTAAACGGATGGACCTTTTGAAAGAGTTTCCTAAGGGTCTTTCTCAAAGAGTAAGGTATAAGAGAGCTCTTTCCTAGGTCTGTAAACTCCCACTCGCGGTAAGAAGGTCTTCCTTCTAACTCTGACTTTTCTTTTCTTCCGCGTGAAATCCGTAGTGGTAGCATGGTTGAGTAGCATGGTTGAAATGCATTCAATTCGGGCTTTTTCACCACTAGCGTTCATCTTCCTCTTTTTTTGGGAAGCAGGGGTAAAGGAAGTGAAATCTTAGTGCTTCGATGGAAAATCATAGAAGTAAGGAGACGAAGAATACCGAGCATAGAGTCAGTTTCGGTAATTAGTAGTGAGAACTCCTTTCGAATTGATTGTGTTAAGGCAAATGAAGAGGTTGAACCTAAGAATGGGCTATCACTATCAATAAAAGCAGGGAGAATTTTTAAGCCGGTGGTAAGTCAGTAAGTCGGGAAACTGCCACTCGTAGTAAGGTAACTACAAGAACTCTTCTTTTTCTGCCTGGAGTCAGGAATCCAAATCCAAGTAAAGAGAAGTGAATGTAACCCCATTTAAATGTCGGTAAGGCGGTGAAATCATAGTAGTTTCGATGGAATCATAGATAGATAGAGTAAGGGTATGAAGAAGGCAGGGTAACGTAACTCCTTTTTTTTCCCAGGGCAGCCTGCGATAAATCAAGGGGAAAGGCAGTAAAGTCAGTTCCAGTTCAATAGTAGATGTTTCGCTTCCATCGATGGGTGAGCCGCTTTCCTAGGGCTACTTATTCGAAGAGTTCGTAGCATTGCCCCTTAACAGATAAAGCAGGCGCTAGTAGGAAGACTAAGAAAGCCAGTATCTAAGAAGAGAAAGCAAGGAGCATTAGCATTAATCCCAGCTTATCCTTTCGGTTTAAGGGCTTTTCTAAGGCTAGGTCATCTGTCTTGGGGCAAGCAATCCAGGTTTCGAACAAGGCTTTCTAGTGCATTAAGACCAATAAGAGTCTGCCTTGACTAGTACTAGCAGCAGTATGGTTATATATAAAGCTTTCTCTCCTTATAAGCTTTTCTTTCTTTCCTTCCTATCTATAGCATAAGCGCTGGAACTAGTCCCTT
Source organism: Trichilia minutiflora (assembly GCA_035590515.1). Classification (NCBI taxonomy): domain Eukaryota; kingdom Viridiplantae; phylum Streptophyta; class Magnoliopsida; order Sapindales; family Meliaceae; genus Trichilia; species Trichilia minutiflora. The sequence continues at coordinate 172,613 of JAVXUL010000017.1, read as the reverse complement.
TTCTCCATCCGGTATAGAACGAGTTAACCGCGTTAGTCTGTCCGATTATCCATGTATCTAGGATAACTCCTACTAGTAGTAAGCAATCCTGGCTCTAGCCCTTTAGTTTAGTCAGTGTGATAGGCATTTCATTCAATATTTCTCTTCGGTTGATTCTTCCCTTTAAACCTCTTTATAAAAGCAGAAAATAGCCTTCGAATTCTTTGTCCTAGTAGAGAAGATAAAAGGTTAAGCATAACGCTAGCCCTCTGAGATATTAATTAGAAAGATCAAACTCGTCCTTTGACGATGGATTAGGGAAGATCAAAGTGGTAGAACTTTTTAGTATAAAGAGAAAGGAAGCAGATATAAGAATCTTCTCGCCTATAAAAAAAGGTCCCTTCTTCTCTTACGCAAATACGTCTGGTTGGAATACTAACCGGTAGTCCCACTCCCACAAGGGCTTTCTGCGTTCCCCTACCTATTAGAGTAGAGAAGCTTCTTTAATTAAATGCTACAAACCATACTCCCTCAAAAGAAAGGTCGGGAGCGCTAGATAGAGAGAGGTTTTGCGGACTTCTTCTCCCTATAGCTAAGACTGGATTCCTTGACTCCTATCAACACTGCCTTGCCTTAAAGCCTTATTTTGTTTCGTTTCGAAATGACTCTATCAATCTGAGGAAAGAAGGATTGATAGACTTTACTTGACTTTGGTCGACACTGCTTTGCTTTAAATTTTAAGACTCATTCCCTTAGCTTGGCTAAAAAAACGGATTTTCCATCTTTCATTCTCAAATCAGTATCAGAACTGCTATCTATTTAACTTAGAAAAGTGTGAAACAGTTCACTTACAAAAGAGCTCTCAGCCCTTTATCAGATCAGCTCACTCTTCAACAAAGTCTTTCGGTTCACTAACAAAACAGCTTACGGATCACTATCTGTCTGTTCCTATACCTAAAAACCTAGGAACCTAGACCTGGATTTGTGACAACAATCCTTTTCTTTATTACGCCGTTCTTTCTTTCTTACGAGAAGGAGTTCCCTTTTCTTGTTTGTTAGCATACCAGTGCCTTTCTATCTGTCCCTAAGCCTAGGAAGCAATGAATCGAAGCCTTCCCCTGCGAAAAGCCCTTCCCCCTGTGAATACTCCAACCAGAACCAGCTACGATAGCAGCTCCTATAAGCAATTCCCACTCGCGTAACCCCCACTTTAGTAGGAAAGATAGGATTGTCTCCAAGCTTCGTAGGAATGAGTTCTAACAGAGAGAGGCTTAGGCCTTAAGAGAACCTCAGAAACAGCCCCCTTACTTTAAAGGTCAATCAAGAAGGCTTGCTAAGGAAGCCTATTAATTCAAATTAATGCTAGAAAACGTCACTCCTGCTTTCAAGTGCTTTTACCTTCCTATCTTATTAAGCTAAAAGGAAAAGGACCGGTATTAGGGTAGGGCCGGCAACTCCCATTCTCAGGTTTCTAACGCGGTTACTCCAACTCCTTGTGAAGTAAGGTATCTCCTATAAAAAATCCTCTTTTTCTTTTGTCTCGTCAGCTTTACAAGCCGGAATCAGAGGTTCTATGTAATTGACGAACTGCCCCTTAAAGCTTAGATCCACCCTAAAATTAGCGGATTTTACTTTACCAATAAGAGGATACCCAGATTGGAATGGAGTCTCAGCCGATGCTAAATTAGCTTCATTTGCTTTACCCAAATTCATAGATCTTTCTTGGCATTTCGATGCTTCATTAGCCGATTTGGCTTGACCATTACCAGAAAGAAGAAATCCAGATGCTTCTTTCGCTGGGCCAGAAGGAGGAGACGTAGCTTGGAATTCTGTCTTACCCGATGCTTCATTTACCTACTTCGGTCGGTGGACCTCAAAATCAAATAGTAGATCCAATCCCTTAAGCCGTGCTACCCGATTCCTCATTTGCTTCACTTTCTGGACCGGAATAGAGCTCTTCATTTAGCACAACCCGACTCAGAATTCGCTTCATTCTGCGAAGCAAAACTGGTAGATCCTGCTTCGTAATTCGCTTCATTTGTTGGAAAGATTTCCCCTTTACTTACTCGTTCCCAGCTATCTAGAAAGGTCAACAGGAACATCATTTGACCCTGACTATTAAGCTAAGCATAGGACCCTCTATAGGGATTTTGAAGATCGCCGGATTCCTTCCTTACTCCTCTAGTCCAAGCCCCTACGGATTCGAAGCGTGTAGTTCCCTTCTCCTCATTCGAAAGCGTTTACCGATTGAAACTTTTCCTTCCTTCAGCCTTAGCCGCCCCTTTCTCCTTTCTCCCTAGCCTATTTCCTCTTTTGGGTCTGCCCCCTTTGATAAGCCGAGTCTACTTCTGAAGATTGAAACCTAGTTCGAGAAGCAGGGTAAGGCCCCTTTTTATTTCTCCCGGTGCGAAAGCCCATTTCTCGCCTGCCACTAAGGATTCTAACGCGTGGCGGCTTAGTTCGGTTAGCATTATCCTAACCCAAGAACCCAGCAGTTCATTACCAGTTAGTTCTCCAATCCCAAGCTCATGCTTGACTACTTTCAAACCTTTGCTTAACCCGTTTGAACAATTTTCCCTAGGCCAGCGATGGAATCCAAGCGACTACTATTTACCGGTTACCGGACTTTGACCCTTGATTACCCACCTGGGTATATGAGTGGGGCTTTCTTCCCTATCGAGAAACCCTGAAGTCAGCCCTGTTTAGAGCTACAGCTAAAATCAGTTTGAAACGCCCCTAATTAAATTACTGCTTTACACCGACTCTTCTTCCTGTATTAGACCCTCTCTGTCTAACCGGGATTCACCCAAGGATTCTACCTTAGCTCACTATATTATCCAAATCCCTAAATTCAGGAAAAAGTGGAGGGAAGCCAATATCTGAGATCTTTATAAGTGATTAAAGATGTGCCCCATTTCCTTGTATTCCGCCCCTTTAATCCCCTTTCAAGTGGATTATCCCCCCTTTCATAAGTCAACGGATTCGGACCTAAAACAAAACCTTATGCTTAACAAAATCAGGTTGATCAATGAGCCCCAGCAAAGCGCTAAAACCAGGAGAGAATCCAAACTACTACTTAATTTCATCGACTTTACCCTGGATTCACCGGAGAAGACCCGGGAAGATGAAAGGAGTTACCCTCTATTCGAACCTTGCTATATCCCTCTGAGTGCTAAAGCTAAAGCCTGGTGAATGATAGGAGGGCGATCTTGATTCGTATTATGTTGGTGTGTTCCACGCCTGCTTTCTTCTTCTCGAGTGACTTACTACTGCTCTGCTTGCTTTCCCCTTTTTTGACTACTCCCTGAATAGTAGGTTTAAGACAAGGTAGCAGCTATTCCTATGTTAATTCAATATCTGTCTCGCCCGCCGGGGATAGCATTCATCTAGGCGGAGATCTTTATTCGATTATGATATTTATAGCAATCTCTGATTGGGAATAGCCTTTTTCTTCTCTTTGAGACCGAGAACCGTCTTTCAAGACGTTCATGACTGTGGGAACTCCTACTTCTAGGCTACCAACGCAATTCCTTTCTTTTACTTTTGAAGCAGATGGACAAATTCGCTACGTGAAAGCTGCTAGTCGAACGTCAGCGGGAAGGATTGCTGTTAAGCTAAGACCGCTTCTTCCTATTCTACATATGATAATCTTGAAAGAAGACTGAACAACTTCAAGCTAAAAGCTAGCCGAATAGCCGCCCCTTCGTGACCCAATGAAAACGAGGACAGGCTGCTGACTTGGGCTCCTAAATCAGTTAACCGGCACTCATCCCTTCCTCCAACAGCTGAAATAGCAGTTGATCTTGCTAACAGTGCTCATTCTACTCTACCTTCTCATGAACCGACCGAAGGAGGAGTTGACTCTGCTGCCGGGCTTTGAGGAATGGGAGCAGCTTTGGAATCAGCGTAAGTAGAAGTGGGTCACCCCATAGTTGTAATATGGGCAAGTACGCGAGATGTAACCAATAGATTTTTCAACGACTTTCAGCAAAATCGAAGCCCCTTAGTGCAATCGATTTCAGTATGCCGGTTGAATTTGAACAGAAAGAGGGCAGAAATCCTTACAATCGTCGAACCAAGGAGAGAAGGATCCGGATTCACTTTTTTTTGATTTGAAAAATACCTGGCTCAAAGCGTAAAGGCTTTTCCTGATTAAGGAAGAAGCCTAGAAGGCAGAACTCTGAACTAAGCCCAAAGGCGTCATTCCATCCCACTTCGAACTTCATGTTTGAAGCAAGTTGGCATTTGATTTGAACCAGAAAGAGGGAAACCCGGTCTCAGGCTTGCTTCTTTCTTGATGGTTGAACGGAACCAAGCAGCTTTCTAAGTAAGAAGGGCAATAGCTGACATTTTTGAATTAGCTGACAGAAGAAGCGAAAGGTCAACATTATTCAATCTTTCTAGTAGTGCATTACTTCATCTGGTTGCAGTCAATCTTCACTTCTTTAGGTCAAGGGTCAACTATCGAATGTTAATGCGTCATAAGCCGTTGCAGTAAACGGAGGTAGGAGGACAAGACAGAAAATGGATTAGAGTGAAATAAGAACTGGATTTCAGTTACCTCTTTGATGTTGTTAAGCCAAGAGCGCAAAGCGCATGGAGCAAATAAAGCTCCAAAGAATGAGAATTCTTTCCATCCGATCAGCCGAAGAAGCTCAGCTTAAAGCCAGTTAGACCAATACTGTTCTAAAAGTTCTTTAGATGGCAGTTGCTAACCATAGAGTGGAATTGATAAGCTAAGGCAATAGCATTGGAAAGTTCTCTTTGGAGTTTACTTAACATCAAGATGTCAACCTGCAAACTAGGTTAAGAAATCCTGTGGGCAAGACAGTGAGAGGAATGTGTTGCTCGAGCATAGCGAGAGGTTTAGGGAACTCGACTTAAAAGGAGAGGAGCAGCTCTTTTCTTTTTAACAGAAAGCAGTGATGAATGGGACGGAGCTGCTACACTTCAGCTGGAGCTTATTGGAGCAGAGGTGTTCAGACAGCAGCAACTAGGGTTGTTCACAGAGCAGCCGTCTTTCCCTCTCAAGCGGAGAAGAACTTCTAAGGCGAAAGACTAGGGCTGGACGACAACTCCCTCTCCTATTCAATTTCTTGATTTCATCCCTTCACTTTAAAAAGTAATTGAATCCCGCTTTCGTGTCTATCCTGCCGCTGGATTCCACTGCTGCTTATATCCCTTTTGCCCACACTTTCTTAACACATAGTAAATAAAGGCTATAGAGAGCACTTCTTCCCTTGGTCTGGGAGGTGGGAGTTGTAGGCGTACAACTGTTCCTAGGTTGTCTTCGATCGCGAATGGCCAAAGAATCGATTACTAGTATGCCTGATATTGCCAGAAGACCTTCTCTTCTCCCTCTTGGAAACTGGCTAGCGATGAGGAGAAAAGTCGCCCAATTAGAGTCCTAATTTCAACACGCCACCTACACCAGGAGCTCAAATAGGTTTAAGGAAAGCAGTTTCATCCGGTTCCTCATCCCTCGATATAAAGAAGTTTCTAAGGCAAGAATTATAAGCATTCGGGCCTCTAAATCTAAAGCAAGATGAAAGTGTCCTGCTGGATAAGAAGACCTAAAACACCAGTCAAGGGAAGAAGGTCGGTAACAAAAGGGAATCCTTCTTTTTAAGTTAAGTCTGCGCATGAATGATCCACTTGCCGCCGCTGACGTGACCATCTCAAAAAGATCTGCCTCAATCTGTGGCAGATCCACTATAGGGAAAATGTGTTGGAAGACAACCTCCCGCCGCGGTAGTATGAGCCTTCCCTTTCCTTGATGTTACACAGGATGCGCAATGGAGGGTAGTACGAGGTGACTGAGAGCATTACATTAGAAGAATAGAAAGAGATGTTAAAAAGAACGACCATGGAGACTTGGGGATCTAGAGCAGGTGTTTCTTTTATATCCCTCGTGTCGAGAGGGAGAGTCGCTAGTTCTTCTTTCTCTTGTTGGCAGTTCAGTTAGCTCGAAAGGGATCGATCCCACACTCGGCTCAATGCGATAAAGCAATTGCTCTGACTTCCCTCGGGAAGGGAATAATGAGAAGAATTTCTTCCTCTACTGGAAAGTGGTCGTGAAAAGAGACTTCTTTTGCTAACTGCTTTGTAAAGTCACCCTTTGCAGCAGACTCCCTGAAGGATATCTATTGGCCTCGCATTAGGGCTGTTAGGCGGGGTTCCGATTGAAGAATCCTCTTCCTGGGTGTTTGAACTCATAGAACCAAAAAGTTCGCAGGTGGGGTCTCAGCTTGAGTCTGATGATTGGGAGCAGGGCTCTGTACGTTATCTTGCATCTCGCGCTACTTATTTTTAAAAAGGATTTCATGTCGACAAGCCTTTACTTCAGGAGCTGAAGCACTGTGGGTGCCTTTTTTGGGATAGAAAGTCTTTCTCTTCAATTGAAGAAGGATTTTTCAAGAGACAGCTTTGAGTCTCTCCCCCGGGTTCTGAGAGGAGCTGGTTTATGAAAGACCGGGCTAGCTCGCAAAGAGAAGTGGAATCATAAAGATCGAGACTGCACTGACTGGGCTCACCTTTTAAGTCAATAGAATAGGGCTAGTTCATGCGCTTTGTTTCTAGTGGAAAACTTTAAGGCCTCAATGGAAGGGTTCGCCCCCCAGGACGAACAAAGGTTCAGTCCACTCCTTGCTACCTACACCTAGCTTTGAAAGAGTTGTGGAAGCTGCCAGTCCTGGTTGAGGAAAAAGACTACGCCAAAGAACGTTTATAAACCCGAGTCAGGTACAGGAAAAGCGAAAGAAGCTCTTTAGCGGTCAACTTTCGAATAGAATCGAATTCTTGGTGAAGGAGCGAAAGAGAACTCGAAAAAGGCCAAGAGGTATAGGAAAGATCGTCAACCGTCTCCCTCTTATAGCGCGCTTAGCAGCTCTTTCTTCTTTATTCCTTTAAGGGCTACTTACATCAACGGCGGTTCATCCAGGCTGCCTGACTGCAGGCATTGAAGTTTCAACTGGGTCTTACTCCCCTAAACGCTTAACTATCTATCTAAACATGGCATTCTATTCTTTCTTTCTGCCTTTATGCGACTATATTCACCATTCCTAGGACACGGTTTGACTGCAAGTGTGTAAGGCCCCGCAGGGAACGCCCTGTTAGGTAAGAATGCCGCTATCATGTGCGGATAAGCCTTCCGATTAGCTGACTGAGACCATCTTCGGCTTATAGCTGGTAGAACATCAGGGAAACTCCAATATATGGCAATGGCATTAAAGGTCTTTAGCTCCTCAACAACGGTAGGTCTACTAAGCCTAAGCCACTAAGGAAGATTTTAGTTTTTAATCAAGATCTGCTATCTGCCCACTGCCCCTACCCATAAGCATTCTGACTGCTGATTAGCTTAGCCCACCCCGACCGAATCTCATTCAGGTCTTCTCTATTAACAAAAAAGGTATCTATACCTGTAAGCCCACCCTTTCATTCTAATGCTTGTCTTAGTTACGAAGACGTGAACCTTTAATTTGCAAGAGCAGTTTCATCGGTGGAAGGGAGGGAGAAGGTTGTTCGACTGAAGCCCGACCTCTATGATTTGAAATGAGTGCAGAAATTTCCCTTTAAGAGAATGATCTTTACAGAAAAAGAGCCCAGAGGTTTAGTCAGCTATTTGTCCTCTTTTATTTTTTCTTCTCGATGCCCCAAAAGCACTGGTTTTTCAACCTCCATGGTCTTTCCCAATCTTTTCTATTACTGACACCTGGAGCCAGCTTAAAAATTGCTAAAGCAACTCCCGAACCTAATTCCTAAGGTCACATACCTGTCGAATAAAAAGAAAATGCATCAATGCATAATAGTGAAATGAAATTCAGGGAGTAGTCAAAAGAGGGGAAATAGGCTGCCAGTCTTTTCTGTTGATGCGAAATAATAGGTCTTGCCCGGTGCAGATGAATAAGCCCTGTTCTCTTTCTGGAATAAGAAGAGTGGCTTTCTGTATGGCCGATACGCCCCTTGGTTGCCTTAACCGTCTTGAAAGAGAGTGAGTGCGGAGTAAGGTTTAGACTTTTCCCAAGTATCTAATGTTTTAGCCTTATCTGCTCTTTGTGTTTTAGTAAGGGGAATAGGAATTGGCGTAACCGGGCTAGTCTCTTGGACAGCTATTAGATCAGGACTCGAAAGGTCTGATTCTCAGCATGAAGAAACCCCGTGTTTTTCACTTCAATGCTGATTTCACTCGGTGACGGACAAGAAAATCCAGACAAGTTGAGAAAACCCCGTGTTTTTCACTTCAATATTGAGAACTATGAGTTCAATCGTATTATCGTACGACTACTGGGGGATTTGATAGAGATCATGATGGTCGAGATGGAGGAGTTATAAAGGGAGAGCTGGAGCACATGGAGGTTGTGGAGGCCATCAGGGCCGAGGTTTTGGTAGGGGATAGAGACAGCATGGAGGAAGGACCGCCGATCGTGGACGGCTTTTTGCTATGACTCAGCAGGAGGCCCAGGCCTCTCAGGAAGTAGTCGCACGTCTTATTATTTGGTAGAGAGGCTAGGGTCCTCTTTGATTCCGGGGCAACCCAGTCCTTTATATCCACTTCATTTTCACAGCATTCCACCAGGCCGTTGGTGTCTTTACCTCAGCCGTTATTGATTGAGACTCCTGCGGGAGAGGGTATAGAGGTGAGAGATGTCTAGTAAATGTCGGGGATCAAGAGCTGGAATCAATAACTTGCCTTTTAAAAGTAACTTTGATTTGTTTGTACTATTCTGTCATCGATCACTGCTGGTCGGTTGGTAAGTCACCCCCAAAAAAGCATCAAGAAAGGTCAAGCAGATATGTTTTATGAAATGATCAGCGGTCTCATTTATGCTATGCCCTGCATCGTGTTCGTGTGTGTTTATTGAGCTTTCTTCACTTTTACGCCATGCGCTTTGCTTCGCTTTATAGAAGAGAGAGACCGTTGTCTTGAGAATATAGAATAGAATCATAAAGATCGAATCCATCTCTACGCAGAAAGATCTATGCTAGGATGACAGCGCTATCCCACTGATTGATGGAGCCGTATAACATTCAAAGCCTTTTCTTTATATAAGGAGTGCTCGCCCGAGGGTCACTGTTTACTAGGCTATTCTTCTTTAGTGCATTCGGATACTACCGGTCCAGTTCAGATTGTTAGTCATAGAGTCCCGAAGTACTCATTCATTCTAAGAGCTTGGCCTGGTTCAGATTCCCATTCCTCAACGGGCTCTCCTCTCTATGGTTAGCTAGCCCCCAAAAAAAGAAAGAAGGTCAAGGTTAATACTGATTTTGACTGAATGCTCGCTTAAGGACGAGTAGCGCTTTCTATTGGCTAGCCGGATTCTCCTAAAAGAAGAGGGCTTTCCCTTCTTTCAGGGGGGACTTATTATTATGTAATAGACGGCTGGCCCCAACAAGGACAGAAGCCTCCCTCTCAGATCGCGTTAGAACGACTTATACGCGTTCTTATTAAGCAATTCAATGCGCATTTATCCAAGACGAAAGCATTTTTAGTTTAGATGAAATCCTCAAGCCAGAAATGTTTCACCAAGTGGGATGAAAGTAAAGAAGAAGGCTTCTCGATCCTAGCTTCTTCCATCGGTTTTTCGGACAGCAACTTTCTCCTCCGCTCCATTAAGAGTCTCAGTTACTCGAGAAAGACTTCTTCGAGTTCAGAATAGAAGACCGGGAAAGCCTCTCCGCGAATGTCTAGTCGTTCTTCGTCTCCTTTTCGATTTCAATACGTTGACCTCTTTAATTCCTTTAGAATATGAATTTTCTGACATCTCGTGAGTGATTAGCCATCGCGGGCGCATTGACTTTCCTTTGAAATCTGTTCTGTAATATATCTGTCGAGAACTGGTGCGAGGGGATGCGATGCGCATCAATCTCACTCTCGAAACCAGGGAGACTTTCAATGGAGCCATAGCAGCACCCGAGTAGTTCCTCATCTTGTTCACCTCCGAATGAATATGAATCAATCTCCTAGAATAGAATAGGTCGTCCTGGTCCAGATCTGGAAGTCTCATCAATGGTCTGTTTAGCCGTCAACCTTATTGCATTAGATCTTTGAACTTTTCTATTCCATTAGAAATGGACCATTATAGTATCGAAGGGTTGAGTTACGTCCCTGGAGTCACTCTGCCTGGATACTCCTACCCCTCTCTTATATGACCTTATAAGCATAAGCCTAACCTTTCTATACCTCTTCCCGACTTTCTACTAATACTAAGGTTTCGTATAAGAGCCCTCTTGCATGGATTACTAGATCTGTGTAAGACCAGGTTACGTTTGGTGGAATTTATGTCATTCCATCTGCTTTGGCATAATACCCTCCCTCCCATTACACCTTCTATTTCTATTTTGCCCTTAACCAACCGGGTTCTTATATATAAAATAAGGTGTACATTTTGTCCTAACCAGATTCAGTGTACGTCTAGAGAAAGATACTCGTATTATCCAAGAGTCTAGCTAACTCTAACCCAGTCTCAATCTCGAAGAGGTTTCTTTTTCCGGATCTCTTCCGCCCTCGCGAAATGAGAGGCCGGTCTAAAAGACTATTCCTAGGGGCTTGCCTCAGTCAATCAGAAAGGCAAAGGAGTTCGGGGAAGGCAGCATCTTTTGCCAGCGCTTTGGCATCATCCTTTCCTTCAATAACTTAAGCCGACGGGTAGGTAAAGTAGTAACCGTGGAAAGGGCACAGACAGAAAACCACTCCACTGGGTAGTGTTCCGAGGAGATCGGTCAACAAGTCAAGATTCGATTGCTTCATAAGGTCCAAGAAGGGGAACTCTTCCTGTTTCAGTCAAAAATCAAAAGACAAAGTAAGGGGTTGTCTCAGGGCAGGGAGCACACACGGCCGTCGCTTTCCATCAAAAAAGGGCACACAGGGAACTGCTATATGATGTTCCGGTTGGTCTCACTCACTCACAAAACTAGGGTTCCTTCATTAAAGGAGTCAAGTGCGCCCCGCGAAAGTGGGCGGCTTGCCCCGCAACCATAGAATAGAGCCAACGGTGCTGCTTCGGAGGTGTCGAACCGCTGCTAAGCTCAAATCTCATTCGATAAGGGCAGCCTGTAACACGTGTTGAACACGGGCTAAGAAAGGTGCTTTCCAGCACGCACCTACCTCTTTGAGAAAGATCAAAGGGACGCCTCTCGCAAAGACTACTCAGAGCAGGTTTCGTGCTCAAGACGAGACTCCTCATCTCAATGGGGCAGATGGTTTCTCTCTTCACGAGTCGTAGAAGACTGACCCACCTTTTCCGACCCCCGAGCCGGCTACTGCTTTCTCAAATCATTCCTGTTCGCGCACTCCTTCACTTAACGTTTCTTTTTTCCTTGTGATTCTAGGAAGTTAAAAACTCCCTTTGCTTCTTTACACCTAAACTAACTGTTCTTCGGGTCTTATCTGAACTGCCTCTTGAGTGACTTTCTTTGTTTGGATTCCAGAAGGTTCCCTTGTCAAAGGTCTCAATGAGGAGGTCTTGGGGCCCTGCTCACAGCTCTCCATTTGATGCATCAAAAGGTTCAAGTCCCCACTAGCATCAGCCGGAGTCTGGAACCAAGTAGAATGCTTTCGGACCTAGGTTAGAAAGGGGAGGTGGGCGGTATAAGAGAAGAAGCAGCAAGGCGCAAGAGCAACCGTCGCTTACGCAACCTCGTCTAGGTCAAATTCACATATGTCAGATAGCGTCGAATGAAAGAAAGATGGATGCTAGGTAGGACCAGATCCCATCGGTTGATCAATCAATAGAGGTAGGAAGAAACCTCACTCACCGATACAGGTTGCTCCTACGCTACTGACTCGCAAACCGATACAGGGAGCAAAGGCCCAATGTCAGTTCGATGGATTGCAAGCACATATACCTAGGGCCTACTTATCAAAACCCGGTGACTGAGATCTCTCTTCATTACGTCCCACGTACTCACTGACGAACTTTACTCAGAGGTGGGGTTGATCCAGTCAAATCTGGGCTTGATTCCTCAAGATTGCTTGCAACTTCTCATCGACATTGAATTCCAGAAGCATCCCTTTTCGCACCTTCAGCTTCAGCATAGTAGACCTCTTCTCCGAGAAGGAGTCCAGAACAGTCGATTTCCCTGCAGTAGTCTGAGTTGAGAGGATGACGAGGTTGCTTTCTCTAGTCTAGTAGGAGCATTTCCACTATGTCTGTGTTCTTTCAATGCCCCTTCCCAAAGCGGGAACCTATGGTTTGTCAATCTCTTATTCAAATTCGAGAGAAGGGGGAGATCCGATCTTTCTCTCAAAGTCTAGTACTCTATCGATATCGAAAGAGATTCGTTGCGGATTTCTTGCTTCCTGAACGCATTCCCTAATGAGGCCAAGTAGGAAGAAGTTCCTACCATCCTTTCCCGCCCTCTCTCCAGAGACTCAGGCTTCAGGATCGATAAAGGGGAATGGAATGCCTTACCGCTCCGTGGGAACATCTTTGATTATTAACCCGATCGGAGAAACTAAATAGCTAGGATAGGAAGAATAAGGTGGAAAAATATGCTCTTTGAAATTGTTTTGAATAAAAAGACTAACAAGCGAAGGGATCTTCCTCACATCACATATGGAGAGGGTCAATTCGATCGAATGCGCTTTTTCGAAGAAGGGAAGAAAGCATGTATTTTCTCTGGGATTCGGTGCCTCGGTCATCTACCTAATTTGAGAATTCGAGACGGATTTAGTCAAAAAAGAGAGGCAGAACCCTTTACCAAATAAAAGAGGTCCAATTCGGGACATAGTCTTTGGGGCCGAAGCAGAATTGAATTCGAACTATCGACAGCTTTCTCAGTGGAATCCATATTATTAAGTCGAAGAGGAAGTCCCGCTACGCTAAGTCAGGCACTCGAACTCCTTTCCTTCCTCGAGCAATCGCTTCTGTGCGTCTGACTTACTCTGCTTGGTCGTTCACTACTTTCTGTTATGGGTGAGTCCTTTCAGCTTCCCCTCCTTCCTTTTCCAGCGGGAATTTCATTCATTCTATGCCCAACTTATAGGCTTTTGAAAGCCCCCACCAATCATTTCCATTTCATTTCTGATATCTCTTGTTTTGTTTAAATGCCTGCTATAGCCTTTTGAGAAAGAGGTGACTCTTCGACTTGCATTAGGAGTTCCTCTTGTTCCTGTTATGAGGAGTAACGTCTTCATCCCTTACTTAGGGAGTACTGGCATTCAAGTCAGGATACTAAACCTTTGAGAGTGGATGAGTTCCGGTAAGAAGGAGTAGATGGAGGGAAGACTCTTTCCGGTAGTTTCCTATTCCTTGAGCTGGTAGGTGGGTATGAGCTAGTAACCCTAGGAGGAGGTAAAGAAGGAAGGACGAGAGCGAATCAAGAAAGCTAAAAGGGGTAGCAAGATCTTGAAAGAAGGCTTCTCTCTTGAACGGCTAGCTGTACTGTAGGTCGCTTACCGGAGAAAGAGGTGAGAAAGGCTTTATACAGCTCCAAAGGAACGAACAGTCATAAACTCTTGTTATCGCCTGCCTCTGCTACACTGGACGAGTTAGACTCCCGGGGAATAGAGGTGAGGTTCAGGTTTGATAGCTCCCAAGGTTCCAGTCAAAAAGCCTTTTGACGCTTATGTTAGACTCAGTCCTTCGCCTAGCTAGCTACAGCTCCATCGGGAAAGTCAGCAACCGGCTCTACCATTGTCTTCGACTCCGGGCTTATAGCTGGCTCGGCACGAAAGTGTAGCTGCTTAGCTTCTATTTCATATTCATATTCGCCCTAAGATGCTTCTGTGACTTAGGGAGAATGATTTGTTAATCTTTCCTAGGTTGAATTCCTGTTCTCTTGGTCTCACGAGTCAAAAGTCCCAGCGAAGCGGCCTGTAGCTAAGTCAGCTCAAAGTCATTACAAGGCAGGATAGGCTGATGTGCACTAAACGCGAAAGATGTGCGCTAAGAGCGAAAGCAATGTGCGCTAAGAGCAAAAGCAATGTGCACTAAGAGCGAAAGGTGTGTTCTAACAGCGAAATGTCATTGTCTTCGTAGCGACACTTTAGCATCCCTTACCATTACTCGAGGTGAGAGTGAGAATCTGGTTTGACAGCTCCCATAGGAAAGTCGAGAAAGGTCCTGTAATGTAAAGGCAGGCTTGTTAGTCATACTTTTTCTGATGTTCGCTTAACGCGTGAGATTTCCCTTCTCTTTACCGGTCAACTTTCTCATAGAATCTCATTCCTGGTGAAGAAGCTGCTCCCTTTCTTCTTACCTGCTACGATGCACTGGTGAACCCCTTACTCTCAAATCTGTTGACAAATCACTCACGAGGGACCAGAAGAATCGGGTTTAGGACGCGAACTGACAACTGATTCCCCGGCTACAGATTGTGAAAAAGAAGGGATAGGTTCGTTGTTTAGAATGAAACTTCGTTAAGAGCAACTCATTGCTTTGCTCAAATCACCACCATCACCCAATCCACAGAATGGATTGTATACGCAGAACTGATCCGAGATGAGACTATAATCTAATCATCTGCCTTTCCGACCTCCAGCTAAACAAGCAAAGTGAAGGTAGGAGGGCTCCCATCTGAATCACTCAATCAATAGCTCGACCGTCAGGGAGAGGAGCTGTTTTATTTACTATACAAATCATATAAAGCCATGCTTGGCCTTCGTTCGTGGTGTGAACGAATAAAGAAGGGCTATAAAGAAACACGGACTAATTCGACCTTCATTGTCATGATTCCTAATTCCTAAGGTTGCGGAGCCGACAAGATGGAGATCAGTCTATGCAACTCAACAATCTATCTGGTCCCTTCACGTAACGTAGTCTTAATCCATAGCTGATTGTACCTTAGCGTAGATGTTGGGGCTTCGTTCCTTATATTCAAATGCATCTATATCAGTCCAACTATTTGTGATAGGTTCTCCCGAGTGCGAAACGATTTGGATGAAATCACTAAGATAGGAAGACTATCGACAGCAGGCACTATCGCCTCACAGCATACTGCTTCTAGCGCGAAAGAATAAGAGTCTGCTGGGCCGTGTCTCAGTCCCAGTGTGGCTAATCATACTCTCGTACCAGCTACTGATCATTGCCTTGGTAAGCTATTGTCTCACCAACTAGCTAATCAAGCGTGAGCCTCCCCTAAAGTGGATTCCTCCTTTTGCTCCTCAGCCTATGGGACCGAAGGGCAGTCCAACTATTGTTTCCCTCTCTAAGGTAGGTAGGTGATTACGTCTTCTTCACCCGTCCGCCACTGGAAAGACCACTTCCCGTACAACTTGCATTTGTTAAGTATGGAGAGTAGATTCATTTCACCGATGCTTCGATTAGAAAAGAAAGTTAGGCGTGTAGCGTGTACATGAAAGCAAGGCTAGCAACTAGTGACAGCCGGTCAAAATGGATCCCCAGAGTCAACATGACAGAAAGGTAAACCCCTGCTTATCCGTCCATCGGACACAGATTCGATCGGGGTTACGGCATCATGAATCATTTCAAATGCAGATGGAATAGTCAGTCTTTCAAGCTGATAGGGGATCTGACCTTAGTGGGCCCGACACCAATTAGCACGGAGGATAAGAGCCGGAAAAGTCTTCCAACTAAAAACTGTTTTGATTGGAAAGGGGAGAAAAGGGACTCTTCTGCGCATTCGTTCCAGCCAACAATCAAGTCTGGTCCTTCGGGTGACGAGTACGGACATTCAGGGTAGACGGAAGAAGTAAATAAAGGAGCACTTCCAATAGTGCCAGCTAGACTCACCTTCTTTCGGCCGTGTGAAGACCACCAACCAGCCCAGGAATGGAGTTCTTAGGCCTTATAAAGAACCGCAGGAACTTCAAGCATAGAAGGGGGGTTAACATTTCTTTTTGGTCACATTCTCCATTCATCAACAAATGGACTTCAAACTCCAACTTGACTCGGGTTTTTATCCCAGGCATACTCTTTTTCATAGGCTGAATGCCACTTGACTATCGGGGGAGTCGCGGAAAGGAATTCGAAAAAGAGGTAAAGTCCCAAGAACGGCAGGAAATGAGAGCATTCAAATTCGATTCTATATTAGATAGAGTAGGGAAACTGGCAAGGAGTTCCCATTCTGACTGAGTCTTGATCCCATTCTATCTCTCCTTTTTGAGGGAAAGAGCGGGGTGGAATGAAAGAGAGGGAAACTACTATTTATTGGATTCAACAAGTCAAAGTAAACCAACGGGCGGAAATTCGAATCGAGTAGAAGCTGGTGCAGGAGCTGGAGCGGTGCTAGCCGCTGCTTCATTCTTTTTTCTTTGACACGCCCAAACCCGAGTGAGACTGGATGGACCCGGTCGAGCGAGGAATGTAATGTACTGTTCCCACTTGAGCGGGCTAGGGGCGGAGGTCACTGAACACTTAGCATATTCAAGTCAGTGACCGAGTGCTTCCCGTTAGGAGAAGCACGAGGGAACATTCCTTTGCTTGAACTGGATCCCTTCGGACCTCGAGAACGCCTCTCGCGAGAATTCACAGGTTTGTGAATTTACCAGCACTAGTTCGTACCTTAGCTTAGCAAGCTGCCGCGACCTCTGGTCTCCAGGCTAGCGGGCTAGGGGAGACAAGTTTGAAAGCAAGCCACACTTGCACACGACACTTGCTCCTGTTCCATGGCGGAACAAGCCCAGAGTGACCACGACCTACTTTCATCATAACACCACTCCTTCCAATGTAAATAAGTCCCCAATGCCAGACTGAGAGAGAACGCCCCAATCATCACTGCTAAAGCCATAGTTCTCTTTGATGGCTTGAGAGAGAAAGGATCAAAGACCTCACTCGACTTCCACCCGCCCGGCTAGTTGCATCAAAGGCAATCTTTGATTGTTTTACGGAGTTCTTTTCCGAATCGGAAGAAAATCAAAGTAGTATCCACCTTCTTCCTTTGCCGGTATCCTACGATCTCTTGACTAAGTCATTTCACACTAAGCACTGAGAACAAGGGACTGATCCCGTACCGTGCTACTGCCTTGACCTAGGATTCTTTTCGCAATTGAATCAATAGTTAACCCACACACAGAATAGGTAGCTTGAGAAGAAGCTCTAAGCCTTACCGCTCTTAGAATTCTCCTATCCGGTGTGATTGAATCACTAACCGCTGTGAGAGTAAGCTCCTTTGAAACTACGGAAAGTAGGGTGATAGCCGAGATCCAAAGATCTCCTATTTTGATGCTTCAAGAGAAGCAAGGGGCCTAGTGAGCAGTCTAGCTAGATCCGAGCTAAAAATACGCTTTCTGAGCTCTTGGTACAATCCAAGCTGTTCGGACTCTTTAACTCCTCAATTCAGGCAGTGAGCTTGCTTTGCCAAAGAATATGTCTTACGTGCTTACTCCGATTCAACCATGGGGAAGGGATTCAATGTGGCCTGAAACGCCAATCTTAGCTTAGCTCTACGAATCTTGTGCAAACGCAACTAGAGTACCCAAACCTACTTCTTATTAAAGAAGATTTCCAGCGGCATCCTGGCTTGACTAATTCACAGCTTATGAAAACGATTTTCCCTTCCCCCCAAAGCATTCTGCTTCTTGGCTTGAAAGCAGTTGTCTTGAAATTCAGAATAGAAGGTAAAAAAAGTACGGGCTAAAATCATTTCCTCTTAAGCAGACTGAAGGATGAATGCCTAAGAAAAGGAAAAGCAAGAGAGCATGCCGTTGCGTGAAGTTAGATTAGTATTCCTTTTTTTTTTTCGTTAATGTAATCAAGTGGATCTTGGTCTAAGAAAGGGTAGTTCCCCCTATCTACCAAGAGGTTGCCAGTCAAGAAGGAATAGCCGAAGCTGTTCCACTCTTTCCTCTTACTGCTCTGGAATCAGCTCTTACTTGGAAGGTTTAGCTTATTGAATTCCCTGTAATTTCCTAATTAATAGAGTACGAAGTCCTCCCATTACTTGAAGCCTATAGTAGAAAAGTAAAAAAAAATCAATATTCAATCTCAATCCAGATGAATTCAAGGCCATTCTAGTCAAGGAAAGAGGAGCTCGCCAAGACTAGTCCTCCGCCTATGCTATGTTCCTGTCTCGAGGCAAGTCTGCTATCTTCGCCTCGTTGTCTGCCTTTACTTAGTCTTTCTTTGACAAGAGAACTTCAATCCTTCCCTCATCAAAAAGATCACAAACAATTAATCCACTGACACGTCAAGGCTTGGCCCTTAAACCATTAGTGGGACTACGGCTGGCTCTTTCTCCTCGGAATGCCATTCTTAACATCTTTCGCACCCTCCTTGTGCTCACGTAGTCTCTCATGTTTAGGCCAACGTTGCGTCTTAGCTGATGAGGGTGAACGGAAGGATGTAGATCATCACACGTCGTGATATTTTATTTCACAATTGAATCAATTTAAAAAAGACCCGGAAATAACTTTCTAAAATATGCTCCTAACAGACGACACAATTTCCGTTTTCGTTTGCCAAACCGACCTAGTTAAATACATCTTGTCTTATGACAACTGGCTGGATGCAGATCTCCGAGCCAAGTTACTTGCGTAAGTGGCAAGAAGGTATGGATTCTCCGACTACCAATTAAATTGACCTTCAATAGCTTCCTAAGGGACGGTGCTTGCCTAGTACTGACAGATCGGCCATAGGAATCACTGTAGTCAAAAATGAGAATAATGAATGGATTCCCACTCGCGGCAAGTTAGGGAAAGCGCAGTGCGCCTGGGGTCAGAAGTGAAGCAAGTAAAGCCCATAGTTCCAATATTCCCTTCCTTGCACTATGTGTGAGACTGCAGGCTGAGGTATCTCGACTGTCTGGTCCCTTATCTTTGTGAAAGACATCAATATCTTATCTTTACTTTCTTAATTTCTACTTCCTCTCCCCTGCCGAAATTCTGGTTTAGGGACAACTCATCTTAGTTAGGACACAGCCAACCAAAGCGATTTCTGCAGCCCCAGCCCTCAATTCAATCAACCAAGTGCCTATCGAGACGCTAGGCTTCGGAATTGAGAAAAGTGCTCTGTAATGATGAAACTAAACAAGAATACTTGCCTAAAATGTCTATACACAATTCTCAGGAGAGTAGGTCAAGGTTGCTGTTGTTGCAAACTAGCCTAGTCAAGCACATTAAAGAGTATGTACCTTCATTATAAGCTCGGTGCATCCCCTTACTAGTCAAGGGACTAGATTCCGTTATACAATTAGTTAAGAGTGATTCAATAGTCTACATCAACTTAATCAAAAAAAGAGCCTTTCTCAAGGCATGGAGGCAGTCTACCACAAGAGCATGGCTCTTTGCGAATCTTTATGCTACTGTCCGGGCTATCGACTCTTCAAAAGTGTGATGAGTCGACATCGAGGTGCCAAACGACTCCGTCGATAAGAGCTCTTGGGAGTCATCAGCCTGTGGATCACAAGGCTGTACGGTCTAAGGTCAAACTCTTGATAGATTATCCAACCCCGATAGTTCCAGCTTAGGTTGATGCAAGCCCCGAACAAAGATTCACCGGCCACTAGATCGATGAAGAATCTCTCCAAAATCTGCTCTTTGATCAGTGATTCACCGGCCACTCGATCCAGCAATGCAATAGCACAGTAGAGCTCCTCTTCTTCTCTCTTGAAATATAAGGATTGCAAACCTCTCAGAAAGAAAAGGTGCCCTTCTACCGAAACAACGAAATAGGGAGCATATCTACCTTGGGAATAAAACAACTCCAATAACATACCCATTTCGCCACTTTGTTCCCAATTCCTTCTTTTCGACACTTGGCTCTATACAGTTAGTAGGTTGTGTCGATGGCTGAGATTCAAGAAGGAGAAGAGTATATAGAGCGTCGTCTTTTATCTGAATTAGGTGTCTTTATTAGTCTATTCCTTCCATAGCGTATTTCCACATATCCACTCAGAGGAAGGTCTTTTCCATAGAGTACCCTGTACAACAAGGCCATTTAGACTGTCTCTTTTCGAAGCTGCTGATCCCTTGTTTGCCGATTGAAGAAAAAAGCCTTATAAGGAGACTAAGTCATCGGGATATCACTCATCCAATCCTACGCTTGAGAGAGGCTCCTCAATAACATTAGTGAGGTTGGACAAAAGTTTTGTAGGACAGATTCATCCAAGTTTCTTTGTAGGAGAAGGCATCAACAGTTAGATGACAATTATCTATAGGTAGCATATAGGCAAGCCTGCGGTCATCTGTCAATTTTTTCCCTTGCAACACCGTTCTCTCTATCCAGGTCGAGCAACTTCCTAGTATTACCTACCATATACTGGAGACTGACTGAATGCATAGTCTATCGGGAGCGGGCCACTTGTTTTCTGGGTACCTCCAACTCAATCCCCAGCCATGCCAATCCAAGCAGAGCAACTAGAAGCCCACTCTACTTACCTATCTCTTCTCGCACACAGATTCTATGGTAACACATTCCAAGGATTCCATCCAATCCAAATCCTTCCAAGGGGGGTTCTAGTCTTCGTGAAATAGAATGCCATCACGGTCCTACTTGCAAATACTCTTAGCTCTGGAACCGCTTTCTTTCTAAAACTACGGACTCTCTCCTACGCTCGCAAACAAAACACAAAGAGGTCAAGTCAATGCAATATTCGAAGTCAAAATAAGAAAGCCAAATCGGACTCTTGCCTTCTCTCTTCGTATCATTTCCCAAAAGGGATCCTATCAACTGAACAGCATAGGCAATCAAGAAATTCCCCCCCCCCTTTTCTATTAATCGGATGGATAGAGACCGGGTGAGGAACAGAAAGGAAGGAAGGACCTTAGAGTTCCCGGTTGATTTTCATACTTCATCTTCCACCGACGCCTCACTACTACAATGACTCTCTTTCTAGGCCTGCAATGAGCTACTTTGACAAAGGCTCAAGAATCAAAAAAAAATAGAGGGCTGCTGGGCAAACGAAGATTACCAAATTCTGTCTTCTACTCCTCCGCTCAACTCATCTTCAATGCATGGATCGTGGCTAGCAAGACGACGGCAGGAATCACAACCAGAAGGCTCCCGCTCCGGACTGACTTCAGAAAACTCAAAGGGCAAGCAGGGCCATTAATAGCAAAAGGTCTCCCACTTCAACCAAGACACCTGACCAACTACCTGGTCAGTCATAATCATACTATGCGACGTCTGGGGCTCGATCTCTAAACCTGGCAGACTGCCATGACTGAAACCCATCTCCTGGAAATGAAGACAGATGGTACTCTATCGAAAGGGATCAAATTCCGGATCCGAGGCTGAGAAGTTCAATTCAAAGAGTGCTTTTGGAGAGGGCTTTAGCAAACGGGGAATCCGATCGACTCCCCGGAGACTCGAGCTTGACTTACCTGACTGTCCCACCCGCCCTCTAATGTCAATAAAAAAAGCTCTCTCATAAATGAGCCTTTGCTCTTGGCTGACTTATGATTCAGCTTGCTCTTGATTAGAGCAAGCGACTAGAATGGCTATTGAATCTGACCAGCTGACCACCCCTTCCACTGCATATCTTTGAGCACTTAGTATCTCCTACCGAAAAGTCATCATCTTATTAGTCATAGTCATCCTTTGACTTCTTATTCTATATAGTAGAGAAGCTTTCTCAGCAATATGAGCCTTCCGCTTACCTGCCTCCATCCATATTCTCATATAGAAAGAAAAATGCTTTTTAGTCTTAAGTACGAGGTTCAACGTATCATCACTGTGTGCGAGGTATCTTCCCAAGACAGCAGGAAACTAAGGAATGTATAGCTCTCCATATGGTTTTGCTTGTTACGACTTCACTCCAGTTACCTAAATATTTTCTTAATCTCATTTATTGTGCTAGTTATCGATGGGGAAGTATAAGAAGTGCCTTCGGGATCCGTTGATGATGATCTGGCAGCAGTGATTCATTGACTGGTGTTGTGGCCCCCTCCTAATCCAAAGCTAGCCAGTCTTGCATTTCTTCCTAAGGGGAAGGACCCTCATTTCCCGTACGTAATCTTTGGTACGAGTCTGCCTGATTCTTATGATTGTGATTAGGTAACAAAGCCTAAGCCATACCCGACAGACGCAGCATCAGAAGCATCGAGATAAAGAACTTTATGATATGTTGAATATGAAGGGCTGTCAGTTTAGTCATTTAATTGTGTCATTTAATTGACTATGTGAGTATACCCGTGAGGATAGCTTTTGGGCAAAGAAGAAATTGCTTGCTCGAAGACTTATGGAACTGCATATTCGTTTTCTCCTACTGAGTAGACTGGACCCACAGCTACAACTCTTCTATCGAAAGCAACTGGAGATAGCATACGAGAAGCCATTGAAGAAAGGTGGGCACCAGAGCTAGACGATGATAACTCAGGTTCTTTCTTTTCTCAAAGTCCTTAGCGTACTAGACTTTTTAAAGGGAATGCTGCCGATACTTGAAACTCTGGCAAAAGCTTGACTTCTTACTAAGAGTTTAGGTCGAGTCGAATCCCTTGTTGCGGAGATAGAGGGAGCACATTAGAGCGGATCAGAAAGGAAGGAAGTGCCACATCTGTGTCAATTGGATTGGATGCTTCCTGTACTGCTGCTATTGCTAATGCCCAAGGATTGGAAGAGTTGAGGTGAAGGTTGAAACAGGCTTTCATTGATAGTTACCCGTGAATGCCCCATGAAGAGAGCTAGCTGTTAGTCTTTCTCGATGCGTCGATAGCCCTAAGCAATACCAAATCCACTGCAGATTCCCCTGACGAGCAGATTCTACCCCCACATCGGAGATTGACGGGTATGAATTCTATTCGAATTCTAAGTCAATGAATGCCTATGTATTACAGAATCCGCAGTTTTGAGTTTTAACCCTAGACAGATCATTGCTAAGAGCAGGGAATTCTTGCTAATCAGGTGCTATCATCGAATATATATCCCGTCTGCTTTTCTGCTTGAAAGCTTGAACCAGGTCTTGGAATCGGCATTACCGCAGCTAGGATAGATTCTCTTGTTTAGCTGGGACCAAGAATTGCCATAGTGGAAGAAGTTTCGTTTGGTGGTCTCGGCTGCATTTAGGAGTGATCCATTTCTTTCACTAGATATTTAATAATAGAAGAAAGCAACTACTTTCTAAATAAGGTGTTGCTAAGAGACAAAGTAATACAGCAGTAATTCCAGTAACACACCAGCTATGCTATGAAAGTGGATGTATAGGCCTCCTATCCCATACCCGAGAGCATCCTAGTGGGCCGCTAATCAGTAAAGGAAGCAGTCTCATTTTGTTCATTGCGAGGTTAAGAAAGGGAGCCAATGAATCCGCGGGGGTGCTTGCAGGTCTTCTGTCTGTTCGATACTATTCGTCACTGGCGACTTGAACTTGAGGATCACAACGAACTATATGCTTATCAGTCTGAGTTCCTATTAAAGGTAGTCGTCCCGTCTGGCTTGATTCCTGGTTCAATGGTGAGCTTTTTTCCTTTGCTTCTTTGCCCGCACGTCCTTGAACTACAGACCGAGACTGAGGAATTAAGGGAAGGGGCACTGAGTATCAAACTAAGCCCGTCCCAATTGTAACTACCGATTGGCGAGTTACTGGATATCCCGACTCTCCTGGTGGATATCCCAACCTGGCGAACTACCTCCACTTCATATTCTTGATTCCTACAAAGCAGGCCTATCCATTGGACCCGGCCCCTATCTATTTGATGATCCATTCTCCTTGGCT
The DNA here is from genome assembly GCA_035590515.1 of Trichilia minutiflora. Classification (NCBI taxonomy): domain Eukaryota; kingdom Viridiplantae; phylum Streptophyta; class Magnoliopsida; order Sapindales; family Meliaceae; genus Trichilia; species Trichilia minutiflora. The sequence goes on along the minus strand of JAVXUL010000017.1, from coordinate 149,084 downwards.
TGCGGGTTATGACCCACGGAAACAAATCCGTTCATTGATAGGGCTTTCTCTTCGCTTCGCCCCTTACGCAATTCTCTCTTACCGGGGTGGGAAGGTAGTGTATAACTCACTCGTGCTCGCAAAGATCAGAAGTTTCTAGAAACCTAGAACAGGTTCTTTGCCCGCGGCACGGATTGCGATCTAAGTTATTGCTTCGATTCAGGAAAAACTGAAAAAACAACTGATCTCCTAAACTCACTCCTGTCGGAAGATCGGTTGTGGAGGCTCGGGCCGGACCTTCCGCTTTCATCTTTTCGATTGGATGAGGCCTGAAGGCTGGATAGTGTAGTGAAGGGCTTCCTTTAAAGAGAAGCCCGAACGCAACGGATGGCTATCCGGTGCAGCTTCTAATAGTTCCGTTCAGCTGTCAGTCGGTAGGAAATTACTATTGTTGTTACAGCGAGACAGAGTAAAAGAAGGCTCACTGTGGGTTCAAGCCCTACTTGTCTCTTATTTCGTAATGAGTAATTGCGTAAGTAGTCTCTCTTCTGCTGCTAATATTCTTTCTAGTGTGTAGTTACGTCACTTGCTGGGCTTGCAGCTGTAAGTTGCCTTTCTTAAGCTTAAGTCATTCCCGGGCTTGAGCCAGACCTGCTAACAGAGGTGGCAGTTCCAGAGAGAGAATAGCTTCAAGCAGGTATCCAATTGACTGAGCAAAGAGAGGAGCAAGCGCACTAGGCCCCGTCTCTCTCTTATAAGGCAGTGAAAACCGTAGCTTGGAGTAGTCCCGATCTCTACTTCATGAAATTCATAATCAACTATGTCGAATCTTTCTGACACCGAATTTCAAATTCCCTCACGAGGACCCGTGCCAAGTGATCAAAATGCCCTCTTTCTAGCTACCGGTTCAAAGAGAAAAGAAGTCAAAATCCAATATCTCGGTAAGCCATAGCGCTTGTTGGATGACGCTCGATAGAATCCAGTAGACCGGAAGATTGAGCTTGGATGATAGACTCGCTTTCGCTACCTGGGGTTGTTAAGTGGACAATGATGGTTTCTTCCTTCGTTCAAATGCCTAGTTTCCTGCTGCTGAGATGCATTGAATTCCCTTCCCACGAGGGTTCGAGAGCTTGCGGCACTGACTACATGATAGCATTTACTGTTACTGGGGCCCGTCCCCCAATCCATCTTGATAGAAGGAGCGAGTCGCCTACTTGAATTAGAACGAAGTGAAGTTCAAAGGTGAAGGAAGATTTCGTAAAGTCATTTCATTTAGTTGCTACTACCGGAGCAACTCGTTCTTTACGCCTACTCCACACGGCCAATCACATAGGCAAGTCGTAAGCATCTGATACCAAAAGCTCATCGACGCCTGGTAGATCAATGCGAGTCTCACGTCAACTTGCGAAACATGAGACTCACTAGACGTATTTTTTGTTGATAGGCACTTTTCTCTTTACCACTTTAAGGGGAGATCCATCCACTCTATTACTAGTAGCAGTACCTTTTATAGCCCATCCAGTTGTAATAGATAGCCCCAGTATACGTAGAAGTGTAAGTCAAAGTCTGAACTATTCGATTTATCCGTCCCAGTCTAAGGCTAAGTTCCTTTAGTTCCAGCAGTCCTAATAGACTGATTTTTCCCCGTAATGTCTTCCTAATCTAATCCATAGCGATCTAGCCGAGTGAGGTAAGAAGTTTGAGTTTGATATTAACTAATAGAAAGTCTTTCTTATATTCTAAAATTTCTTGCTTCTATTTATTCTTGACTGTTGCTGATTTTTTCGTTGAAAAAAGAATAGCGATTGTTGAATCAGCGGAGAATGCTACCGATATCGATACCGGCTAAACTAAAGAAAGTGACATCTAATAATCTAAATATGGCATCGAATGCAAGCTGCTAGAGATAGAGAAGGGGATTCCTTCTCCCTCAAAGCTGCTGAACTCTCTATTACTATTAGAAAGATAAAAAAAAGAATGACTTATTGCATTTTTGATGTTATGCCTTACCGGGTTGATTTTGGCAACTGAACTTAGGCATACACTGTACGGACTGAAGCCCCACCGACCGGTGAAAGGACCAAACCGCAAGAGGGCTATGCCCGGGCCGTAAAGAAGCTAGAAGAGAGTCTAACTGCACACTAACAGAAACCGAACCTTTGCCACCTGCAAACGACTGATTCTTTTATTTGTTTTCTGAACACTTGTAGTATCAAAAAATGGGTGGTTGAAGACCAGCCCAGACGCAGAAAAGAAGACCTTTGCCCTTTGCCACATGCCTATAATCAGTCTGCCCTTCCTTCGCCACATGTGGGAGTCAGGCTAGAGTAAGCCACATGCTTTGAGTGTTTAGATAGATTTACGAATACCACACACATAAGATAATGTTTTCAATCTATGAGGTCGTCGTCTTTTTTATTAAAGCTTTAGTGAGATCTCCATCTTCCTCACGCTGGGAATTGCTCCTAGCTAATTGGGTTCCCACTCCTTTCCAGAGAGCAAAGGGATGGATTTGCTAACCAGGGAAGGTGCTAATGGAAGGCTTTGAACCTGCTGTAGTTCCTCCTTGGAGGTTTAGGAGGTCGTAGACCAAGAGAAGAGATCCTATTTCAGTCGTGTTGAACTAAGAAGCGCTAAGAACGAGTGCAGTCTACGACGAGTTCAGGGCTAAGGACGAAGCGAGTACCTGAAGCTTTGGGTTGAGCCGGATCAAACCTGGCTTATGAATGAATATGATGATGTTGGTGAATATGATTCAGTTAATATGATAAATTGAAACGGCCCCACCAGTTGCTTCCTATTATGGGACCAAGGGCTCGCCCCGTTCTCACTACTAGTGACTAAGCTCGCAAGGAGCAGCAAGCCGCTTCTTTGCTTCTCGAGAACATGAACGAGGCCCAAGAGTCCAGACGTAAGACACTGAAAAACAAGCCCGGAGAAGAAGAAAAGGGGCGGGCTGATGGGAGCTAGTGCGCTACGGCTTTGAGGAGTGAGATTCATATAACACTTGATTGTATGTTCACGCGGTTCTCTCTTTCTTGGTATGGTATTTCTGTTTTGATCTTAAGGTAAGGTTTCAGTTAAGCCCCCTTACTTGTATGTATTGTACTATCTTGACTCAATGAAAGACCTTAGGTCCGCTATGGGAATCGGATTCATTCTTCTTTCCCAGGCCCTTAAGAATAGAAAGAGAGAACCAGGGTCCTTACAGAGGCTGCTCCTTAATATGAATGAAAGCCATAATAACTAACAAGATTCAGCGGGCTGCCTATGAAATAGATAGAGCTCTGTGACTCAACTCAAATCAATAAGGATTCAGAAAGCGTCTCATCGTTCTCGTCTTTCAGTTCATATTCTCCAGTGCCAGCCGGGAAGCCACCCAACCACTTCAGTCAAGGAGGCCCCCCACGGAGCGGTGAAGGCAACGGCTGGAGATGGTTCGAAGCCGATGTTATTCTAGGGGATAGAGAAAAGAAAACCATAAAGATAAAGCTCTCCAATCTTAGCTCTTCTAAAGCACCATGATGCGTATGATCATAAAGCGGTTAGTAGTCCTTTCGATCCCTCTTCCGAGATGTGTCCAAAAGATGCAGAATATAAAGAAAGGATAGGGGAATTCCCTGATGCCTTTGTGGTTGGAAGCCTAATGTATGCAATGACGTGCACTCGCCCGGACATCGCTTATGCCGTAAGTGTGACTAGTAGATTGACTAGTAACCCCGGTTTGGAGCATTGGAATGCATCGCTAAGGATAATGAAGTCTCTCGCGCATTGATCTTGATCTGGTGTATGGAAGATCAAGTCTTCTACTAGAAGGATATAGCGATGCGGATTAGGGAAGAGATTTGGATGCGGTGGAAAAGCATTTGAAATAGATTCTTCTTCGATCAGAAGTTGTGCAAAGTATAGTCTTCTAACAGCTCCACACAACACTTCGGCTCGGTATGCAGAACCGGGAACTATTGCAAGTGCTAACCTTTCATAAAGGACTAGAAAAATGAGATTGACCTCTTCTCAATGGGAGACAATGGGATTTGCTTTGGCGCAGAAAGAGACGCTGATACTGAAATCATCAACTGGAGACTGAAGACGGCCCATCAACTAAGTCGTCGGTTGGCTCGGGCGGTGCAATTGAGCTTGACTGGCCCCCTTATAAACAAAGATGCGCTTTCCCAGCCTTTAATCAAAGGCACTGTGCCAACTATACTGTATCTCCAAAGCCCCTCGACGACTCACTAACGCTGCACTATTTGACCTTCCATTAAGAAAACACATGAGGCCTATCCGTGGTCTATGCTCCTCCTCACTCAGTACTTCACCTTTTTTATTAGGCTGTAGAGCGCCCTGGCTATATCTACCGTTAGGGGCTTTCAACAAAGCGGGCAAAGACACGGAACATAATGTCTCAAAAAGCACTAAAGACGTTCCCTGACTGCAGCTCACGTAGAGGAGACTTGCTATGATGGTACAGAAAGGAAGGCGAGACTGACCGCCAGCACTGACTCAGACACACACGTGGGCGGTTGAGTAGTGGGTTGATTTGATCAGAAAGGAAGGGTCTCGTCACAATAGGAGTGAGTTCAGATGAGCACTAATCACAGGGGCAGGGTGAATATTGCATCTACTGGAGCTCATCGAAAGCTCCGACTGAATCAATATCGCGTTCTCCTTTGCTGCCACGTAGAGCGCCGCCTCTTTCTTAAGTAGCATAGCAGCTGCAAGGACGTTACGAACTCAAAACCAACTAAAGGAGCAAGGCACAACACCCTTGATCCTTTATCATATGGGAAATGGATCGGAACGAAGAACAGGGCCAGGGCTCTCAGGTGGACATTTCGAAGCTATGTACATATAGTAGTTAGTAGTCTGTATTACTAATTCGATTCCCTAACTACCATATGTACTGAGGATTTGACTCCCCCATCCCCATACAGATTTGGCTCCCATCCCCGAACCTACGTCCACCCTTATGTATGAACGGTACGTTTCAACCAATTACAAAAATTAATAAGCCCCATCGAATAAGCACTTTTCTCCCTTATTCTTATTCTTTATGCCCATAATCATGGGTTCACTACTTGCTTTCTCTTCTCGACAAAAAAGACCCGTTTTTTCAACTAATGCAGGAACCACTTGTCAATCACCCATAGGTATTCTTCTTCGAAGCCAATCGGGGCTGAGCTCGTTGTCTTCTAACCCTTCTTTCAGCTAATAATAGAAGAGGCGACCAGACAGAGTATCTCTCTAATAGGTTCCATCGCCTTCCCCACTGGACTTTTCTCTGTTTGAAGTCAAAACAATGGTAACAGTTGTTGGTGTACTCTCAGTCGCCGATTGATAACATATCCTTCCCAGCGATTTCAGGGACTTCCCTTGTGGTGTGTTGGGTGGTGATCTGATCTTATGTAATTAGTATTGCTCGATCGTCGCTCCATCCCCTCTTTTTTCTTTCCTAAGAACCACGAATCATGGAGGCCAAGCAAGTCAGTACAGTAGCTTTAGTTGACCAGATAGAGCTTTAACCCGTGAGGGATTGATGTCAATTTGAAGAGTTTGAAACTCCAGAATAAGCACGATCCATATTGCGAGTGAAAAGCCCCTTTCTTTGCATAAACTTGTCGAGTAAAAGACTTGAGCTCTGTCAGTGTTGGTCTTGGACAGGCAGCAGCCCTATGGGGGGAGCGGATTTGGTAGAAAGAGATCCAATATCCGGTCCAGAGCAAAAGAGACTCTTCCTAAAGCCAAATAAGGTAATTACTTCCATCGCTCTACTCTAAGATTGAGTGTTGATGACAAGTCCTATCTCTTTCGGGTCCTCGATATCCGCAAATCAGCCAATCAAATAAAAAAGAGTAAGCAAAGCCCCTTTCACGTCTTTCTTTCTTCAGAATCCCACCGCTCTACTTCTTCCTTACCACTCCCGGCACTTTTTGGCCTTGGTTGAAGCTAAGCCCTTCGATCCCGCTTAGCTGCCTTTCTAACAATTGATTACCTTTCTTTAAAAGTAGGTTTTTGGCCTCTAACAGAAGATTCAGTGATCCCTTCTGACAAGACAAGACAAGCGGAATAGTTGCGCCTAGCTGCCTCCGACCGGGCCAAGACAATGGTTCAGAAGCAAAAAAAAAGCAACCAACATAACCCTACCTTCACTCTTGCAGCCCACGTTAAATCATCAACAACTCTAGCCCAGCTGAAAAACGGATGCGCGCCACGGCTTAACTCTACGTTGCCCAAGTGCTTGCTGGCCGTGACGGAACTACATAGAATTCATAGTCACGGGCCGGATACTCTTTTTTGAAGCAAACGGATCAGTAACGGAAAAAGATGCATTCTTGTGCCGTGATAGAGCTACTTCGATGCGATGCACCCCTCGCACTGGGAGTATATGATTCTACTAGTGAGCCCCTGATGACCTGGGCTTTCTTGTTTACAAAAATAGAGTAATTAGCCCTCGCTTAACAACAAAAGAAGAAGAAAGATGAACTGGAACAAAGCGGATTCACGATTAGCGGATTAGCTAAATTAAGCAAGCAAAAGGCAAGGCATGAGCGGCTAAAATCAAGAGCATGCCTGACCTACTCCTAGGCCAGAGCAAAAGCAGAGGAGAAGAAGGAAGATTCCAAATTTGTAAATACACGGATTCGCTCGACCGGGGACCTCTTCCTCTTTCCGAGAGATTCAAGAAGAACGAAAGGCGCTTGAAGCAATTGAAGAGCTCGGCCGGGCAGTTCAACTGAATCAAGAACTGAAACAGCCATCATGGGTGATTCCGCAACTTTCAATTCCAATGGTAGATGAAGAAATAAGCTAGCCACTCCTCAAGAAGAAAAAAAACTAGGGCATACTCAGCAGCAAGGCAAGGGCCTTGGAAAAGAAGAAATCGAATGCGCAAATGTCAATGCATTTGACCAACCGATTGAGAGATTGGATTAATTACGCCCCTTAAAGATTCACTAAGCGGGAAGACGGATGCGACCAATTCAATTCGACCGCTTGGAACTCTTTTGACTCGAAAAGCAAATTCGCCCTTTGCCCAGACAGGACAAAACTTCCTGAACTTGTAGATCTATTTCTTACCTTTTCGCTTGAGCCGCCCAGCCGGCAAAGACGCCCAAACATCTGGAAATGGTGTCATACAAACGGTCTATCTACCTAGAGGGAGTGGCATTGAGAATTAGTAAGTCGAAGACTCGCTCTTACATCCATTCGAAAAGAAAGTGAAACCTTTACTAGAACCTCAAATCAATGATTCACTTCGCCTTGACCGTTACGGGCAGAGTGATTGAACAAGCGATTAACCGTCGATTAAAAGACTCATTGAATGAACCCGATTACCTGAAAGGATCATCCGCGGGTTAGAACCTCCAATTCCACCTCTAAACTCTTGTTTTCTCGGCTGACAAGCGAATCGGGCCTTTCATTCAGAGAGGGGAGGGGATTACTGGAGGGATTGCTGCTCATAAAGGGCTAGCCTGAATGGCCGATTCCTATTCCTGCTTATAAGCTTCGGCTAGCTTGCCAGTTTAGAAGTTGAATCACAGGTTATCAGGCGGAAGAAAGAAAGAACCCATACCTGCCATATCGGCCATACCTGACCTACCAAAGCCCAAACCATACCTGAACTCACCTGCCATGCCCGAACTCCCTTTAATTGGAGCATTCCGCCTTCAAGTTCTCCTTTTTCAATTCAAGGCAATGTTCTTCCTCGGTAATAGTGGGGGAATCCGAAATCCCATCCCACACTTCCCTCGTTCAAAGGCATCAGGAAATCCGATTCCACAATAACCTTGGGAAGACGCCTGGTAACTGCCATAGACAGCCCTTCTCTACCTGCTCCCCCTTCTCTACCCGCTACTCGGTGTACTAGCTCATAGCTGTTAGCTGCCTTCAACAAAGATTTTGATTCATAGAAGAAGAATCAGAGGAACCCCCCTTTGAATATAGGAAGGGGTATCGCATTTCAACTCTCTATTCGAGAAAGAGGAGATCAAGACCCGATTCCCGGAAAGTAGAATATCCGATCCTTGACTTCTATGAAAGGGGAGGAGCATTCTAAGCTATCCATTTCACCTATAGGAAAACAGATGCTAGCTGCTAAAAGGGCTCTTTTCAAATTCGTCTTTCATGCATCTTGTAACTCTTCAACTGAAAAAGTAGATGCAAAGGAAGAATTTCTTACCTCATCCTCCTCTTGGAGGTCATCTTCTTTAGCCATGAGGCAAAGGTTTGCTACTTCATCCTTGCTTTCTTCATCATCTTCGCTCTCTTCTTCCTCATCATCACTCTCATCTTTTGTAGAAGCTTTGAGAGCCCCTGTTCTTCTTGTATCATCCTCTTCTTCTCCATTCTTCATGGTAAGCTCATGGGTCATTAGAGAACCCAAGAGTTCTTCTAGAGGTAGTGAAGTGAGGTCTTTGGCTTCTTGAATGGCCGTGACCTTAGCTTCCCCTGATCTAGGAAGAGATCTTAGAATCTTCCTCACTAGCTCACTGTTGGAGTCAGATTTGCCAAGAGATTTCAAGGCATTGATGATATCGGTGAAGCGAGTGAACATTTGTGTGATTGATTCATCACCCCTGAGGCTGAGCTTAAACCTTCTGTGTCTGTGTCGTCTCGCTGAGCAGCAACACAATCAAAAAGTTTAATACCAGTAAATGATCAAAAAGAAAACCGAAATGAAGTAGGAAACTACGGCTCGAAAGCAAGAAGCAAGGGAAAAGCATCGAGAAGAAAAGAAGATGCATCCCTATTGCCGAGAGAGAAGAAAAGGAGCTATTTGCACCTTGGATCGAACAGAGTGATCGAAAGATCCCCCTTGGTGCGCCAGGCCACCAGTTCTTGCGAGCGAACTCCCAAACAAGAGGACGGGTAGAAGAGGGCGATGAAGCTTTCCTCGATTAAGTCGAGCCAACCTTTCGCTTTCCTTATAGGCATCTCTAGCAAGCATTTAAACGAGAGACATAGTCAATGAATCTCCTACATTACAGGAGGTTGAAAAAGCTACTTTCGATAAAGAAAATATCATATCATGACTTTTCCACTCGAAAGGGCTAACTAATACATCCACTCGAAGAGGAACGAAACTAATACATCCAATCGAAAAGGTACTGCTTCAGGAAGTCCCTACCAAGTCTTTGTATCGAGTCGCATTCCTACTTCCAGAAAGAGGAGATCAAGACCTGATTCTAAAGACTAAACTCTCTCCTATCCGATCAATGAAAGGAATTCCTAAATGCCAAAGGTACTTCAGGCTCTTAGGCAGAAAGATCTTCCATCTTTAGAATATGATTTTTGTTAGACTACACTCTGTTGCAAGTACGCTTTGTTAGCAGCGAGGGGAAAGGGAACCAGGTTTGGTAGTCGAGCTCTGCCAAGGCACGATCCCCCTTTGAAAGAAAAAATGAGTCGGCGAGCATTAGCCCACATTCTACCAAAATCTTGTGATAAGTACTGTGGGAGGAAGGGAGGGCTTTGTTTCTGGGAGATCGGTGAGATATTGTACGTTGGCAGCGACCAGTACTTTGAAAGACCTCTCAACACATACCGAAGTACATCCTCCCTGTCCTACGGCATAAGGGCGAAAGCATCCTTCTCGGCCTCCTCTTGGCACAATAATAGACCTATGGGAGGTACTTTTGTAGTTTGGCTATGATCATTCTCTGCGTTCGCCGGACATCCAGCCATCGGCATTGATCAACGCGAGTCAAAGGAAATCTTTAAGGATCAAACAGCCCCATGAATGAATAGAATAGGAAATGAATCTCAAGTTGAATCACAGGGTCCCAAAAGGCCGTCCTTTGTGCCATTCATTCCTTTCCGGCTTGCAGGTCAAGGAGAGCGGAGATTGACGGCTCAACTGGTCACTAAAGCAGCCCTTCTATTTCGGCTACAAGGGAAGGGTCCCTTTGCCTACGAGGGAAAGTACTCCAGCGGTGTCCGGTGGTTGGTTCAACTAGGTCGGTGGAAGGCTGGCTAAGCGGCAGTGTCAGATAGTTCAGTCAAAAGAGTTCGGAAAGCGAAAGCCAAGCTCCAAAGAAAGGAAGAGCCAAAGGACAGGGCAAGCAGAGCAAGCTAAGGGAAAAGCAAGCCCTGAACTGCTCGCTCAATGCGCGTTTCGAGTAGTTGTTTTATATCTCTTCCTTACCCCCCTCCTCTCCCTCCATCCCTGCGTACATATGTCCGGAAGCGAGGGGCTGCACCAGCTCTAGTTCACCACCCCGAGGAAGTCTTTCCCGTGAGGAATCCGCACAGGGAGGCACCAACTGGTAGGGAAAGGACAGAAGGCATCTGAGGAGATGGACTAAAGCATAAGTATGACAATCGAAATGACATACTCAACTAGCTAATAAGCCACTCGACGGATACCTAGCTAACGCACAAGCTACGGTGGTAGAAGCAATAGGCTCATTAGCAACGTAGAAGGATCCATCAACAAGCAGGGATACAGCACCATCTAGAGAAGAATAGTGCGATGAAAGGCGCTGTCAAGCCTTTCTTTTGATCACAGGGTAGCAATCTGACATAATAAAAAACAATCGATAAGCGAGAGCAGAATGAGCAGACATACATACTCGCAGATTACAATAGCGTTGGTCTACTCACTCTCGTTCACGACTACTTGACAGAGAACTCTCGGCTAACGAAGACGAAGACTAGTCGGACTTTCCTAACTCTTGCATCACTTCTCAATTGAGACATACACTTGACACTACTTTGACTGACGCACTTGACTCTATCCAACTCTGACTCGAAAGACGCTCGCTTACTTGATTGCTTGCCTATCCCTTACGTGACGTTCGCGAAGGAGAGCGCCTTGGGTACGATCCTTGCTCATTATAGACATCTTCACAGAGAAGTTATGTAGTTAGACTTGTTGGTCTTGGGCATTTCGGTTTTGACTCGGTCAAGGGTTCAGACAAGAGATGTGCTTCTTTAGCCAAAGCAGATGTGCGTGGGTGGTCTGCTCTACTCCAATAGGCGAGAACTCGCTACGGTAAGGCACCTGCAACAACAAACACGAGAAGTGCCTGAAACAGGCCGGGAAAAGACCTCTTTGTCCCTTCTGACGGGTGAAATTGATGATGTTATGAGAGAAAGAATTCCAAATGCCCCGCTAGATGCAATTGTGTAATAGGACATAGGAGAAATAGAAGAGGAGGTTGGTGGGAGCAGCTCGGGAAGGAGTTGTGTTTTAGCCTAAGCAGCGTATGTAGACGAATCCTCTCCATCGGCTGAGCCTGGTTACAACAGTTCCGATATAGAAGGTCTGCCTGGGTCTTATCGACATCCCAAGCTATACTTAGACGATTGAGGATAGTGAACAAAGTGGGAGAAACTTGTCCCGCAAAGAAAAGAAATGTGACACGCCCGTGACCAATCAAAACAATCAGTCAGAGCTCCCAGGGCGGAAGAGAAAGAAAGAGGAAAAAGCGTCATAAAAGGGGTGAAATAGCCCAACCCAAGTTTTCGCTACAACCAGGGGTGGTAAAATGTCACTTCTTCTGGGGAAACTTCAGAAGCAACTAAAGAAAGACCGGAAAAAGACCCAGCTGCTAAGGGGGATGATGGGAGCTGTATGAGAGGTCACGTCCACGTACGGCTCTTTGAGAAGGTGGACGGAAATGGATGGCCTTGTTGTACCCAAGCTCCTTATTTTCCAAGGGAGTATGCCAATATGATCTGAATGAGGTGCGGAGGGGAGGACGGATTAATAGAGTTGGTTGAGCCTGGCTCCTCGCCCGACAACGGACTTCTCACCCGCCCCACCCTACGTTGAAGATAAACCCCTGTAACCAATCTTGATTTACACGTAGGATTAACAAGTTGGGAGCCCCTTTCCTATCCTTTCTTGATTGGGGTCAATATCAGCAATGCAGTTCATCCAACGAGAAACCTAATACGAATTAGAGAACTATGACACAATCAAACCCGAACGAACAAAATGTTGAATTGAACCGTACCAGTCTCTGCTGGGGGTTATTACTCATTTTTGTACTTGCTGTTTTATTTTCCAATTATTTCTTCAATTAAGCGAAGAAAAGAGAATAGTAGAAGAATCCAAATTAGTAGGAATTCTCTTATCCCATTCGGAAGGATCGCATCTTATAATTCTAATTGACTGTTTATGTCTCTAGCACGACCACTTGATAAAACGTGGAGGCAGGCGGGCTAGATAATCTAAGGAGAGAAAGGGTGTTCATACGAGAGTAGCCAACGGAAGGGGCTCCGCAGTCAATCAAGTTAAGTAAGTAGGCTCGCCCAAAGGTAGTGAGAATAACACTTTTTGAATCTATAATAATTTTCAATAACATTTTTTACCATAAAATAAATAAATTGAATCCAAGAAGTCAACCACGGCACGGGCAGAAGAAATGGAAGCGTTAGCTGATGCGCATGGGATTGTATGGGACTTATTTATGAGTAGATAAAACCTCTCGCCTGTGTGAAGCTATATGCCGACTAAGTCTTCCTCAATGAATGTCCTGAATAGGATAGGATCTTTAGCACTACCAATACGATAGCTCAGAAAGCTCCACTCAATTGAGAATATCACTCCAGAAGAAGAATCAACTAAGTCAAGGGGAAGACAGCACAAAGTAATCCGACCTGGCAGTGAAGAAGAAGAAGGGGCGGGGCGATTAACCACTACAAACAAGTTGAGGATTTGAGATAGATAGAAAGGAGTCCAATCTAAGCAAGCTTAGTAGAGGGTCCTACTAGTAAGCAAGTATAAGCAAGCGTGGTACTTAGTAGTCACGGATGCCCCTAGCCTGTGAGGACTGCTTTCAATCAAAAGGAGATTAAAGATAAGCGACTTGCTTTCCTCAGGATTAGCCATATCATATTGGATGGGAGTGTGAATGTGAAGTAAGACCTTTTCGAGTAGTTTCAGTGGAAGCAGCAGCTAAAAAAACCGGGAACCAGATACCAGTAAGAGCAACCGCATGTGGAAGACCAACAAAGGACCAGGCTAAGGCTCAGGAGTACCCGGATGACCAAAGAATCAAACCAGAGATATGATAGACAAGGGAACGGATCGGATTAAATAGTTCATGAGCTTTCCGAAACCGTACTTTCTACTTGCCTAAACCTACTGAGACTTTCCCGTGCAAGCTTTGGGATATTTACCTGAAAGAGCTTGGTCACTAACCACAAGGAGGAGTCTTGGTCACTTGGTGGGCGCTAACCGTTGAACTACTAGAAACGAAAGAAATGACTATAGGGACAACCATTGGAGGAGCAGCTTCATTTAACCGGTGGGTGATCATCAAAAGCTGTTAGCCCAGACTGTAAACTGTGAGGGAATGAACTAATCTCTCGTCTATTTATCTCACTTGCTCGAAGGCAAGCTATCAAAGCCCCGAATACATCTCCATCTTCCCTCAGAAGAACGAGTAATTCTCCGCCTTCTTTCTGCTTCTGTTCTGGCACTTCGGGCTGTCACTAGTAACCCCGCGCATCTCTTTTTTTAAACGAGATTGTTGATCAAGATTAGCATTCCATTCCTAGGAGGTAGTGATTCAGTGAAAGCCTTTGCATTCGTAAGTAGAGCGGTAGAACAACGAGGGGATTCTCCATACATGATTAATTAGGAAAGAGCTATCCATCTTTCCGATCACGAGCTTACTCGAAGAAGTACTTAGGATTCTAAAATCTCACATTCCTCCCGTTCAGAAAGCTGTCATCTCGGGATTGGACTAGCAAACATGCTACGAAAACTTATAGTGAAAAGTCTTAGTTCAGTTACCTATTGGGGTATCTTTAGTATGTAAATACAATAGTTAAGTCTAACTGTCCCCACTACGGGGCAAGGAAGACTGTTTATGAATAGCCTTTTTCAGCGGAGGAAAAAAAGACTATCTTTCTTTCCGATCAGAGAATTCCCTCTTTGAAGCTTCCTTACAGGCAGAGTTAGCAAAGGTAGAGACAGTCCGATCTAGCCAGTGAGCAGCATGTCCGCTTTCGATTCAATGTCTTTCTTCACACCCGGAAAACTCTGCTACGGAATGAAGCTATTTCTGAGGGATAGCTGTGTTAGCTAGGCCACCTGCCTGATCAGGGTTTCCATCCGCCTTAAGCAGGAAGGAGGTAAAATAGGATGGTTTGTTTTGGCCTTTCCTTACTTAGCTTATTAATGAACTTAATAGCGGAAAGAGGAGATACTAATTAAAAAAAAGAATAAAGAGGCGAGAGAAGAGGTTTCTACCACCAATCTTGAAAGTAGAATCCTCTTTGCTATACACATGAAAGTATAACCTTGTTCCCGGTTAATGGTTCCCTTTGCTTTCTTGTTGCTATCAAGTTGTTTAAATAGGAGTCATCTTATATGAGCATAGACAGTCAGGCACCTATGAATGTCGGATAGAAGAGAAGTCCACCCCAGTCACTAAACCTAGCTCACCAAGCCTTAGGGCACGATGTCAGTTCCTTTTGTCCATTCTTCCTATTCAAGATATCCAATGGCTAGTTCCTTTTCTATCTATGGATTATAGGATTCAAAGTGCCACATCTGAGAACAACATATGAATGTGCAGCTGGAATGCAGGAAAGTGATAAGACCGGATTCTGTCCATTTTCAGTTCCTTCTCTGTTCGTATCGTAACTATTGATCATGTCTGCTCTCAATAGCTAATCAAATCTTCCTTCTCCTTTCTTTCTTACTTTACCCCGCTTTGCTGATCAACATAAAAAAAAGTAGAACTTGACTTCCAGGAAGATAGGGACTTAGACCATGACTTGTCCTGATATTACATTCTGGTGACCAAGCATAGCCTAGCTTCCCTAGACCATTTCGGTCTACTCTCTTCTCTGGCAAAGTTCTATTAGATTGGGCAGACTCGATCAACTACTTGATGAAGTAAGAAGGAATAAGATTGTATATACGCAATTTGATGTATGAAAGATGGATCATCATCCAACCCTCCTCTATCCCACGTTAATATTTGTTGGTAGGATTTAGCACAAACTAACCTTCTTCGATTAGGCTACCACTAGGATTCGCTACCCAAAAGGACACGAGAACAGAAAGGTAAGATAAAATTGATTGCCTTAAGAACGAAATTGAAGATCATGATAGTTCCACACAAAAAGCAATGCAAGCGGAGCAAACTACAAGCCAACGAACGAGCAGCAACAAGCTAGTCATGGGCCTCTCAATTCAATAGGTGAGGCCTCACGTAACAGCGAGAAAGACAGTACCATACGGCAAGAGCCATCCAAAAGCCATTAAAGGTAAGCGCAGGCGTAGTCTTTAAGCCGTTCTATTTTCTTTGGTCCTGGAGCACCGGTAGCGGCGGTATAGGCAAGAGCGAAGACAGAAAGAAAGGCATAAGCACCGGAAGCAAAGATAGAGGCTGAGGTCCCTAGTGAAGTTGAAAGGGGTATGGGAGGAGTCCTTCGTTCAAGAGCAGGAAATTGAGTCTCATCAATCGATTAATCGAATTCAAATCAACTAGGAGCCACTAAAGAGCGGTAAAGTATACAGCTTGGGTTAAAGAGGACTAGAAAGATTCCTAATCGTCTTTCGTCGCTCTTGGGCTCTCGCTTTCAGTTCGTAGAGTGGATCAAAGATGTGTTCAGCTTGATTCGTTGGTGCAGTCACTTCTGATGATTTGAAACTGGATTCCGCCTACACAAACAACTACCTCTTGGTGAGTCCGTGTGCTCCTTCGGTTTAATAGTAGCAAGATCTGGCTTTTGGTTTGAAGATGGAATCCTAAGCTAAAGCTAGCCTGTGCTTAAACGACGGCATTCCAAGAAGCAGCCAGCTTACTATGGGGTCCCCTATTGATGATTTAAATCACTCGAAAGAAAGTAAGAACTCGTAGGCAAATATTATTTTAAAAAGAGAGAAGCAAAGAAAAAGAAAGGGTACGAGCATAATTGAACCGAGGATTGACCCCCTTACAGGGCGTGACTCGTCGTCCTTAAAGCACTTATTTACAGATCTCATCTAGCGTCCCAGGGAGCGCTAAGAAGCAAGGGAGGGTTACATGAGTTAGAAACGATCCCTGATGTGGAATAATTAGTAAGGTAATCTCTTTCGCTTTCTTTCAATGTCGAGATGAGGAGGCTTATAGAGCTTCTTTTCTCTCTGCGTGTAGGAACCACTTTCTTTCTGAAGAGATGGGCGTCTTTGTTTGAGGAATAGGCATAAGCGCCATTCTATTAAATAGATTAAGCAAAGGGCGAAAACTCCAAAAGACGTAAAGGGTGCTTGTGGTTTTGAGTTCCTTGGCTTGTGTTCTAATAATAACCACAAGCGCGAAAGCGGGGAGCATTCTCTATCAAATAATGATGGAGGGGATTCATGGTCCCTAGTCTCGTTTTTGCCGAGCCTGATTCTCTATGGGGACGTCTTTGATTGGATAGAGACAGATATATATATCAAGTGTACAGTGAGGTTGGTTGTAAATCACTAGGTAGTCAGTCTTTACTTAACTTAGCCCAAGCAATGCCCAATCCCATGCCTTTCTTGGTTGAACCAACCCAACCGGCGATTTCCGAAAAGACCTTCCTCTGAGTGGATATGTGGAAGTACGCTATGATGATCCAGAGAAAGGTGTGATTTCTGAACCCATTGAGATGACCCAAGAATTTCGCTATTTCGATTCTGCTAGTCCTTGGGAACAGCGTAGCGACGGATAATTCAGAATCAGAATAGGTCCATCCAGTCCAGGGGACAAAGAAATAGGAAATGCTATTTGCTTCGTTAGAATAAGAATGAACTTCGAAAGAGTGAAGAGATATATAAAGTTTGACTAATTGGTCAGCGTCTCTACGCCTAATCATATGTCGATTCAAGGTGGGTGGAAGGCCACATCTGGTTAATGAAATGGGGTGGGGTAGCGCCTCATGAGGGTCAAAACTCTAAGAATAATATCTCGTGAGAGCTGTACTGGCTGATTTGAGATACAAACGAGTATTTAACCTACACCTGATCTTTTATGATTAACCACACCCATCGGGAGAATAAGTAGAAAGCTATACATCGCTCTTTAGCCAACTTTCCAAAGAGCAGTAGCTGAACTTTGTTTAGAAGTCCCGCGGCAATACTTCCAAGTCTGCCCGCCATAGACGAACACTCTCTACTCTAGAATTCTATATTATGGCAGTTCGAGAGTGTTTCATAACTGATCACAGATAAACGAGATTCGAGCATGTAGCAACATACCTAAAGAAGCATGAAGTCGGTTACTACACTCCTTCCATCGCCTAGCAATAACCAGCATGAAATGGGAGAAGGGTCGTAGAGAAGGGTAAAAGTGGAATCGAGCAAATTCGATTGGATCCGATCATCTCTTTCAATCACTGAACACCTCTCAAAAGAGGCACTCGCGGCACACAAACTCTATTCAACCGTATACGCCGCCTCCCATCTCAGGAGGACTTGCTTCTTAGTGCTGCGTTGGACGGGGACTCTTTCTTCGTTTGAATGCTTTTATGCTGTTAATTTCGTCATGATATACTATTTATAGACAGACTCCAGCACCGAATTCGCCCGAGTAAGGTCGACAAGAGAGTCTGTCTTTAATCTCTGAGAGATTGAAGTGCTTTTTCCACCGGGAGCTGCCTTCATTGCTAGTAGAGAACTCCATTCGCCAAGGAGCGGGGAAGAGCTTCTTCTTATTCAAGACTAGCGGACCCAGCCTATCCATCTCAGTTGGCAAGTCGCATCCCGTGCTTGGGTACGAAAGTAGGCGAACTGATTGATAGATATTATTCGGATTTGCTGCTCTTCTTCTTCTGTCTGGGACTTCTTTCTTTACCAGCTCGATAAGCTTCATGCTAAGACTTTCCCACGCTAGCTTTTTTATCAACTACAACTGAAAGGATCTCCTTTTTTCCTTTCGAAAGTCAGTTAATAACGAGTAGACAATTCTCCTTTCCTGTGTGAAGAAGAAAGCTATGAGCACTGCTGTAGAAAGAAGACTAGTTCGGGCAAAGCTACTTGTAACTGATCCCTTCGATTAGAACTCTTACCACCCATATGGAGCTATGGCGATCCATATGCCCTCTCAAAAGGTTTAGTACCCTTTGTAGGATTAGTGGTGCCTTGTATAAAACCCAAGCTTCCGAGATCAATCAGTGTCAAAATCGGACTCAGGGGAGAGGGATGATAGTCCTGATTTCGCGGCATCAGCATGACGTTCCGCCGTTCCCAGCTGTCCAATATTTGCTTTCGTGGAATGACTAACGTCTCTTTACGTCACCGAGCGAAGTGTTCACTTTGCTTTGATCTCGATCTAGATCAAGTTCGGATAAATTCCTATTGATTCACCCTGCTCGGAAATTCACTCAGCATTCTTCCTACCAGCAGTGCATTCGATAGCAAGAGAAGGGGCATAGCGCGTAGCGAGAGTTCAAAGTAAAAGAGGAAAGTGCTAACCCCGGTAAAGCCGCATCTATAGAGATAGAAGATGCCAAATCCCCACAGCTGATTCGAGAACAAGCCCATCTAGGAATTCTTTCTTTTAAATAGTCAGCGGAAAGGTATCCCAACAAGGGGAATGTGCACTATCTGATATCAACTAAGCCACTTCGTCTCTACTCGAACCGGAAAGCATTGATTGACCTTCCCTCATTCCAATTTAGGCTAGGGGCGTAGCGGTCTACTCCTTTCATGTCTACCCGAAGGGTTCAACTCGTGCTTTGAGAGACTATAACATAGTTTCACTCGGACAATAAGATATATTCTTTCTAACCGGATAGGTTTCTGTTTCGGGGAGAAGGTAAGAGTACCAGCTGACTGACTTGTGTTCCAGTTGACTTTGTAAGGGCCTTTCTGCAGTGGCAAGCGTACAATTCCAATCCCCTAGTCGCCTAAAAAGGTAATTTAGTGTTATAGCGCTAAATAATGGGCATATCATGAGAGTTCGAGTACCAGCTTCGTGCCTCCCGTTGCTGCTTGCCTTTATACGGCTTGGCTTTCTCTTCTGAAAAAGAAAAGTTCCATTTCAATATACAACGTAGTCCAATCAAAAAAGAAAGGACTACTAAAGCATCAGTACAAGACGGCATTCATTGATGGAAGTAAGTTGGATTTAAGTTTCCTTACAGTAAAGGAGGCCTATACAGCTTCGGTCGCTGCGGGCTTACGAATAACCTGCTGAATCGGCCATTGTCTTTTCGGATTCCCCCACCCAGGATGGAAAGAACTTACTTAGACTAGAGCGACCCTCAGAAGACATACCCACTTCTCCTTAAAAAGCACACCAACTCAACTCTAACTCCTTCGTCATTCCTGGCCTTGTTACAACAATACGCTTAGCTTAAAATACCCGATTAATGCTGAATTGGGCCAAAGACTAAACCAAACGCGCCCTACGATTGCTACTGCTTACTATTGCATAAGAGAGAGCTCTTTCTTTAGTCTTCGATCCTCCCTTTCATTCATAGTTTTCCGTGCTTCCGCAGATGAGTCAGCCAATTAGTCAGTAATTTCAATCAATAGTAAGATGAATCAACTCTCCTCAATGATACGAATGTGGAATACCAGGATTTGAGATTCATTTATTTAGATTTTAGATGATGGTTCCGTCTAGTGGATCCTCCTCTCAGAGGTTGGGATTCACAGCCATATTTCGTACATCATTAAGAAAAAAGGCTCTGACACTGCTACTTAAGGGCCTTCTCCTGGGCATTCTCTTAAGCTTAAAAGCAAAGTCTTTCACCGGTAGCCCCCGAAATGCTGTTGTTAACTGGCCAAAAAAGGCCTGGAAATGTCCCAAAGAAGGTTTCCCGAGATTGGTTTAGGTTCTTTTTTCATTGGCATGTGATAGGGCGGGGTGGTCTATCGGTGAGAGCTAGTTTGGAAAGAAATACATGACATCAATCCAATCTCAAGAACTCTGATTCAACCATTTCTGTGTCGCTGACTGGGGTCTCTCCCCCTCTGGGGAATCCATAGAAAGCAAAACAATTCCACAAAGTAACAATTTCAGCTATTGCTGTCGGTCTCGATTCATTCTCTTTTCTAGTCTGATCATGGCATGTGTCGCGCTCATCTATTCTATAGTCAAAGCAGGAGCCCATCCTTAGCAACGTGCCCCGGTTGTCATCTTTGTCTTTGTGTGTGTCTGAATGTCTGAGTGGGACCTTTCCTCGTGAATTGCCTTCTTCGAGGCATGATCAGGGGCAGGATTTCACTCTTGTACGGTACCAGCACGGGCCCTTTCTCGATATGGGTAATCCTTAGTATACTCAAAAACTTCCGTTTGGTGGGTCTGAAGTCAAGACCAAAATCTCCTCTTTTCGGAAGAGCGTGAAAACTTAAAAACTATGGCCAGATCTTGGTAGGGAAATGGGACCTTCCGACCCCCTGGGGCCGGGGTACTTGGGATCAAAAAGGCTTAAGCTTGTTCTACGCTTTAAAAACTGAGCTTCACGGAGATCCTCGAATTGGGAGGTGGGAGGAAGAAAACCAAACCAGCACCTCTTCTAAGCTACGTGAGTGCAGAACATGCTCTCTTCTTGATCTCATCAGCATAGACCGTTGAGTCGACGCCTGCCATACCAACCCCGAAAGGATCAGTCCCAAGATGTCATGTCATTGATGAGTACATCAAGTTCGCGCTAGAAAAACAATACTCGTAGGGGCAATTCCCGCTTAAGTGTATCTACTTTGGATATATACTAAAGAAAACCAAATGAGCTTGAAAGCAGGAATGAAAGCGGTGCCCCTTCTATTAGACGTCGGACACTATGTAGAATGTTAGGACTGGGTTGGAGCCTGCAGGGACTTCTTTACATAGCCGAACGGGCCTTTCTCTAGTGAAAGCGTTCGTAGAGGCCTTCTTATTTAGTGGCCAACCCGCGGGCTGGTTTAGTAATTTTTTTTTGGTCTCCTAGCTTCAAAGCGGTCTTCTTCTAATGACAGAGGCCTCCTATAATGGAGGAAGTTGCTATATGGAAAAGCTTCGTTCTACCCGGGTCTGAGGTCATCGGCCTCCATTTGCGTGGGTTTTGGAAAGCAGACTTTTGATCCTTCATTTTGAAGGTTGGGGACTTATTCTACTGTTGAATATTAAGATCTTCCAGTGAGAAAGAGGAGCCCTCGTGTCCCTTCCTAAATCAGGCGTCAGTCTTTCTCATGTTCGAGGTCTCGTTCGTTAACGGAATTAACCAGACAAATCGCTCCACCAACTAAGAACGGCCATGCACCACCACCCATAGAATCAAGAAAGAGCTCTCAGTCTGTCAATCCTTACTATGTCTGGACCTGGTAAGTTTCCCCGTGTTGAGTCAAATTAAGCCGCAGGCTCCACTCCTGGTGGTGCCCTTCCGTCAATTCCTTTAAGTTTCAGCCTTGCGACCATACGACACACTTTACCCGGAACCCAAAAACTTGGATTTCTCATAAGGTGCCGGCGGAGTCCTATAAGCAACATCCGCCGATCCCTGGTCGGCATCGTTTATGGTTGAGACTAGGACGTGATCGTCTTCGAGCCCCCAACTTTCGTTCGCAGATGAATGAAAACATCCTTGGCAAATGCTTTCGCAGTGGTTCGTCTTTCATAAAGATAAGAATTTCACCTCTGACTATGAAAGACGAATGCCCCCGACTCTCTTAATCATTACTCCGATCCTGACCAATACTTTAAGATCGATCGTCACAGGGGCGTGCTAAGCCCACAAGATCTTAAGCCACTGGGCGCTTCCAGTTAGGCTATAGGAAAAATCTCCCACAAAAAAGCTTTCCAACTCGCGATTTAACGAAGAAAAGGAGGCTTGAAAGCCGTAGTGCACCACTAGCTAACCTAACAGAGGCCGTGCCATCACCAGACCATAAAGAACAACCTGCCGAACCAGACTCCACTACATTCGCTACTGAACACCTGTACTTCGCACGAGCCCCATCTTGATTAAGAAATACAAGCTACGCAAACTCCTATATGAAAGCTGGGGGAGATTGATCCCCGGTCGTACTGCCTTTGCTCGCTGTCTCTTGAACATTCATCCAAGACTGGCTCTCTCTTCCCGCTACTAAGACAAAGTAATAAAAGACTATTTAGTTTAGCTCCTCGATGGCTTGGGGCTACTTCGGGTGCTCAGTTGCATATTCGGTTACAGACGTACTTACTGTACTATAGGAGCATCACAAGGCTCAGAACTCATGATTTTTGGTAATCAATTGCGGTTGCTTTGCTTCCTGGGAACTGACCTGACAGCTTAGCAAGCCGGCACTCGGCTCCCTGGACTTTCCGCAAAGAGTCATTCACGGGGGGTTGCAACAAAGGCAAAAGGGAAGCAGGCGGAGCGAAAATGGGTCCGGATAACGGGGTAAACCTGCAGAGGTTAGGTTCCCAATTGCTATCGAGCACTAACTGCTACGTCTACGGATACGGATAAAGATAAAGCAACATCCTATCATCCTATACTCCATACAGCACCAACCTCTACAGGTGGATCCGAAACCTCCCCAGCAGGAGAAAGTGAAGTCTCACTCACATAGCTCTCATAGCCGCCCTACCTTGCAGCCTATGACGAACCACCACTCCAAGCCCTATTCCTTTTTTTCCCCTTCTTGAATAGCTACCTTCGAGAATAGACACTGAATGAAACCCTTTCCCCTCAGCAACCCTCGGGGGAAAGGAAAGTCATTTACTAAGAAAGGTAGGGACTGGTACCTGAGATGAGATCCCTTGAAAACGCGTAGACTCCCTCCTCTCCTCAAGCGTTAGCGTAAGTACTCCTCTCATAAGAAAAGTGTAATCCTAAGTAAAGGAGTTGACTTGCTGCCTCTCCGTTAATGGGCGTTCCACTATCATCCTTCTTGTTGCCGGCAACGATCGGTTGTTTGTTAAGGCGCTCAGGTACCAGTTTTGAAACCTGTTGTACCTATTCTCAAACCTATCTATTATGGATTTTTTTTAGGGTACAGAAGGGTACTCAACGACAGGACAGGGTGAGTAACTCGCTTACCTGATGGCTACGCTCCTGATCCTTCCTTTTCACTATTTCTTCTCTTACTCGATCTCCTTCCTTTCACTATTGAATTTGAGTCCTTCACTGTCCGTCTTGCTCTTACTCTACGATCTCCCTCATGCTTCCTTCCTTCATCTCATGCTTACTCCGCTTTCAGATCGGTATCGACTCCCGGGTTTGCCAATCATTGTTATTCTTAGAAAAAGGCTCTGGTTCGCCACGCCAGTCAAGCAAGTTGTAGCTAGGGTCGGTATGAGGAAGCTAAGGGAGAACTCTTTACGAACTATTTCGGCTCCTGGTTCAGTTTGCTTTATTCTTTCTTGCGCGCTAGGTACGCTTTTTTTGAGCTAATTATACGCATTCATTGAACTAGTCTTTCTTTCGATGAACTTAATTCGATACCGTGGCAAACCACCTTATTAGGCCTAGTCCCGAGTCTCAGTTAGAGCGTCCTACGTTCCTTCCGAGTGAGTTCCACCAAGTTGTTGAGTTGGTATCTCACTTCTTTCGACTCACAAAGAGCGCCTGCACCCTCTGGATCGCCAGGGTTCAAAGAAAATGGGATCGTCCTTGTGCCCCAAGCTACTGCGTTCCTCGATCGACTCTAGGGCTATATATGGTGCGATTGGCAAAGAACTACAGGTGATCCTAGTACCTTACTTATTATCCCCACCTGACTTTCCAAGGCAGTACTCTCATTTGATAGCGCTTATGCCGGAAAGCCTGTAATTCACTTATCCATGAAAGGAGGCACAAACCATTATTACCGGACCAACAAGAGGTTACGATGTTCGAACTCTGAAGTTATGATTCGATGCCCTCACTCATATGAGCTACTCCAAGCCTTCCATTTGTTTTTACAACTTGCTGGCAGGCTCCACACGTTTTAGGTCTGGTTCCATTTTCCATGTCTGCTTTTCCACGTGGGGTGGTTAGATAGCCAGTAGTGCCAACGAGAAGGTTTATTAAATATCCTCCGTGAGCACTCCGGTTCGCTTCTACGCCGTTAATTGACTTTTGACTATGTTAATTGACTATACTATAGAATACTCTTGAACTGGAGACTATGATAATGGTGGAACTGAGTGGAACTAGAGCCCCTAGCCTTCCACCAGCACACTTATGTCTGCTTACTTTAAGGCTTTATTGCCTTATTTCTTTCCCCCTTGTGCCCGAGCCTGCACATCATATAAGAGAGCTAATCGTCGATATACTTGTACTTGACCTTCCTAATCGTCGACATACTTGACCAATAGCTTTGAAAGCGGAGCGCCAAGACTTTGACACCTGCCCTTTGATACCTTGTGAGTGAAGCCTAGCTCGACCTCATCTGGAAGTATTGCATATCCCTCCTTCGAACTTGAAAGGCTGGACTTCGGGGGCGGGAAAAAGAACACACAGGATTGAGAGGCGGTCAATCGGGGAATGGAGTAGGCGGAAGAAGAGGATAAGAGGCAGGAGGAGATCAGAAGTGATCTTAGCTGTATAAGAATCAAATAAGGAGTCCACTGCTAATCTCGAGGGAATCACGGGATACGGCGATGTAGGGATGGAATGAACACTCACAGCTAGGGGTAGCTAGGATTGGCCACATACCACTATCATGCTTGGATGGGCCGATGGGGAATCCGAGTGAAAGAAGTAATGATAATGAATTCGATTGACTGAGAAAGAAGTAATGGAACTTCGTTGCCTTTAAACAAAAGGTGTATCTACCGTCCCGCAATCAATTGAATAAGAAAGGATCAACCAACTATTCAATAGAATAAGCAAGGATAAACTGAGAATAGAACTCTTCGTTGTGAGCTTAAGGCCGGTTGTTAGCAGGCTCAGTCTCTGTCCCTGGTTGTTAGCTGTCTCTTGAAGCTTTTAGGCCGGTTGAAAGCATTGGGGTATTGAAAAGTTGGGCATCAAAAGCTCGCTTACTCGGATATCTATTTCTTCTCAAAGCGCTCGCTGTCCGATTTCTTTTCCTGAGCTAGGTAAATCCTTCAGCCGGTTAGTCTATCCAGAAGATCTTTCGAGTCGCTCATCTGATCCTCCCTTTCCTGCTCTTGCCTCTCTGTTTGCCCTAGCCCTATTACCTAGGCTTTCTTACTTTCTTCGTCGCCTGCTCAGAGATGCTTTTCCTTAGGGCCATCAGTCATTTGGTTGAGAGGCACCTACCCGATATGGTTTGATCTGGAGCCCATTGCCTATGTCTATGGCCGCTGCTTGGAGCTTGAGACATACCTATGAGGGCTGGATGATTCATCTGAGAGGCATTCCCACTACTGGTGTCGTCAGGTATACCGGGTTCTTCCACTTGAGGCCGGTGAGAGTCAGGTGCGAAGGGATACCCTGCATTCCTTTGGTTGGCCTGAGATCAGGAAGGGAGCCAGTCTTAGTTAGGCCATGCCAATCCCAATCTTTCAATTCAGTTGCTGTAGTGCCTGGCGCCTTCACCCGACCGTTCGGGAGATGTGAATGCTATCAGGGTTTAGGCAGTGCAAAGGATAAAGTAAAGAAGAGGTGGTATATTCAGGTTCGTTTAACAACCCCTTGCTCTCTTGTCTTCATTCCCGATGAGACTATATCCCGCCCCGATCCTATGGGCAAGCGATGGAACTTCTCCTTGCGAGTACATCAATCAGAGATTGGCTCCTTCCTCTTTCGTCTTTGTTTGATTGATGTAATATAGGTGGGAGAGGTATGCGTTGATCAAGAATCCATTCAATGAGAGGCTGCTGTTTTCTCTCCAACTCCTCGTTCTTTGATGTGACCCCTTGACTCAGCCGATGATTGAGCTGCTTAAGAGAGGTCGCTACTTTCGCCTATTTACCTGAAAGAATCAATCTCTCTGACCTCTACCTGAACAGGAGAAGGAGAGCCACTGGTCGTAGTCCGAAAGTCTTTCCACTGAGCTATTCTACCGCTAGAGTGATCAATCGACAATGCAGCGACGATTCTAACGAACTCCCAGTCAAATGGGTAGCTCTTGAATCTGTCTATGAAGTTGCTTTAGCTTCTTTTTACGTAATTCCCGATCTGGGCTCCCGTCACCTGGTCTGCACCCTTTTTCTTTCATTGATCGGGGCTGGGAAAAGCCTGTCATGAGATGATTGGTCAGGATCTCATTTCCTCCTTTTTCTTATCATCGTCTAACGGAGATGGACTTTATGCCAAGAGGTGCGGCCATAACATAAGGTGACTCGAAGAAAGACGGAATAGCTGGGAAGATCCGCTTGCGGATCACCAACAGAGATCAGGACATATACTACTGATACGCGATCCTACCCATTTGACGAAGCGTCAGTCCTTATCTTTTTAGATAAAGGTATCCTATCCATAATGTATATCCGGAGGAGCCGCCCTTTCTTTTCTTTTTACATTTTTCACCATAGTTGGGAGTTTCCACCCATTGATTGGAGGACAGGACAGCTGCATAGCTAGCAGCACCGGGGCTTCAAAAACTAGAATTTCTCTTGGATCTCAGTCAAGAAAGCAATCAAGAGTCCAATCCCGGATGTTCAGCCCGGTGGAAGGAAAGGGACTCAGAGCGAGGGCGAGTATGCGAAGGCTTTCCTGTCTCAGGGAATGTATAATAGCCGGCGGGCTTCATTGCTTTCCTTCTCTGTCTGGCTGTTTAGTAGGAGTCGCTAACGAGTGAATGTGTATCCGGCCGACTCGGATTTCCTTATTATTGTTCTTTGTCTAAGTTCAATTTCTTTCTTGCTTTCAATGTGTCCCTCAGTTAGTGCAGTTGCAGGCCTTTCTCTTCTCACCTTGAGTTGACTGAGACTGAGAGTAAGGGTGCAGGGGATGTGGCTAGTCTTTGACTAAGGTTGATTGCAGTTTCTCTGGTTCTTGATTGAGTCTTTGTCTTGCTGGAGTGATGTCAAACCTATTGCTTGAGTTGTCTGTATTGGAAGTATGGTAAGGGGTGGAAGTCGTGTAAGCGGCTTCTTCCGAATTTGCCTGTACTCCGGGTCTAGTACGTATGAAAAGATGTCAGCTAAGTGGCGATTTCTTTTCCTGGATTCGATTCCCGAGCGGCTAAGGTCCAATCCGGTATTCTATTCCGTCTGTGCGAGCATTCATTACATTGCCTACGTCTAGCTGTGTATTCGAATCGGTAATTGCATAAGGAATCTCTTTTCTTATGAGAACTACGAATCATCCTCATGAATAAGCTCAACTCTACCTTAAGGAGAAGTGGAGGCAATAGGTCCCGTGCAGCTTTAACTAACTCTACTCCTCCATACGCCTATCCTTTAGTTTAGTGGGCCAGGTCCTCCAGCCTTCCATTAGCTTTCGATTTAGTTAGCATTAAAAGTCTTGGAATGCGAGCTTATGTGCTTTCAGGTATAGGCCCCATTCGCCTGACTTTCTTGAAGTCCTAGGATTCTCCCCTAGTATTCCATTCTCTCCCCCTCTCGGCCTTGCTTTCATTCCTGTCTCATTTGAAATAGCTCCTAAGGCAAGCCCGGGAGTCTTCTCGAAGCTGTCTAAGTCTTGTAAGGCTCCTATATCTATATATAGAAAGGTCATGGTATGGAGGGCGGATTTCGTAGCGCTTAATCGTGGTTGGGGCATTCCTTCTTTTAAAAGAAGACTACAGGACGAAAGAAGAAGCTCTTACATCGGATAAAGCGTAATTCCACTGTCCTTTCAAGATTGGAAGATAGTGAAGACCGACTTCCTTTTTAAAGATCACTCTTAGATGTGGCAAATCCCCTTTTTTAAGTCTATGAATTGGAAGCAGGAAAGACTCTTCTTGAAAGCGAGTTCAGTGGCTCTCTGGTGAGGGGCACGAACGGTATAACATAGTTGCCACGAAGACAGTGCCTTTTTCTCTTTCTGTTTTGAGGTCTGATCCGAAGGTAAACTCTAGACACTTGCACATGCGATTGACGGCTTTTGGATCGAAGGAGAAGCTAGGGTTTGGTTCAAAAGGGCCAATGAAACTGCTAGTGGACTGACTTTCTAGGCCTTCTCTCTTGCAAATGAACTAAAGGCTAGGCGCCTCAGGGAAATGTATAGGGCTGCGGGAGTCCGTTCACCTTGAAGTGGAACTGTTGTGGCGGGGAATGTCCCTAGTTGTGATGCTTGCTGCTCTGGTTCCCTTTCGCCCGTCGACCGTCGTACACGTGATTGAGACTCCGCACCTTGCTCGCTTCCTTGTTGGCCGACAGGCATTCCTCCTACTTGACTCGGAAGCAAGTGCGTGTAAACATGCCCCCGGCCTGGGCATTCCCTATACTGGTAGCAGGATCGGCCACCCCGGCCCCAGCATTGCTCTAATATGAGCTGGAGCAGTCTTGCTTTGGCTCCCCTGACCGACCTCAGGCCTCCTGATCAAGTGCACATCCCCATACTGTAGGATGGGCATGAGTTGAGGGGAAAGCTCATTGAACTTGATACCTTTTTCTTTATCATGAGACTGAGGCCTCCCTTCCATCAAGCTTATTAACTTCTTATGGGCCTTTAGTTAGTGTTGACTCGACAATTGGCTTAAGACCCGTGACCGTCTCTACCATTGGGCTGAGAACAGTAGCCACCTCTTGTATCATCCTCAGCATCATATCGTGATTCTCTTTTCCCACTTGTTGCCTAATCATAGCCACCTCTTGGTTGGTAATTCTTGCAGGTGCCACAGCAGGAAGGGGGTTGGCTGGCGGAGCCACGACAGCGAGATTGGCCTCTGCGGCTATATGCGAAGATCCTTCAGCAGGAGGGTGGTCTGGTCCCTTCCTTCTAGTCACTGCTAGTAGGATAACATCTATTAGTCCCTTCTCTTCCTTCTCCTTTTGCTTTCTTTCTGTCCTCTGGTTTAAGGTTCATAAGGGGCGTGCTCGCTACTATAAGACAGCTCTGCATTCCTTCGAGGCAATCGTAGCCAAGCTCTGAGACTCTTCAAGCTAGCTAGGTAACGATACTGAGGAGGATACCTAGCTAGTCTTGAACCAGAGCAGGGTATTCCTTATTTTAATAAAATAAAGTAGCAAATAGCTCCCCGTTCTATCCAATAGACTCTTTGCTAAAGTTCAAAGGCCAGTTTGAAGAAGGTCCAATGTCCGTGAGAAGTAAGTGAAACTGCCGTTCCAAAGCTTTTTAAGGTGTGACGCGGGCTGGGCAATCAACCGGAGTACCAAGGAATGGAATTGAACTGAAAGCATAGGCTTCAGCCGAAGCTGCAACCAAAGATGAGTGGCTGTTGCCCGGGCACCGAACTATTGGCTTTAGCAACCCAATGTCTGTAGATGAAAGACGAGTTCGGAAGTACTGGATAGGTGCCTCCCCCACGAAATGTAGCTTATGCGGAACCTATTACTCCTCAACCACCAACTAGCAGCTCTTGATAGAGAAGCTCTGTAAGGGCTATTTTAGGGCAGGCCCCACTCAATGCGGTTTTTGTCTTTTCTTGATGAAATCCAATCCTCTCTTATAAAATTGATTCTTTGTGCTGATAGGTAAGCCCTTTCTTTTGACGACATAAACCTAAAAACTCTTACTGGGCAGGTAGTAGCGTTAGCGTACTAAGAGCCCTCTGGTTGCATTGAAAAAAGATGAGCTTTTTCCCCCTAACTACGGTGGTTCAGAAGATGCCACATCTGCCTCAAGACCCACAGCTTATTCAACAGCCTACGCCCCGCGATTTGTTGCTTCCAAGGTTTTCGATTGGTCTTATTTCTACCCGGGTTTCAAGCCATCGTCTCAGTCGGTGGCCTAAGATAAGCCAACTTACAAGATCGGATTAGCAAATCATGAAACCTGCCAAAGAAGAGCTTCCAATCGCATATTTCGCCCATACTAGTACCTTTTTTTTGTTGTACCTACTTAGGCCACATCTCCTTCCTTTTCCTTCCCAGCATGTCTGTCGTCTTCTTTCAAAGAGGCCATTCTTGGTCTTTCAACTAACCCGAAAAGGGCTACTTACCAATCAAAAGAAAATCCTATTCTATTGGCTTGTGGCTTGGCTCCATAGCGTAACGTAAAAGGTCTTTCTTTCCTCTAAGACCATATCAGGGATATAGTCCAACATTTCCAGCTAAAGGGACTCTAAGCCCTTGCCCCTTTCTCTGCCTGCTTTCCTATTCCATACTAAAAACTAGTGAATTATACCAGTTTACTTTGGCCAGAGCAGAAGAGCTAATAGACCAGAGCGGTGCTTTCCCGATTTCGATAGCTAATACGACGAGAAGGCTCTGACAAGACCTACACCCCCATAAGTATTAAGAGAAGGAAGAAAAGCCATCAGCCCAGGGATACTCTGTAGACCGTTAGACTCGTGCTTCTGTTGGCTGTTGGGAAGTACTTCGTTTCACTTCTCAAAACAGAGGAGAGAAGCCAGTGACCGTAGGAGAGCTTTTTGCCCCTTCCTTTTCTTGTGTTCCTGACCAGAGCAGACCAAAGAAGTGACGTGACCAGCTGACCTGCTTGTATGCCTGTTTCCGGTTGCTGTTCAAAGGGTAAAAGGAAAGAGGAAAGGGAATAGGTTAGAGACAGAGGTTAGGGACGATTACGAGTGCCTGTTCTGGTTCTTATGAGTAGGAGAAGAGGAGATTAGTAGCCCGAGTGAGAACTCCCAAGCCGAATCTGTGCTCTTTCAGTAGTCTTGGTAAATATGCTTTCCCCCCTCCTAACCTAACCTTCTCTTTCCCGCGGGCTAGGCAGCTATTTTCTTTTTGATTTCTGATCTTTCCCGTTTTGAGTTTCTTTTGTTTTGGAATCGTCTTCTTTTAAAAAAGATCTTCTCCCCCTCTTCCTATGATCTTGACCTGCAAAGTGATTTCCGAAAGCTCCCAATAGGCCACGTAGCCGCTTAGATTCTAATAAAGTAAGTAGGAAGGAGCGAAAGCTACTCGACCAGACGGGAGAGCCGACCAAAGGAAGCTGGTTCACCTTCTCTCCCCCGTTACAACATAGGTCGTTCCAATCCCGGATGAAAATATTCCAAAACGGAGAAAGGTCCAATTAAAATGCTTAGGACTAGAAAGAAATAGGATCCTAGAAAAGGAACTATTCATCATAGATCGGAGAGCTCATTTGATATATCACTCATGCAGTGATCAAGCATCAGGCGGAATGGATTGCTACCTCTTCCTCCCTCCACCATTCTAGAAGCAAATGCTTGCGGGTAGGATTTCTCTCCAGAACCATCTTTCTTATGCAATTCGAGGAGAAGGGAGTAAACTTGCCTGCACTGGTAGAGTTATCAAAGAACTCCGCACAACAGCAAAGAGAACTACAATTCCAACTGGATCCAATGAGAAGAGAATTCGAAGACCAACCCTTAAGACTGTAATTGGCTTGCTAGTCTTTTCCCTTGCGCTTGAACTAAGGGACAGGTGGGATTGATGTCACTATTCCAAAGGCTAGAACGAATCGAGTCAGCCCTAAAGGATATCGCATAGCAAGCCTCCGCGCATTGAAGGCGGAGATCCTATTTCGGAATGATTTTAGCACTGGAAAGAAATTAATACAGAAGAGCGCAAATGCCCAATCTAGTGTGCATCTTAGGAAGATAAGTGGGCAAATGATGGGATGCAGTCTTTTGCCTTTCTTACTGGAGTTCCTGCTGCAATTGAATCAGAAGTGGGACCCTTTCTCTAAGGAGATGGGGGACGTCGAGCTAGTAGTGGCATAGATTGATTCGGAATCTTCTAGGACGAGGTCAAATGGCACTTTTGAGCTAGAGAAAGGTCAAGCATTTCGATTTCTTCCTTTTAGGAAGAAGGACAAAGAAGCTCTTTGCAAGAAGGAGCACGAAGTTAGTAAGAGCTGTAGTTAGGGCCTTTTCCAAAGGAAGTAGAAGAAGGGGCACGGAAGGCGCTGCTAGTAGGATGCCCAGAATCGGAAAAAGAAAGGGAGATGCGCTCAAGCTGAGAAAGCTACGAGCTTGAACACGGTCCTGTCCTAGTTCCGTAGGGCTTTCAAGCCCTGCCAGTGTTCAAGTGGTGAAAGCTTCAGGTGTTCGTGTTCAATCCTTTAGGAGGAAGATGGAGGGTTCTCGTACTCGCTTTCAAGCTTCAGTGTGAAAGTCAAGATTCATTAGTCCGGTCCGAAGAAAGATGAAAGACTCCAATCGTATAAAAGATGGGAGACCATTCTTTGTATGGCAAAAAGGTAGTTCCGCTTGTTTCACTCCCTCTCCCATTGTA
Source organism: Trichilia minutiflora (assembly GCA_035590515.1). Classification (NCBI taxonomy): domain Eukaryota; kingdom Viridiplantae; phylum Streptophyta; class Magnoliopsida; order Sapindales; family Meliaceae; genus Trichilia; species Trichilia minutiflora. The sequence continues at coordinate 117,036 of JAVXUL010000017.1, read as the reverse complement.
GTCGGATCGGGCCATTTGAGTTCCACTTTCCCCCCTTTTTCTAAAGATGGGGTGATTCCTTACTCTTTGCCCGACTCAATGGAAGTCATTCAATTTTTAGAAAAGTATAGATCGTACACCTCCAGTCCAGGCAAGGTGGCTGACCTTGTGTGCCCAAATGATTCCATTTAAAGTTTCATCTTGTTATTGCGTACGTAATAGTTGCTGCGCTTCTTTCAAGTGTAAAGATCGACCAACCAGGGGCTGAGTCCAAAAATGACTTGTTTAGGTAGGTCACCCCCGTGGCATAGCATAGTCGAACCATGGTACCTTGTTGGCCACGTTGAAAAGCCCAACGTTCCTAAGTAGGTTCCAGCTCTTAGGTGGATTGCCGACTACAAGACAAGTGCGCTAGCTATATGCTTGCTATATGCAACACACTTCCAATCCGCACATTGTATGTAAAGTAAAGGCCCCTCCTTTTTTCATACCGAAGTTAGGCTGGCTCGACCATAGGGAGAAGAAGGCAAGATTAAGTACTTTATTTTGAAAAACAATAAAAAAAGCTTGTCTGGTAGTTGAATGGAGAGCGAGAGAGAGATAAGGCAGACATGCAGCCAGGGAAGCGGATGATAGACCTGCAGAGGCGATGCGATCACTTGGATTCGGTATCTCAGATGTTGAGGGCGGCTTAATGAAAGGCTGCGGGCTCCGCCGGGGCCTACTCGCTCGAATCGCCCAAGAGATCGGGATGAAGGAAGGGAATTGAGTCGAGACCAGCAGAAGCAACTCAGGTTGATGCTAGCTCATTGGATCCAGGAGAGGAAGAGACACAAGGCTTAGTGGCTTTGGTGAAGGGTCGAATGGAGCGAATGGCATCGCTTCCGGATCGAGGAGAGGTATTCACTTCGAGGGTTCAATGCAGCTAGAGAGCTGCTGCACCGGAGCTTCTATGGCTGCATGCCCATTTCTATGGCGTCCCAGGGAATGGAAGGTGAGAAGCATCATTTTAATCCCGATTGCCAGGTACAGTTTCATCTCTATCATCCGAATCCCCAGCTCCATCTCTATTTGTTTCTCCCGCCTCCGGTACGGACGAGCGGAGCAAAGGAAGCGAGTATGCTGCTAAGTGGCATCGTCGATAGGGGATAGACAAGAGAAGAGAATAGCTTCGATACGACCTGCCAGTCAATGGAAATCTATTCCATGAACCCAAGTCCCGGCCCAAGCTTTCGACTCAATCTAAGAATGCCTCCGCTCTACATCTATCTATTCTCTAGGACCCAGACTCGAAGGGACGGTAATCTAATCTGTCTGTGGCTCCAAAGCACCATTTCTATCCATTCCCGAGCCATCACCAGTCAATGACATCTCATGCCCTCGATTCGACTCCAGCAACAGCGAATGAAGCGCCACCTCCAGGGTCACAATGCTCTTGATCTATCTTCTCCAGATTCAGTTTCCCCTGCCCGGCTAGGTATTCCACTCCCAGTGACCTTCGCGGAACATCTATTGCACTCCTTTCCACCGAAGCTAGAGCCAAGCATAGCATAGCACTGAACTCCTTTCTTCTCCCTCCGCTTTCTGGGCGAAAGAGCTAACAAGCTAAGAGTTTGGAGGGTACCGATGGACGAGACAAAAGGCTGGGGACTGGGGATCGGACAGCACCAGGAACGGATAGACGAGCAATGCTTCACACTCCCGGAGAAGTTTATTGTCTGCCCGTCCTAGAGGAAGGCTTTTTTCAAGCTTATTCAAATGGCGAAATCACGACTCTTTCTCCGGCAGCAACTACCCGACTTAATGCTTTCAATTTCAAGATCGAAGAACGCCTCAACTCGAGGAATTACCGGATCTTTACTACTCGCTTTTCGGTCTTATCCCATACTTACGTCAGTCTGTTCCCTCTTCCTATTGCTCCTAAGCTAACTTCCTTCCCTTCTCACTCCGCGAATAGTGAGAGAGAAGTTCAAGAGGTTCAACTCAGAGTTAAAAGAGTAAACTCCCGCTTTGTCTTCCTGCATTCCCGGTTAAGTTAAGAGTTCCTTTGCTTTGGCTCACATCCTTTCCTGTGATGAATCCTCTGATGAAAGAGAGGAGGTTTTTTTCGCTGTCTTGCCTTTCGGTAATAGAATGATTAGTATTAAACTATTCTATTCGTAGTAACTCTAGCATGGAAAGACCGAAACCCTTATTTTCAGATTTGAATCGAGTCTCACTCAGACTCGGTTGAGTTAGCTTCAAAGCTATCCTATCCTAGTATATGTTATGTTGCGGTAGTCAAAGAATTATTGATCTGGTTATTGCCACGTCGAACTTCTTTGCATCAGATGCAGGAAAATAGGCTGCATTTTTCCCCTAATTCGAGCTACTTAATATAATCCAACTTTAGGGCTCAGAAGATTCAGATGTTTAGCTTGCTCCGCTGCATTGCGAGATTGGATTGACTTTCACAACTAAACTACAAGACGTCTTTGTTGAGCTAGTAACCCACTTTTCCAGCTTCCCACGGGTTCACTCCACGCCAAGACTTATTCGGTGGATTCGAGAACCAGCGCATATGCGCAATAAACTGATATGACGATTCTATGCTTTCACTAATAGACGGATGTAGCATTTGTACGACAAAAAGCTGAAGGATTCAATTTCCAAGGAAAGGAAATGGTGCAGTCATGAAAGTATAACCCCGTTGTAACAAAAGGCGAAGTAGAAGAGAACAAGACAGAGATAGCACAGGAAGTGAGAGCCCTAGTGGAGGAGTACAAAGACCTCACCCCGGAGTAACTCAAAAATGGAGTTTCACCCCTACCTAAAAAACATCCATGACCGAAAAAACCTCATCCCCAGAGCTAGCTAACCTACCATACTCTCGCATGAGTCCCAAAAGAAATCTTACGGGAGAAAATCCAAGAGCTATTAGACAAAGGTTTCATTCAAGAAAGGCTGCGCTGTACCAGTTTTACTTAGCCAAAAGAGCCCAAAGAAGACGGGTCTTGGAGGATGTGCATCGATAGTAGAGCAATCAATAAGATCACAATGGGGTAAAGGTTCCCGATACCTCGAATTGATGATCTGTTGGACTGCCTTAGTGGAGCCAAGATATTCACAAAGATTTCCTTGCGGAGCGGCTACCATCCAATTCGGATCCGAGATCCGACCCGGAGATGAGTTGAAAACTGCAGTCAAGACCAAAGACGGATTATTCGAGTCGCTGGTAATGCCGTTCGGACTTTGCAAGGCTCCGAGTACCTTCATGAGACTGATGAAGGAGGTACTCAAGCCCTGAATTGAGAAATTTGTAGTAGTCGTATAAATGGATGACATTTTGATCTTTAGACCTGATATCACCACTCACTTAGTACACCTGAGGGAAGTCCTCAATGCCCTCCAATTTGCTAGCTTGTATATAAACCTGAAGAAGTGTGGTTTTGTACAACCCCAATTACTCTTTCTGGAATTTCTAATCAGCAGTGATGGGTTACGAATAGACGAAAGCAAGGTCAAGGCCGTACAACAATGGCCGTAGCCTACCTCTGTCTCATAAGTTCGGAGTTTCGTGGGGCTTGAATCATTTTACCAGAGATTGATTCAGAACTTGAGTTCAATCGCCGCCGCTGACAGCATTACTAAAGAAGGAAGGGACCAAAGAAGGAGATGCAGCATTCACACAAAAGGTAGAATAGACTATACCCGCTAACCTACCTCTCGCTTAGACTAGGAAAGGTACAGCTCTTTCTATAGTTTAGCTGGAATTCTTTCTTTTTACCTGCTTTCCACACTCATAGTTCTTTTCTTGCTATATCCATGCACTTCTTTCATTTGTGAGGGTATAACCTTATGGAGGAGTGGATTAAGATTCCGACGGGACTGATTCTTGAGTCATTTCTTTCCATATAGGAATATAGGCAAGTTTCTAGTAAGAGAGTAATTTTCACTTCCTGTTATTGGTATCGACCTACTTTACTTCGTTTAGTGCCGGATGGATTTCAGCAAATTGGTATGAGCATTTTGAAGCTATTTCATCTGTTATGGAAATGTATTCTAAAAAGCGTTAGAGGGAGAGCATCTTCTCCAAGGTGCCTCTTTGAAGCAAATGTGTCTACTTTTCACTTTTCAACTAACTGTAAAAGTCCCGGTCAAGTAGGTATTCTTATTAAGAGAGAGAGGGGGATTGGATTGCCTTAGACAATGGTGCGGTTGGTAAATCTTTAGCCGGAATGCGAAATATTCACAAAGAATGTGATTCCAGGAAGATCTACTTTATTTTCTTAGAAGGGATTCCTAGCCGGATCAGAAGATCAATCCAAAGATCATCTCGATTCCATTAGTAATGAGGATTCGGAATATCACATATTTTTCCAATCAAGGAGAAAGATTGAAGAAATGGCAGATCTATTCACTCTATCAATAACCGAGCGAGCCGAATCAGGTCTATCATAAGGGACTTGCCTTTTTTTTTATTGATTCCTAGAGGGATCGGAAAAATCCTTCTTGAATGAGGTATTCAACCATTTTTTATTTTTAAATAGGATTCATCGAAAAAGAAATCTTTATTGCTTATTTCTACCTCCTCTTTTTTATGAGGAGAATGAATATCTTTTAATCGAAGGATCAGAAAACCAAGGTAAAGAGAGCCAGCTTACTTTTGCCTAGTTGCACCCTATCTATATGTCACTTTTCTATTACTAGGTCTAGTCTGGTCTTTAGCTTTCAACCTCCTTATTAGTTGCCTCGGATCAAGGGTTACCTTATCAGCAACTCTACGAGCAATAATGCTCCGCACCTCACTCGAGTTTTCTTTCTATTTACCCTTATTAAACACCCTAAAATATGCTCTACCTCCCGAAGAGATGGCTTGCTTTATTAGATAGAAGAAGTAAGTAGTGGAGGAAATAGGGGTAAATAAATCGTTAGCTGGAAAGACCTCTATTTATTACCGCTGGAGAGTTTAGATGCTTTAGTCGTATTCTGTAAATATCGAATGTGAGCTTTTAAATTAGGATTAGGGCAAGAGCACCAACTACTTCGCCTACTAATAGGGGTTCCTACTTTCGGGGCACGGGACTAGAGTTCATACCTCGGGTCTAGAGATCTAGAGTTGTTCACACTGGTAAGGGTTCAAGACGAAAGGCAAGATACTAGAGGACGAGGACCAACTTCCATTTTGTTGATTATAGTTTCAAAGGCACCCCCGACTTCTAATAATTCTAAATAAACTAGTTGGTTTCAAGCGTCAGTCCCAAAGCAAGAAGGTTATGTCATCAAGGGTATCAGACTTAACGATTCCAACTTCAAAAGGTTATAGTTCCAACTTCCAACTGTAAAAACTTCCCCCTTACTGTAAAACTCAATCCCCGAGGCAACTAGATAATGAAAAGGTTGATAGAAAACAATAGGCGCTTTAAAATAATAGTTTAAAAGTGAAATAGTCGGAGAACAAAGCGAGATCCGACCTTTTTCTATATAAATAAGCTAGTTGTTCGCTCTTTACTCTTTTAGGCTTTATTTACCCGAATAGCCCTACTTCCAACAATGATCAGGCTACAATCACTCGAGCATTCCTCTAAACTCTTCCTCTTTTATCATTTATTTATTCTAGAACGGGGAATTTAGTCTTTATATCGAACACTAGGGGTAAACTCCTAGTTTCAATCTATTCTCTTACCTTTCCTTTGTAACCCTTATTCCTTTCAGTCGGGTAAGAGGGTAAAAGGGTTGAGAGTCGGACACTTATTCCTAAATTACCAGTAGCGGAAAGCTTTTATCTGAACCTTTGGTGATGTACTCGAGTCTGGAAATCTTATCTTTACAGAAGGCGAAATGGGAATAAAGAGGGAATATACATCTGATAATTAATTAACTTTACTTGCATAATCAAGTCAAATAGAGTCTATCTACCTCGTTCTTCTAATTCTAATCTTGAACTGAGTTTTTCTATGGGTAGGGTAACCTTGCATATGAAAGAAACTCTCCTTGCCAGTCTGCGCATTCAACGTTTAAAGTCGCCCACTGCTAGTAGCAAAGTATCATTCCGCTTCGCCCTCTATCAACACACCGCCTCATCGTTAAGGTCTGCTGACCTGTAAACTGCTATATCCTAACCTTCTTGCTTGCGAATGATCTTCCCTGTGTGAAATGCTATCTCACTTTGCCTATGGGAGATGGTTTGGTGCCCTATCCTAAAATAATAAGTCTTCAGCTGGTGCTGTAAATTGAGTCTTTCCAGAAGGAACGAGCGTAGTCCCCAGAATAGGTCGAGGAGTTATTGATTGTTGCGAATAAGTCCGAACCTTATATTTCTATAATAGGAGTGAACGAAGTGCCATAAGAACATAGGTCGGAGAATGAGACCCTCAGACTCAGATCCGTTCAGATCCGGAAAATAGTGAAGCGAGAGCATAGCGATAGGGCTCGAAGATAGAAGGCGAACTAAAGGGTGGTCGCAGACTAGATCAGGCCACGAACTCATAACTAAAAACAGCATAGAGTCTATTCTATGGATATTAGAACTCTTTTTTTGCATTCGATTCCGAAAGACCGGATGAAATAGCTGCGGATTATCTTGCAGCAAGAGCCATTCGAGAACACCGTAAGCTTACCTCTTCGAAGCACTAAGCCCTTAAGAGTAAGATAAGATGTGGTTTTTAATCATCGGCAAGATCCCCTCTTTTTCTTGCTGCTTTGGCCTTATCCTTGAGTCATTCCGCTATCATTCGATATGGTCTATGTCGTAGAAGGTTAAATCTCATAGGCATATTTTTTCTGGTAGTCCAGAAGTGATGCATTTCTTTTTGAGGGAAACTGGTCCATAGCCCTCTTCTTTTATACGAAGAAAGATGTATAAAAAGGACGATTATGCTGATATGCTGGTCAAGTTATGGCTAAGTTTGTTTTCCTTGAATAGGATCATTCTAAAAGCGAGGAAGATAGACAGGTCATTCTTTTCTAGAATTGTGGATCCAGTCGTCCACAGTGTTAATATGGAGGTATTGGTATATAGTATAAGCTATAAGACGCTAATTACTAGATATAGATACCTTCCCTTCATCTCTACTTTGTCCCTTGAACAAGGGCTTAAGTGGAAGCCTACTTGGAAGTCGATTCCGACTGATAAAGTGTATGCGTTCTTCATAAAAGAGCAGCTCATGCCAGCTTTTATTAAGGAAAAGACAAAAGAGATTTGGTCTGACCTTCAGAGACAGACGATGTTATTCAAACGTGGTATAATCAAACACGTTATAGTTCCACTTTGGAAACCGTCGTCACCGAGAGCTTATATATTTAATGCTCTGCCCCTTTGAGCTATCTGCCTGGGCTGGACTCATGCAATTTGTTCACGCTCAAGGTTTTAAAAAGGTGCTTTAGGGGCACCGTTCACCCCCTATCCTTTTTAGGGGTTTTTTGTATCTCTTACAAAAGTGTTCAACTCGGAAGCTCGGTATTCTAATTTCAACAGGCGCCATGGTCTCGGTCCACAAAACGAGGCTGAATAGGCTCTCTCCTGTTGGGGTCTTACTATTACTAGTAGTGCGGATTGTAGCAACAATGTAATGCTTAGGTAGGGCGCCCAGAAGAATGGATTTCCCTGCTGTAGTATGAGTTGAGAGGATCTGACGAGGGAACCTTCTCTAGTCTAGAAGCATTTCCACGATGTTTGTGTTCTTTCAGTGCCCCTTCCCGCTTCTTTCTCGATGAAGGAACGAAAGCCACTGAAGGAATAGGAGCTGCAATACTAAGTAAGGTATTGGGGGTATGAAATCTGTAGCAAAGGAATAAGGAATACGGACTCGGCTGGACTTCCTCATCGGGAAGATAAGGTTTTTTGGCTTACTCTAAGCTAGTCAGAAGTTTAATTAAGATTATTCCTTGAACGAATCCGCACTCTTAGCTGTGAACAAAAGAAGAATCATTCAATCGGCTCCCTGCTCTTAGAGCAATAGAAAATGGAGCAAAGCGAGAGGATAAAATGAAACCTGTACCGATAGGTGCTGGATCTATCGATTTCTCACGATAGTGAGAGCGTCTTAAGACACTCGAACAAAGTGAGAGGAGAGGAGATTAAGCTTCAATCCGAGATTTCCGCTGTGGAAGCTATCTCAGAAGGGAATTCAGTAGTCGGGGATTACGCTATAGCCTTAGGAATAGGGTACGAATCGGCTGTGGGTCCTCTTTCCTTAGTGCCAAAAGCAGAAGCAAGAAGAGGAGACCACTTTCAAATGCAGTTCCGAATTAGTGGATGAGATCGATGATTATTCTTAGTTCTCTTTATTATGGGCATTGGCTCTTTAATATTGCTCATGGAGGAGTTCTTGGCAAAAGAGAGAGATTGGAGCTGGGCGCGGCTTCGGGTGGAGATAATGAGGAAGAGATGACGAGGACCGTAAAAGGCAACCGGTATCCAAAGAGTGTAATCTTCATTCTATTTCATTGATACGGTTATGAACATTCTAGCGGTTTTGGAAGGTCATAATAAGAAGCGATGGAATTCTGTGATCGAGGAGGCGGAGCGCTTTGGCCACTCGTCATCCAATTGGGGAAAGATGATCAATTTCGCCATCATGGAACTCTTCTTTTCAAAGCGAAAACAGTCCCTTTTTAAAGAGAGTCCTTGAACTAATCAAAGAAAGCTGAATGTCCTTCCATTCCAATCAGTAATGGAAGAGTGATCAAATGGCATTCGTTTTCATCGGATAGGCAGGTCAATTTATGTCTTTAATAATTGGCTCTTTCTATGTTTTGGATGAATGAACGGACGCCTGCGAAGGAGAGAAGGTGAAGCTGCTCCGTGGGCTTGGCTTGAAGGCCTTTGTTTTGGACTTTCGAAATTCCCTTAACGCGGCTGGAGGGTGGCTTTTCTGAAAGGAGAAGCAATTAGGTCGCCCCAGTTTTGAAAGCAAGATTGTAAGGTGGGTAGGTGGGATCTATTAAAGCGGCATTCTCCCTGGATAAAAGAAAGAAATTCCATTATGCAATTCCTTAAGGTCCAAAAAGTGCCTTTGGAACGATTGGAAAAGAATTTGTTGTTTTCTATTTGAAAAGTCTTTTTGTATTTCTTTCTAACTCTTTGGGTTTATGTACGGCTAATGAAAATTCTTCTTTTATGGAATAAGACGTTGGGCCACGCCATTCGCTATGAATTCGGTTGGGTCGTTCAAATAATACCTATACCCATCAAACCAGAAAGTCCCAGGCGCACCTGAAGAGTTCTAAACAAACCACCCCTATAAACTTGGTTTGCGTGCCTGCTTCCTATCTGACCTATCAATCAAAGAAATGTTTTAGTTCCTTGCTACGAGGTTGACTGATGCTCCTGAACTAGAAACCTACCGACGAGCCTGCCAAGCCGAGATTGACGACTTTATTCAAGTGCCTTCGATTAGGCCTCTCGCTGAAGAGTCAGTATCCGAACCAGTATCAGCCGACGAAAGAGCATCTCCCGTCCTTTCTCACAAAGCAACATGCCCACTTTCTCCAGAAGGTAACGCCGTTTCATCCGCAGAATCCGAATCATTTGTCGAATCTCAAGATAGAGATGAAGCGAAGCCCTCTTTGACCCCGAATTCGTCTCATAAGACTTATCCGAATCAGTGGATTCCATTTTTTCTGAACCAAATCCAGCAGCTGTCCATTGAACCGCTAAAAGCAGGAAAAGCGGCGAATCAAGCAGTGAATCACTGGCTATCAGGACTAAGGACTATCGCTGAGTCCAGGAACCTTTCTTTGTGACCTTTAGAATTAGAAAAAACCCTTCCCCTTACTAGATCAAAGAGGGCTTATTACTTAATAACCGGGAGAGAAATGCAACTACGGGATAAAAGCTGGGTAGAGTAGAGCCTTTTTTTTTAGTAGCCGAAACCCCAAAACTCTTTTCCAGAGATTCCAAAAAATGCATGAGCTATGGTAACCACGCCGCATCCATCGACTTTTATACGAATTTGAATTCGGAAGTTAAGAAAGCACAATTCAAGGTTTTTTAACTGAATAGCTAGCAGATTGACCCGGCTTACCTTTCTATTAAAAAAAATGAAAGCTGCCTGAAGTTTTATCCCGCCTTCTCTAAGAAAGCCTTAACCTTCGGCGAATAGTAATGAGTCTTTACCGGGACTAACTAATAAAAGGGGCATCTTTGTAAGGATCTTCCTTATGAATCTGGTCTTCTCTCCAGAGGGGCTGCTCAGTCGACTGGTAGAACAAGGTCCCACGCCTCCCGGCGAACTAGGATGGGACATAAAACGTCTTCAGGTCTTGCACAACCACCATACTACGAAGAATATGAAGAGGACCCGCCAATATTACATATTGCCTGAAGGACCCAAGCCAGTAGATGAAAATAAGGAGGAGATCGCTTTAAAGTAAAGAAAGGGTGAGCGCTATCGAAGGAAACAGTTCTTACGGACCTACCGATATATCTCAGATGTGTCTTGTCCCAGACATTGTGATTCCCCGGAGAAAGTCCCGGAATTTACTAAATACGATGGAAACTCCTGCCCTAGGAACCATCTGGTCTCCTATTGCCGAAGGATGGCAGGAATTACCAAGGACGACAAGTTGCTTATGTATTTCTTCCAAGACAGTCTTACTGGGTCACCGCTGGAATGGTATATCCAGCTGAAGCCGACAGAGGTCAAGACATGGAAAGACCTCGCTGACGCTTTTATGAAGAGGTACATGTATAATCTCGGCATGGCACCAAAAAGGATTGATCTCCAGAATATGGAAAAGAAGGGGCATCGGAATAACAAGCGCTCGTGATCCATACCCATGAATCACTCACTTAACCGAAGGAGAACTAGTTAGCTCTTGTTATTCCCATTGGTAGGAGCTCCTCTTCTAACTCTATTCCCCGCCCTCGCCTACTATGAGCTCTGGATCGAGAGACCAAGGGCGCTATTCCTGGCTAAAGGCCTAACTAGAGTGATTCCTCTGTTATTCGCTTTTGCTATTAGCTTCTTGGCTGGCTTTCTTCTTCTCTTTCTTTCCCGCCTCCAGGCGGGGGTTCCCCTTCGGGGGGGGTTACACGTCCTGCTGCCGATTCAAAGAGAGAAGAGGGGATCAGAAGGGAAAATCTTGCTACTCCACCTTGCCTTAAAGCAAAGATACTGTTCTCACTTCATTGCCATTTCTTCGGTCTCTTCCTCAGAGTTAAGCTAGGCACTCTCAATTAGTGGAGTGGGCAACTTGCTTCGGCTGCTTCCATTGATGGAGGCCCGGCCGGATAAAAGGCAAGCGAATACTAATCCCCTTGGGGGGGCTGGGCAGCCACCATATAAACCTCCTCACACTCTTATCGATCCGGCCGACAGATTCCTGTTCCGCTAAATCACCCTACCTTTAGTCGTCTTAAGAACTCAGCCCTTTCCGTGGGCATTTGTACACCAGTTTTGTCTCAAAATCCTTTTCTTCTCCCACTTTCAGTACATAAACAACTCATTGAGAAGCTATTCACAAGCTTGGAAAGGGCTCTCCAGTAATGTCTTTCTTGCCCCTGAGCCTTCCTATCTTGAGACTAGACGAATCTCTTGAAACCCGTACTTTCGCTTTGGTTCAGAGCTTGAATCAGAATATCCTTCAGTCACCCCAGGTGAGGAGTTCGGCTAAGCCGGAAAGATAGATCGAGTTTAGCCTCTTGATTCACTTTAGGACTGAAAGAAGCCGGTAGCAAAGGAAGTGGCAGCAGTCTTTTATATAACAGCTTTTAGGTCTAGAGATTCATCCCCTAGTCTGTGAGGAAAAGGCACTATTGGCTTTCATTTCAGTAAAGAAGAAGGGCTTAGAGCCTTTAATGTCCATTTTTCCTTTAATTGTTTAAGGGCTTTCCCTTTGCGAGTGCTACCGTATAATAAGCCCAGAGTAGGCTGCTATCGAATCTAGCTATCCAGAAGTGACATACTTAAGATACGAATGAATAGGAAGAGAAAGAGATTAACGAAACATAGCTATTCTTCGCACCGAGAATTTGGTAATCTCGTTATCTCCACGGGCGCTGGGTTAAGGGCCTGGAACCAGAATCACACCTTGGGGAACCGGTACGAAAGATCGTCTGTAGGTTTCTTCCTCCCGCACCCATACTTTAGTCAGGTCAGATTACGCTTTCTTAAGAGGAAGAGCACAGGTAAGCCAACCTTTTCTTCATCAGCCGATGATTCCCGTCAGGATAGCCATTTAAGAGCGACAGCAGCTTTGTAGTCAAGAGGAGGACGAGTGATTAAGAGTTGTCTTGCTTGTCTAAGTCATGTCTGTTATGCTAGTTCCTCTATAGAGTGGCAAGAGCAATCCTTGGTCCAGGCTTTCCGTAAGCTAGATACCCGAAAGAGCCGAGCAAGTGGATGAAAGTCGCTTCTCTAGGCCATTTGTTGCTCTGTTTTCGCCTTTTTGTCGGGTCATAACCATTTGCCTTAGCCCACGTCTGGGTCAGAAGTTTTGGTCTGTCTGCCCATTCAAGCAAGCCAGAGCAGAAGGGGGATAAAGGGTACCGGGTTAAAAGCCAGTAGCTATCCAGTCGAATGCGACCTCTACCACTAGTGCCGGATCAACTGATCATCGCCCTTGTATTCGTCTCTTCTGGGTAAACTTAAACTGCTCAACCATAGGAGAATGAAAGTCCTCTGCTCCGCTATTGATGGATCAACAGGTGGAACTGGAGAAACTTCACCTGCATTTCGATCCGTCTACGTACCAACAGGTGCGTCAGCCCTTTACCAGTAAAACTGCCTTCCCCTTACGTCATCAAATAGGGCTATGTATTTAGATCGTCATCGTCACCCTTTCCCGGGAAAACAAGTGTAGGGTCACCATTTCGGGCAACAGAAAAAATGGCTGTTGTTTTGCTCCAAGAAACCCAATTTCTATCTGTAACCATATAAATGACGAGTATGAATAACGAACTGCTGTAGCCCCTTCCTCATCAATAATGGCCATGGATACATAGTGGCTGGTCGAGGGGTTTTGTTATCGCTGGCACTACTGGAACTTGATCGCTTCGTACTTCACATTCGATCAGCGATCAAACTAGAGGCTAGAAAATTTCCGTTCGTCCTGACTTGGCATACACATAAAAGCCCATGACTGAAGACTGCATGACGAGAGGAGAGGTTGAGCACTTCTTTCTTCATAGGGATAGGGGGAGAAATGTGCCCAGCACGAACAAAGATAACTTCCTCGTAGGTCGTTATATTAATCAATCGATTGGGCCGGAATTGACAAATTTAATTTGTCAATTGATCGTTACCAATAGAAAGTGGAACGAAGTCCTGGGAAATTAGAAAGATCGATGTGCCAGATCGAAACCTTCTTCATTATTGGAACAAGATCGCTTCGCTTCGCAAAGCTAGGGATTGAATGGAGAGCTGCGAACTTTGATCTTGAATGCTCTGGGCAGGGCGCCTTGTGCGTGTGCTTAACTTAATTGTTTGTTGGCGCGTAGCTTTATTCGTGCATGGCTGACGACTTATTGAGGAAGAGGCCTGGAATTGCTAACAAAAAGAGCAGCGTATGCCACCCCCAACAAAATCAGTATACTGATGTGATGACGGACTACCACGAGTGATTCACCCACTTAGTAGATTGACTACCCAATAGAAGAGGCAGGCTTTCTACGAACCCTATCCTTAATATTACACCAATTCAAAAGCTTCGCCTACCTATCTGACTAGCTATACCTCTTCGGTGCGTGCTGATTCTTCGCGAATATCCCCCACCTTCCTCCGCCTGGGTTCCGTAGATAGGAGCACATAGGTACTTTGGAACATAAAAAGTACTATTTTCACAGAATCAAGACCAGGAATTGACCTCTTTGGAGTAGCACAGTACCATATCTGCTTATCTTTTCTTTTCATTTTAAAGTCAGCATAGCTTTTCTAGATCTAGGTCTTTCTTTTCGCTTAAGCTCCCCGAGTTGAACCATTCGACCAACCATTTCTTTTAGGATCCATTGACAGCTTTGTCTATCCTTTTTTGATTTTTATACTCTACTGCCTGTTCATTTCTTATCCGATATATTGAATTCGCTTCCCACCCAAGGCTCTCACCGGGAGGATTCGACATTTTGCGTTTGCTTGTCTCGAAAGCCCTTTCCTTTTCTTGTAGTACGGAACCTATCAAGCATTGTTGGGACAACCTATTTATCCTTGGAAGCATCTTGGGGTCTTTCTTTTAGATGTCGTTACGGTCTTGGTGAAGTTAGCCGTAGTGATCGATCTAGCTCAATTACCAAAGTCCCTTAGGGAGGGTCTTTTTTATTATTTAGTGGGTTAAACGGCTGTAGTCGTCTCTACCGTTTATCCACCAATCTGCCCTGCTCTTTATGAGCTGAGCTATTCCATATGAAAAAAGGGAATCCAATCGTCTACCTAAGCCGCTTCGTCATCCTTCTTTGATTCGCGAGAACTCGCTCAGGTAGAACAGAGAGAACGCGACTATTGGCTTTTTTCTTTTAAAGTTGCTTTCTCCGTTTCTGGTTCGTGAGCTTATGGTAGTCTATCATTAGCTAGGGGCAGCTGCTTTACTTTGAGTTTAGGTCACGAAGATATAAAAAAAAGAAAGGATCGCTCCCTGTTCTAATTGAATCAGGAATGAGTGGAACCGGGTTATCAAGGTTCTTTCTTAGAGTGCACGGGAAGAGCAAGCAAACTCAAAACCTCCGCCCCAGTCAGCTGCTCCCCCAAAGGTGATCGTCCGCTTCAAAGCAATATGAATTTATCATAGCTGTCCCAGCCTAGGATAGGTAGTCCTCTCTGATTGCCGTTGAAGATGAAAAAAGGTCTTTCTTTATCAAGATTTTCTTTTTCAATAAGAACATAGTAGGAAGTGGTGCTCTTTCGTCTCCGTCAGTAGGACCAGTGTTACGCGAGGTATCAAGGAAGCGAAGCAACCTCACGATCTGCCTCATCTGAATTTCTAATAAAAACAATAAGGAATAGGACTAGCTCCATTGCGAATTCCCCATTTATGTAGTCTACTAGGCTTGATTCTCCATACGTTAGGGAATTCGCTTTCAAATTGATAGACCTTGACTATCCAAGCTCTACTTATGTTAGTACTTGTGATCGATAGAGAAGCCTTCCAATTGTAATTGGAGTAACCCGTCAGTGCCACTTCCTGTTCTCTAGCCGCGTCTAACCACTATGAGTCATTAGAAAAAGATCCAACTGAACCACCTGAAATTGAATTCTTTCTTTTTCTTCGAGCGGGAAGGAAAGACCAAACAAAAGAAAGGGGTCAATATTGCGGGTTTCATCTTCCATCTCTCCATTCTACCGGAGCAGGTTTCTTTCAATAAGATTCGTCGCAGACAAGAGAGATAGGAGCATTCCAAATTACTGAGTAGCAATTTTAGCTGTCCAGCTTAACCTAACCAAAGGAATAGCAAAGAACAATCGAAGAGTTCGAACCCGCCTAACCGATCAGCATTCTTTATTAATATGCATCATATATTGCCAGTGCCCCCTTCCCACTGAAGTGGGTGTGGGTAGCTTTTCGGGGATCACTAGTCTGGACCAGTGTAGAGGCGGGTTAAAATCCTTTTAGGCGTCAGAGGAATGGGTGGATTGCTTTTCATATTAAGATAAGACAGAAGATATTAAGATAAGAAGATAAAGACTAGTTTCGGAAGAGAAATCTACGCGTAGAAGATTACAAGTCAACTGAAACTGAAAGTCGGATGACAACCTCTCTTTCTCTAGTCTACATGGAGGACGGTTATAGCATTCGTAGATGCTCGAGCTAGAACATTGGCCTGGTAATTCCGAATATAGAAAAGGAAGAGGTTGACCCGTAAACGAAAATACGGGAATTAGATCTTGGAAATGATGATGACCTGGGCCCAGTAGTGCTTTATTTTTAGCCGGTAACCTGATCTTTTTTCCTTAAGGAGAGAAGCAGCTCGAGCTAGAAGTCTCGTTTCAGAAGCAAAAGTAGAAACAAAGAAAAAAAGAGATGCGGAGTCAACAAGTAAACAAGTCAAATTGGCCTGGAAGAGACCGAGTAGAGTTGAAGAAAGGCATTGGCCTTCCAGATGAATGAGAAATAGATATACCGTGGGTACGAAGACAAAATTGGAATTCTCCGCTTTAACTCTTTATTTTTGTAAATTCAATGCGGATGAAATAAATCTAGTAGCGTAGAAGATTACAAGACGAAGACCTTCCCTCCTCTCCTGTAAGTCAAATTGATATATGCTCCTCTCGACCGGCATCTACGGGAGAGTACAGGGTACAGATCCTCAGTTCAATCTACAGAGAAGATCCGAAAGGACTGTTTCAGAAAGTGGTAATTCGGGGGAGAATTCTTTATTGAAAGCAGCCAAGTCAACTTTTCTTTATTCGCTTTCGCTGGCAAAGTGATGCTTTAAGCCGATATCGTTCGGTTCGGATAAGTCAATTGCTTTTCCCTCACTCCTTGAACAAGACTTACCCAGAGCCAGAGAAGAGACAGATCTCCGGGGAACGGGAGAATTCTGATAGAAGTACGGTTTCCGGTTGAAGGTTTCCGATCCTCAGTTCAGTTCCAAGCCCAACTGAAACTTCAAGAGACCGAGTAGAAGTCAAATTGGCCAGTTCGATGAATGAGAAATGAAACAAATTGATCCTAGCTCGTACCTACGAAGACAAAGTTTTTCACAAGACCTACAGATAGGAGTTAAGATAAATGACGTTCAATTAGTAGGGGGAGAATATTTGAATTGTTATTTGAAGAGGTGCGAAGCAGCTCGAGTAGCGAATACTGGTTTCAGACCAGATTTGGATAGTTGAATAAAGATCTACGCGTAGAAGATTTGGATTGGAACTCGCCCTACAGGGAGATAGAATGCAGTCGCTCGAGCGAAGCGAGATCCTTTCGATAGTCTTTCAAGTTTCAGAAGTCAACAAGACCTACAGGAGAGGAGCTAGAGGAAGGTAAAGGTAATAGAGCTAGTCCAATCTTCAAAAATGGATATCGGTAGGAGCAGATAGAGTTATCCTCATCACTTTTCCGTATCGCCGAGTTATCTCCGCTACGCCCAATAGCAAGAGTGGTAATAAGTGGAAAGGTAAGGCAACGGGCGGGCTCCCTCATGTATTCCTAATAATATAGGAATCCGGAATGATTGGCCTTAGCGATAGCTATTCTCCCTACCGGTCAGTTCAGTTTGAAATTCCTCTTCGTTCGTTCGGTCTTGGAGCAGATCTTGCGGCTGTTCCCGATCCTTTCTGCCGAGCTAGTTAAGTTAGTCAAGCATTGAAACCCTTCTAGCTACTCTATTGGGTCAACCCCCTAAGAGTCAGTCCAAAACTACCTTCGGCTGGCAACCTCCTTTCCTGCTTAGCTTAGTCGAGCCAGTAATGCCGCTCTTCCCACCCTCTCAGAATCTTTCCTTGCTTGCTACGAGGGTATTCTACCTTCTCGACTACCGGTCCTTTCCAACCAACACTTATTAGGGGATCACACCCTGAACTCCAACACTCCGGGATGCCACTTCCTCACTTTGTTCAACTAAGCCACTCCTAAAGAAAGACCTTCCGTCCCTTCCACTGACCCCACAACCTCCTCTCTGTCCGAAAGAAGGACACATTGCGTCAAGGGCACATTTCCACTATTACCATTACTGAAGGCCAGGAAAGCCTAAACGAAACCCGAAAAGGAACTATTAGACAGCTTTTTCTCCCCTCTCCTAACCTAACTAAGGGCATCTTTACCCCGAGTTTGACTAAGGCATATACCCCCTGCGGTCTTATCCCCTAGCTCTGTCGATACCAGTACTAACCCAAAAACGAAACTGTAACCTGACGCTTTCCTTGACCCGGACAAGCTTTTATCTTTCCGCTTGGGATACCTTACTTTCTTTAAGGGAAAATACCCAGACTAGCCCTCGGGTTCAGGTGTTCCAAGACCCCTTGCTTCTGCCACTCTCACTGAGGAATCTCCTTAGCTAGTGAACTTCTTTCAGACGTAATCTTTGTGACTTTCCTGCTTTACTTGAAGAATCTTTCCTTGTCTCAGAAGATTGCTTCCTTGCTACTTCATCTACTGAATCTACTTCAGAGTCATCTCCTTCTTCGCTTTATGTCCTGTGTTCAAAACCTTAGCTATTTTCTTAGTCTAGCCCCTTAAATGCTTTTAGCCGAGCTTCTTTCTTATGCGCTTATGCGGATTCCCCGGTTTCAGTTGAAGACTCTTTCTCGGCTACTTCGATTGAGGCATCTCCTTAGCTTTTAGAGGCATCCCCGTATCTAATAGTAATAGCATCTTCGTCCCGCCTTGGTCGAGCATGAGCATCTTGTGCCCTCTCCTCTAAAAGAGGGAGGTTTCTGCACCCCGATAACCGTCATAGTCTTAGCCGAACTCTTTGTTTGAGACTTTTCTCCTGCACCTGCAACACGAAGTAGAGCCCAAACCTTATTAGTCAAGCATCTTGTCCCATCCCCGTCTCGTACCAAAACTCCGAGATGCCCATTACCACTAAAACAAAACCTGATCCGCATCTTGATACCGATCCTTCTTATGATTCTGCTACTGATTTTGAGCTAACGTATTCTTTCTCTGTTGAGGCGGTAAACTCCTCTGTAGCTAGCCTTCTAGATAGAGAACATAGAAGTTCAGAAGTGAAGATAGTTGCCCTCCCCCAGTCGGGTTCTTGCCATCCGCTACTGCCCTATCTAAGAACATCTTCGAACGTTGTGAACTCATTCCGCAATACCAGCGCATCTTGTGCCGCAGAATCGGTTGTGCTCTTCCTCTGCCTCCGCTTAGTCGAGAGATCTTCCCCACCGAACCCTATTTATTAAGTGACACTCCGATCCTAGGCAGCTACGTCTTCCCCTCCGCTACGGGGTTATTACCTTCGCCCCCCCATGAGCTACTTTTTCCAGTCCTGTCGTACCGATGCTCATACTGAGCTGCCTAGCTCCATTTTAGTCGATCCCAAACTCCCCTTTATTTAGTTATTTAGGGCTAAGTGCCAAACTTTCCTACCTTCAGCCGGTAACCAAACCCCCTTTCTAATAAGAAAGTACCCTCGATCCGGGATATGCCATTTCCGCTAAACCCTCTCCTGATCTTGATCCTCTTTCAGTTTCAGTTTCTCTTTCTCTGGCTCAATTCCCTGTACCCTCTACTCTGTCTCTCGCTTCGCTCCTCTTGCCTTGTCCTCGCCTTCTAGGAGGGAGATTTAGGAGATATTTACAAATACATATTATCTAGCTCTCCCCGGGTCGAGGGCTCTGCTTAGCACTCAGCTTGCTTGGTTGTATCGGGAGAGACAGAACCTTATCTGAACTTTCAGAGCCCAATCCCTACCTGCCTTTCCCTTGCGTACCACATAACTACTACTAAGTGAAGTAAAGGTAAAGAGATCATACTTCGAGAGGGACGGGCTTGAGGATCCAGATTCAGAGGATGAGGTAGTGGCTTGTTTTTGTTTGCTTGGTGAGGTAACCGTTGGCTTGATGATCAGACGAACCCTGATCACCCTCGCGTGCCGGGCGATGATGATTGGTTGCGAACCAACATCTGAAGAACACGGTGTACCTCCGGCTTAAAGGTATGTAATGTCATTCTAGATGGAGGAAGCTGTGAAAATATGGTAAAAAAGAGATGGTCGATAAGTTTTTGAACAAAAAGCATCCCCATCCTTATAAGATCTCCTGGTTTAAGAAAGGGAGGTAGCGATACGATAGAAGCTAAAAGGTGGTCAAATTGAGTGTTCCTGTCACCACATGATGTTAGTGGGGTGCTATACCATAGCATTTTGGATGGAAGCTTGAGTTCCTCCTCTCAAAAACATTCTTGCTCCGTAGCCTATTCTTAGACTCTCACTTTCACTAGCACTCTCGCTCTTATCCGATCCGGTTCATTCGGAGATGGCAGGAACTCCTTCACGTCACTAGCATCGTTGACAACAGGAAGAAGACTGACCGATGACCTCGAATCACTAAGATTAAGATAAGTAAGATTATATAAGTAAGATTATCTGACTTAACTAGCGACACTCGCATCGTTGAAATCAGCCTAATATTCATAGGGAAGCGGAACGGCTCTCCTCTTGCAATTCTTTTTCTGTATCCTGGTAAGCTGACCCGCTTTCGTGGATCCGGCTAACCAACCACAGCAGCTTCTGGTTCAAACACAGCAGCTTTCCCAGTTGAAAGTCCCTTCTCAAGACCGAAAACTTTCAGATATTCGTATTCGATCTGTTGATTCGAGGGCAATTGAATCCTTCGGTTCATTCTTCCGCGGCTGTGTCAAGCGCCAGAGTGCTTGGGCCCCTTGGGGGCTTAGCTTATCCCAAACTTGGGTATACTGACCTATTAGTTAGGGATTCGATAGCTTGGCATTGGACATGGAATCTCCAGAAGACGCGCTCCTATGTATATGGAATCGATCCAAATAAGTGGTGGCAATTCAATTCATAAGGTTTTTCATTGATCTACATTCCGGCAGACCAGAGATAGCGCTTTTCGATATAATAGAAGGAAGCTCAGAAAAAGGGAAGGAAAGACTGAGGCAAAACAAAAAAAAACAGATCGAAATGAAAGAAAGTCCGTATTCATTCCATGTAAAAGACCGCAAAAGACCGCAGTGGCTAACCCACCATCCTTCTTTCTCGAGTGTTCTTGCAAGATCAGATCCGGATTAAGCAATAACTGAGTCGATTTCTCGCTCCTTTTCCTACTTACTATATCATACATACTTGAAGACAAGTGTAAGGGCAGAGGGATCTTATCCTTTGAAAACCTACTTCTTAGTTATCCATAGTTGTTAGAAGAAGCTTGGATGCTTTACTTTTGTTTTGAGCCCTCGCTGGAATGGAACAAGGAATATGAGCATACTCGACTTCTCATACGTACCAAAATAGCCTCTCTTGAGTGCACATCCTATCCCACTCGCTCTACAGAAATGGCAAAATACAAAATAAAATAGGCACGGAGGATCTTGCAGCTATCTAATATCTAAGACCTTCCTATCTCTATTTCTTTTCTAAGGAGCTACTTTCTTACTTTACCTAAGAATTCTATGGTCGAGGTATCCTCTATTCAAAGGAAGTCAGCTACTTGATACTTGAGAGACTATCCTTACCTTATCAACCTTATCATGTAGTGTGGATCGGCAGCGTCAGGAGCTAGTGTGAAATTCAAGAGAGGAGAAGTATTCATATGATTCACTCCAGTCATTTTATACTTCACTTCTTGCTGACTCAAGATAACTTTCCATGAGACTACTGTAGACCAGAGTGAGAGAGCGAGGCACAGCAAATTCTTTCTCACAGGAATTACCTCGCTTCCACCCGAATCTTCTCTATTTCATATCTTGGGTTACGGTTACATCGGTCACCGTCTGTCGTCTTATCATTCCTCTTTTGGACTTACCTTTCTCAATTTTTAGAGGAAAGATGGAGGTCCGATAGCTTCCAGTTGATTCCCATAGTTTCCTTTCCTAGGCTCAGTGTGTGGAAATTACCTTGTCTATGCTTTAGAGACATGCTCCCTTTCTCGCTAACTTCTTCCTACTAGCTAATAAGGTGAGAGTGAAAGCAGATCTCCTTCGTAAAAATGGATATAAACATAGAAAGTTTGGTAGAATTGAAGTACAGCCATTGAATGATTCAAGGTAAGAACTTAGGGAAACTCTTTGTCTGCTCTAATAAGTGGAATCCCCTACTAACAAAGCAAAGCTAAGGTGGAAGTCCTACTATCCTCTCTGTGACAACTTTTAGAAACCTATCCCTTTAAAGTCTCTCTCTTTCTCTATGGAACTACTTCTTCGTAAATGAGGTACAGAGCTAGTGAGCCACGAGGAGGGATACTTACACGGATGAAAAGAAAAGAAGAAAGAACTCGAAAAGCTCTAATTCTTTTTTACTTTTGACCTCTTCCCATGTAACTCAAAGGAAACCCCTCTAAACCGAGTCTTCTTTTTCCAGATAAGTCCTATTTCTTTCTTCCTTTCCTCTCCTTTCTGATAAAGAATAGAGTTTCCGATCGAGGAGGTCTCAGGAATTTGAGCAAAGAATCCAGCGACAGCATAAATTAAAATAAAGAGAACCACTAATCTGGAATCTGGAAGCTTCAGTGCATGCATTTTGAGCATCGCGGATAAAAATAGAAATATGATATGAAAAGATCCAGGGGTCTTCTCAACTCTGGAAGGGATACAAAGGGGAGCGTGAATTCATAAGCCTACTTCACTGCTTACTTAGCAAAAAAAGTGCACTTCTCAGTCTGAATGACAGCTTGCTGGTACTAAGACTAAGCTGGAATTTTTCATGGATTTCGTAGGAAAGTCTCTCTTAGCTCTCTTTTCCCTACCTCTTTTTCCTTGTTAGTCAATTGCTTCTGGGGTGAGGGATACGCTGACCTATAGACTCTGACACTCACGGAGGAATAGAGGAGACCCCATCATTTCAGACCGAAGTCCCTTAAGCTACCCCTAGGCAAAATCAAATAATCAATACGAGACACTCTACGAACCTGTAGCGAAAGAAACTAAGGATATCTATGATCTGTGGGTTCCCTCTGAATCTCAGTCTCAAGGAAAGGTCTATTTGTCTATTTGAAAGAAAGAAGGATTCATCCGGACGTCCCGGTTGATACAGATTCTGGCGAGATGGAGATTATGAAGTTGAATTTCTTTGGTTTTAAGTGCGTTTCAGACCTTGCTTTTCTCGAGCTTTGTTCAATCTGATCCAAAAGATGCCTTTTCTCAATCCTAAGACCTGAGATCAAATTCCATGAGTCAAAATCGGGATACTATAGTCTTCGGGGTAGCCCACATTAGCAGGAATAGAGCCACTAAAGCCAGTCCCCTAGTCCAGGAAACATATCCGTAGCCCTTGTCTCGCTTGTGAGACTATTCTTCTTTCTTATCCTTTCACTTTGAGTAGCATTCATAGAAGTTACTAGATGTACCTACATCGGAATAGTACCCAGAAAAGAAGATAAGAGAGTGTATGATAGGAAGGATATTGTTTTAGGTATACCAGGAAGGGAATAAGCCTATAGATAGCCATATAAGACAGAAAGAGATATTTAGAAGACAGGTTAGTTGATCAAGCTAAGGAGTTACCTTAGTAAGTCTTACCACGGTCAGGTCTTTGAGCTTTCTATTTTCTATTCATATCTACATCTATAAGCTTTGGCCCTCTCAGCCTACTATACTACCCTTGTGAAGTCTAATGATGCTAGGTATATCTGATACTGAACTCTTTTCACTTTGCTTCTGGGCTTGCTTGTGAACAAAAACAAAGGTTATAACTCTTGTATCCTTTAGGAGTTGGGAAAGCCTATCTAATATCTAGAGCGTTTTCATATGAATGGTCAGGTATAGGGGAAGTTTCTTTCGAATCCATTTCTTAACATGACCTATATGTCTCTATATGTCTCATCAATAAGGGCAGCTAGAAGGCTAACGACCTTAACTTACATAGCTCAAAAGAATAAAATACCCCAAGGAAATCACTTCTGAGAGAGTAGGTCCTAGAATCTGTCTTCTACTTCTTTAACTCTTCTTTGCTTTGAAAGCTGGAATTGCTTGAGAGGGGCTTCGAATGGGATACCCAGAGTCTTTAGTAGAAGAATGATAAGCACTCTAATTCATAGAACAAGATGAAGCGTAAGAGATCAAAAGCAGGAGGAGAGATAGGGAATCCGGAAGCTCAAGACTTAACCGAAAGCATAAGAAGGTACTATGAGTTGACAAGGTAAAGTTAGTTCTTTAGAGCTTCATGGTGAAATTCTATCTGATTCCTTGTATATTATCTCTGTCATCTCTTCTTTCAATCAAAGCCAACTATAGAGAAGGAGACGTGTGAAAGCGAGGATTACTCATATGATATGAGTTAGAGAGTGGAAGACTCGTATTCACTGAATACAGACAATCCACATAATTAATAATAGGTGAGGCTTGATAGAGGAAGGAATGATAAAAGTCCATAGAAGGGTGCTATCTTTCACTGAATTGGTTAAGTGAGCTCCGTATCCTAAGATAAGACTTGGGTGAAGTTAACTAACTGGAAAGAAACTAGCTTACAAAAAAGGGAGGGTGCTAGACTAGTTATTGGGATCCCTAAAAGTCAAACCCGTGGGTCAGGCTCATTAGCGTAATTAGTTTCTGGTCGTTACTTTACTATGCAAGCAAGTAGGTAGAGCACTCACTCGATCAACGAAGAATACAGACAGATTGAAACTATCTTGGTCTACCTAGGTAAAGCCTTCATGAGGGCCAGAGGACCTGTAGGAATGTCAGGGATGAGGTAGTTTGTTCCGTTGTCTTTCTGCTCTAGCTGTTTAAGAACAAGGAAACTAAAACTAAGGTTTGAAAGAGTGGAACCAAGGCCCTCAAAGAGAATGAATGTAGTTAGAATGGTTTGATCTCACTTCTCACTTGTTATCTTTGTTTCTTGAGAGGAATGGCCCAAATTGAATGCTCGAGTTGTCTGATTTGTACGAATGAGTGGGGATCCAAGAATGGCCCAAAGTGGCTCTCACGGATCACTAAGAAAGGGGCATTATCATGAGATGATATATCTAGTAGCCTATACGCACAACCTCATAGGTAGGGTCTAGTCTTCAAAAGCCCTGTGCGGAGCCTTAAAGAGTGTTGCTTGCCTATACCTTCCCCTTTTCTTGTTATTGTTATTCGTGAGGAGTAGGTGTGCTGAGACATGACTCACTTTATAAGAAAGTGACTCCCATGAGATTCTAAGTTTATCTCTAGCCCAGTGAGTGGGATGAATAAAATTCAGTAGAAGTTCTAGGAGTGGGAAAATAAGGACTATTACGCGCTGGATTGCACTAGTCTCAATAAGTGGATTCGGGATGGGAATAGAGAATGAAATTTATCCTTTAGAGCACATCCTTACCTACATCGAAGTCAATGTGTTAAGCATATAGCTGCGAACCTTCCCATAGTGTATCGGCGGAGTCCTTCTCCTTCTCTGTTCTTGGACTGATGAAAAACGGCTTAGGCAGAAGCCTCATCCAGATTGAAGATTTTCTATTCACAAGGAGTTCTTCTATCCCACCTCCGTTTAGATTGATCATAGAGGGTCCGGTGGGATGAGGAAAAGAAGATCACTCGACCACAGGGAGGGGCATCAGCGAAGTAGTACGATATCGTCTCTAATGTTCGCGATCCAAAACGAAACCTATCTGTCTACCTGTGCAAGCCCGTTGGCCTATTTTCAAGCTTTCAAGCAACTAAAAGGAATTGCTTCTCTTAAAGAGATAAGCAGAGAGAACAACCGCTTCGGATGAAGTCTACATAATGCTTTGCACCATCACTAATGGTTTAGTTCCTCAACAAACAATAAAGAAATTCTTCTTACTGAAAGAGATTGTTCCCAGGCTGAGTGAGCCTATTCGACCTACCCACCTCATTGAAAAGGGGATTTGCCCCACTAGGAGAAGACCCATTCTTTCTATGTTTTTGTTTAGGTGCGGGTTTTTGGCTTACCCTAGCCTAATATGATCAAATTGTATGTATACGAGGAGGTGATCAATTGGTCAGGAAGATCAACAACAGTTTTTCATTTCTCATGAGATTGGTCATCCCCTTCATTGAGTCACTAGACGGGAGAGAGGAGGGTCATTGAGGGAACAAGGTAGCCGAAGGGAAGGAAACTTTTGGCTGGATCGAATCTGTCTCGTTATTTCGTATATATAGAATAGTGAGTCTGTCCTACCAGCCATGAAGCTCTCCAGTCTGCGTAGTCCGTTTCAATGCTTTTTTACCTCCTTACGAAGCAAGTCACTCTTCCCGCATCAGGGACTTCTTTCTCTTTCGTGGTTGCTTGGGGGCCTTACCTTCTTCTTCATCTATGCCCTCAATAGTCAGGCTTTTACTTGAGTTGTTGGGAAGTGTGGTGGGGTAAGCGCCGGAGCATCTGTCGATTCCTTCCGTTCCGGGCTGTCTTTCTATATAGGGAGTGATTTCCGTTCTTGAGTGAATGGGGATCAGATGTCGTTCCGTCACTCTCTTTTCTTTCAATGGCATCCTTCTTTATCCGAGCAGAAGATCGCCTCTTTGGCCTGAGCAGGTCCTACTTAAAGGCCTTGTGCGAGCACAGCAGCTTGACTGAGGCTGGCTTGAATAGGATAGAACTTGGTCATCGAAAGAATAAGTGGCTGATTCTTGGGTGAGTGTTAACGAAAGCCCTGAACCCCCTTTCCAGACTTATCTTTCAGCTTAGGACTGAATGACTTGGACAACCTTTACCCTTCTTAACAGCAATCTCGGAGGTCCGGGAAAAGGATTCTATGAGACTCCCTTCATTTCCCTTCTTAATTAAAACTATTCGACTATGGCACCTATGTGTTTTCGAGGGAATTCCAAATTCAAAAGGGGTTTCGGTAGGATTGACTTATAGCCGACCAGTCCCTGGATAGTAGAAGTTTCTGCCTTTTTCATTCCTGAGTCCTTGGTTGCTAGTTAAGAAATATAAGAAATAGCCCCCTATCTTTAGATTTCGCTTTATTCGCGAGTAATTTCTTATCCTTTTGGTCCCTTAATCGATGTCGGGACAGCCTCACTGCCCGTAACAGCACTAGCAAACAAGTGAGATAGAAAGCTCGCATTTTAGGGCCAATTAGGCCAATGGCAATCCAAGAGTCCATTACAGCCAGCGAGCTAGTTTAAGAGAGAAGGGCATATATTTATCTATGTCTTGGATCGAGAAAGAGTGATAGGTTGCAGTACTTACTAATGACATCTCTTGTGCTAATATTTTAGATCCAATTGCAGGCCTAAGGCCAGTTGCGTTCCCTGGAGATGGAGATGGAGTTGGAGTCGTAGGCCCATAACCTTTTTTGCCCCTACAGTTCCAATCCAATAAACTCTTACATACCAAAGGAGAGATTCGCTATTAACAGGCTCCATCCTCTGCTTCGAGCACAGGCCCTCTAGAAACTGGTTGTCCTTCTTCAGTGGATTCAACAATTTACCCAATGTCGTTTACGATTAAGTATGGGAAACTTTCCTTTCCAATAGACGGGTACCTGTCCCCGGAAGATAGATGACACGGAGAAGACCCGAAAATCTCTTATGTGTGCCCTGACAATCAATATTATCAATATTCGTACCTTGTTGAATAAGAAGAACTAGCCGTCTCTGAACAATCATCACTAGTCGTCCGAAACCTATTACTATTCCTCTGCTTCTCCATTTGCTCGATCAGGGGAACACTTCCTCGCCAACATACGGTGCGCTTAAGACGAATGTCGTATAAGGAGGACGGGGCTCAAGCCCTACAGTACAGGTCGGTCAACCACTACTCGTCGTCTACTCTAAATGCAATTCCTTTAGCTGACATATGTATGCTCCATAAGGAGTTCCTCAATTATGAGTTGTTCCTTTTTTCTATTAGTTATTAGTTTGCCGAGTGTCCTAAGCCCGTTTTGGTGGTCGGTTAGTGCGAGTATGGGCAGTTTGGATTCCAAGTCGGTATGGTCATGGTAAGTGCGCTCCTAGGTGCGGAATGTCCTAGGTTGATCTGGTGTGGAAAAGTCCTTTACTTATTAGAGTATTCCCTAGAAGGAGTTCAGAAAAAAGGTTTTAGTATGGTAAGTGCTTTTAGCCGTAGTCAGCAGTGCGTGCTGTCCTAAGTAAGGAAGGTTGAGTTGAGTTAGTTGACACTTCACCAATACTGCGATGTCACTAGTGACGTAAGGTATGATACCAATGAGGGGGGCCGGAAATTTGTGAATTAATGATTCACGCGCATAAAAGAATGAGTTAAGGAGAGGACTGCTATTCTTTCTGTTCCGGTTGGTCGCCCACTCCCGTCTTTTAAGTCAGACTATGTCTAGCTCTCCGGTACTGACTTCTTCTTATGCGTCTGAAAGTTCCAATACAAAGAAAAGCGAAGACTAATAGACTAATTGGAAAGATAAGAAAGAGTGAATCGGTCCTAAGGGAGGTGTGGTTCCAGCTTACCTTAATTGAATAATTTAATAGAGTTTATGTCCCTTCCATCTACATATATACTCTATGGGCAAGCCGGTTAATGAAGATCCGTTCTTCCCTTTTCAAGCCATTGCGTGAAGCTGAATTCCAGTGAGGATCCTGCTCGTGTTCGAAAGTGTTTTGTTCTCGCGCGTGTTAAAGCGTTCCAAAGTGTTCCGGTTCGTAAAGCCGCTCTCCTTTCTTACTGAATGGCCCCCTCTCTGTCCTTTTGTTGTTTTCTGGCGGGCATTCCTAGCGAACCGGGCAGGCCCGGGGTTGAAGGCGCAAAGCCAGTTCATTCATGGGCAGTGTTTCCAGTCACGGAATGCAGCTTTCTTTCCTCTGATGAAGGATTGCTTGACGTCCGTTTTTCGTGTAAGAGAAAATAAAATGTTGTATAGGATAGCTTGATGTTAGACGGTGCTTAATGAATGGGTGCAGCAGGGGGTGCCTCACTTGAATGGTTGTCTAAAAAACTCCGGTGAAACCTCACAAAGTACTCATACTCTTTTTTCAGAGAATGTAAAGTAGACTTGACTTCGTTCAAGGAAAGGCTTGTTGCGTAAGGCCAAGGCTAAACTGAATTTCAATATCGAATAAGGTGAGGAGTGAACCTTTGCCTAAGACTTCATGCCAATCTGTGGGGCTGTTCGCCCTGTCTTCGGAAACTTACCCGCAATATGTATATGAGCACAACCTGCTTCTAGAAGACCGACCCTGCCCCAGTAAATCGGGAGCAGCTCATCCCAGTCCGGAGTTGGTTCCAGGATTTCTACTTCCTTTTATGTGATCTGGATCTGGACCCTCGGATCCTGTTGCCTCTGCCTCTGTAAGCTGTACTGCGCCAGTGAAGGATTTTCTTAAGCCAAGGGAAAGAAGGAGTAGACAACAGGCTCATAAGACCTCGATCTGGAGAACCTGGGACGTACTCTTACAAAGCACGAGATGCTTTAATCCACGTCCTTAACTCCTCGCTTTACGCTAATGGAAGCACTGACAGGCTACTACCAATACTAAAAAGCACAAAAGCAGGATTGCTTGACGGCTGGAACCAAGAAGCACTTCTCTCACTCACTGAAGACAAGCCCTACCCCAGAGGGGGATTAGGTAGACAAGCGGTTATTCAACCATAGATCGCGCAGACTACTGAACTTCGGAAAGACCAAGAGCAGAGGGTTTTCGTTAACCAAGGTACCCCCGCTCGAAGAAAGGCAGATGAGTGAGCCAGCTCGACATTCTTTCTGTAATTGCGGAACGAGCTTGTATTGTATTAGTACTTGTCAACCCACGGTAAAGGAAAGCATTACGTCAAGCCCTCCCGCTAAAGCTAAAGCAGAGTACGCTTCAATTCAGTCTTGATTGGGAAAGAGAGGAGCGAAGAAGCCTACCTTTACTCTGTGGTCCTTCGAGCTTTCGTGCTGACGAGTATCAATTCAAGTACCACCAAATCCGGGAAAGGGACACGCCGGATGGATGTCCTCCGTGTTTGAGCGAACAGGCAACAATTCCAGAGACGGTTGACCGAGAGGAACCGAGCTCGTCTTTTACTTTAGTCTATGGAACTTCAGTACCGGTTTAGACCACACTGACGGAAGGAAGCCTAATTAGGCACCAAAGCCTCGGTGTCTTACTCTCTTCAACTCACCGGAGTTGCGCCCTATGTACAAACAATTCTGTATTTCCCCGTTTGTGTAATCAGTTGTTAGCTCAGTCTCTACTTCTTGTATGCGTTCAAATGAATAAGTAAGCCCCTACTCCTAAGTTGGAGCAAGAAGCAACGGATTAAGCAACTAGCGCGAAAGGTTGCTTTTCGAATTAGATAATCTAAGGCGCGTTAGCCTATCTATAGTAAGGGGCCTTTTCTCGCAGGATGCCGGGTGCGCAGGAACAGGAAGGCCCAACCTATACGGGTTTCCGCCTTCATTTTGTCGTGCTGCTATGATGTAACGTGCAGTCGTCCCGAGGCAGCAGGATGTATGGTGTAGGGCCCTCTCCCTTAAAGTCCTTTATCGATTTCGAGTCGGGAATAGAGCAGTGGCTTATTCGGCGCTATATCACAATTCATTCTCGGGCATAGCTGTTCACGAAAGGTGGCATGGGACATCTGTCGGCGGCGGGAGTCAACCATCCGAGCGAGAGTTCAGACCAATCCCATTCATCAATCCCTTCCTAACTCTGCTCTAGCTCTAGGAAAGATCATCGAACTCATTGGATTGGTATCTGGATTGGATGAGGGTTTAAATTGAAGTTGGTTCAAAAAAAGCTATCATACCGGACTAGTGAAGGTTGCCATTAGTCGGGAATGAGCGAGAAGAGAGGAAAGAGGGGCCCACTCAAGCTAGTAAAGAAGTGCGTAACAAAGGGAGGTTGACAGATTCAGACCCATATCCCGGTGCAACGTCACCTGATGCAAGTGTTCGTTCTGAGCCAACAAGATCAAACTGTTCGCAACCAAACTTCGGCCAAGCAAACTACGGCTTAACTGACAGAACGTAACTCTATCTCAAGTGAGAGCTCCAGCTTGACGCTCCAGAACGTTCGGCGGCTAAAGTGGCTTTTGCTCCTCCGTCTCTTTCAGATCCTGTTTCAGAACCTACTCTTGCTGATGAAACTCGATCAACTGGTTCAACTCGCTCAGAAGCCCTTCAGCTTCGATATAGTGTGCCATCTCAGGATCAGATTGCCGATCTCCTCACGAAGACCATGACGAATGCTCGCCACTCCTTCGGGCTACTCAAGAGATAGGCTTCTCACTCTAGCTACACTAGCGTGACTCGAAGTCAGTCCATAGACACCAAGTTACGTGTAGTCAGGCTCGCCTACCGATGCATTTTTCATCCCACTGCCTTTCCCCCCCGAAACCATTACCCTCCTACCTCGCGGACACAAAGACGCTCTTTTTCTGATATGTGTTGGTGCTTTCATCTTCTTCTTCTTCAAGTGACACTGAATGCATTCCATAAAATGTATTCTTATTTAGTGTAAGTCGTATTGTTGCTGGACATGTGGTTGCTATTCAGTAAACAGGTAGCTTGGATTCAAGTTTACTGTTCATCATCAAATGGTAACACGGAATCTCTTTTAGCTTACAGTTGACAAACACGCTCTTCAGAAAACGTTGGTGAAAGTCGTCTAGTTGGGGGCCAATCGAATGTAGAGGTTCAGTCGATCGTAAAGAAGTTGCCTTCGAGTTATGCGAATAGAGTTTAGTTGGTTATTAGATTCTTCCTTCTGAAGCTGCTGTAGTTTAGCATTCAAATGTTTAGCAGAAGAGGAAAGAAAATATTATTATGGTCCTCTTTCTGGTGGGCGAGCATGAACGGGTGAGGTGAACCAGCGCCTATAGCTGATCGACTTGTTGTTGCCTCAGGTTCATACCTTGTTCTTGGAGGTCAAGATTGGGATGTATTCTTCCGTAGGACACAGGACCTTATGATGATTGGAGGACTGAATCAAAGGCTGACCGTAGAACAATTCAAATCAATTTCTCAAGGTCCCACTGACTGAGTGAGGTAAGTGACGATAGCGGACTCTTCTATCTATATAATTTGTTCTAAAAAGAAGTCAGTCTTTCTTTGTTGAATCGGCAATGATCTTCCCTTCTGCGATTGGGAAAAACTTCAAATATCGAGGTTCTGTTCCAACTAGGCTTTCGGTAAACTTTTGTTTGATGCAATCGACTGTTCGTCTTGTTTGAAGTGACAAAATGTAGCTGATGAGTCCCCGAGCCCAGCTTGTCCAAATTGACTTTTCTTTTCGCTCGAGATCACTCATTTTCTTTCCTCCATGAACTCAAAGCGATAGAGCTGATCCCGATTCTGTTGATGAGTGGCATCCACTTGGAGGTCGTTCCCAGCTTCTTCACTCGTTGAGGAGTGCGGTGATAAATGAGGTAGACCCCTAACCAAGTCTGTCTTACTTAACTTCACTAAGCTGTTGAAGTTAAGATGACCCAATCCAATCTGTAATGCCATAAAAGATTAGGCTCCGTACCTATTTGATTTGCCTGAGCCTCAATAGACTTGAATGTAGATTCCTTCATCTTTGAATCCTCTGGCGTCAGTCTCATAGTTAATAGCCCTGTCCTTAATCCGGCATTTCTTCGAATTCAAGCTTGAGTCCCCCTACTGAAAAAAGACTCCTCTTCCATCTGCTCTCTCCCGGTTTCAAGTCAATTTCCCTTCATAGCTGGATCTTTAAAATGAGAAGTTGCGATCTCGATACGATCTTTCTAAACCAATCTATCACTGGCACTGGAACGAACCATTCTATACTAGTATACTGGGCAGCGTGATCAAGTCAAGTCCTTCTCTTACCAGATTGAAATTAGATTAATGTGCGCTCGTATGGGAGTAGAAGCCACTACTTCCCCCGACTCTCGCAAAGAACCTTCCTTCTCTTCTATTCCTTACGTCAAGAGCTAATATCTATTCCTTCTAGCGAGTTGCTTATTCTCTCTGGGTGCACAGAGGTTGGAGCTTTCTTCTTTAGATTTCGAAAGAGCCCTTCAAAATGCATTCAAAGTAGACAAGGACTGTTGCTAGAGCGGTAAATAGAAGGGACGTGGGATAATGGTAGGAATCGCTCCTAGGAAAGACTAAGCAGTCGGGGCACCCGTTGAAGATGGATTTGCCCGCCGGGAATGGGGAAGGCATAATAGAATGTCCTTCCTTCTTTTGAGATAGATGTTACGGAGCCCTTTCCCAGAGAATCTTTAAGGGCCCGGAAAATCTCACGTTTAGGGAAGAAGATGAGGAATCACCAATATACGTACCTGAAGACGTTGTCTAACGCTCTAGAAAGCCCTTAGGCTTGTTCCTGAGTTCCAAATCAGATTGAGAGTTCAGACCATGAGAAATCCACTCCTTTTTACCCACAATGGAAAGGCCAAGAAGAAGGGCCCATTATGGCAGATCCTGAGCGAAGGCTTTGAGAGATACATGCTTGTGTTTACTGCAGGAAGGGAGTTGGGAAGCGTTTATACGCTGATCCGGAGGCGAGGCATGCTACCGAACACAAAGGTTAAAGGAAAGAAAGACAATAAAGCCAGTAGTTGTGCCGATCTTGTTCGCCTGAGCGAATTTGTTAATTCAAGGAGATCCGGTGCCCCAGGCCAACGGCCAATTCTAGTCCCTTAACAACCACATCCGGATTCGTTGAGACATCAAATCACTCCGAAGACACTAAAGGAAGATGTGGAAAGGGCTCATTATTACTTATTCTATTTTCTCCAGAAAGAGGAAGAAGAGTGTACAACAGATACATTCATCCCATCCAACAAAGACTTTTTCTACAATTATCAAGAGCTAGACCTATTCTCCAGCAATAGATTACGAGGGCTAGACCTATTGATCATAACGGTCCGCTACCCCCATCCTTTCAGGCAAGGCTCTAAGCGAATCAACTCATTTGTGAACGAGTTTAAGGCGATCAATTCTATGTCCAAAGGAATGAAATCTGAGGCTGAAAGCTTCAGGTGAGTATGCAGGTTCTAATTTATGTAATTAGAGTCAGTCTATAGAATCTTCTCGCTTAGACGTGTTTACACTTACCGGCCATGCTTTTGGGTAAGGATGAGACTGATTTTTCAATAAAGTAAAATAATAATAGTTGTAATTCGCCTATTTGACACGAACCGGCAGTTCCTCGGGATGGCTCTTCACATTCATGGATGTCCTACTTGGGAGTGCCGTTGATTCCTTCTTGAATCAAAGGGTGAGGGGCATAGATAATGAGGTGGTACTAATAAAGCATGAGCCCAGATCACCCAAATTCTATTTGATAAACAAAGCCCACCTGAGCAGCTTTTTCTTCGTTAAACTTCAGTACATATTTCACAAGGGTATGATGGAGGTGGATACCCCACCACCAATTCAAAGAAAAAAGAGAAAGGAAGCCATGACTGGGTTTTCAAAAAGGAACTTCATCGCGGTTTCTAATGGCATTTAGGGCGTAGAATGTCAGAGAAATTCAAATGTGATAACTCCAGTACGTCAGGAAATAGCGAATACAACTCCCTTGGAAAATCAACTCACGACCATTGATTGACCAAGGCCTCCCCCTTACCTTACGCCTTACGACGATGGAATTTGTCCACCCACGCGCAAGACCCCAAGGGTTTAGCCTGAGCCGCATTCTCTTCCTATTGCTATTGGTCTCGCCATCTTCGAACGTTGTCTCTTGGTCTCATCTACCGGCCTTAGCCCTTCGGTAAGGCCCGGTTAAACCCAAGCTTATTAGTCTTCGAGCGCCCTTTCCGTTTTTGTTACATCCTTAAGACTTCCTTTTCTCTCGACTAACGTCGTCTTTCCTAACCGAAAGAGGTTGAACGACTTAGCTGTCAGTTCCAAACCTTTCCTCCATTACCGGACCTGGGGAAGAGAGGGTATTAGTCCTAGTCTATCTGGTTCCCCCAAGAATTAGACTCTTAAGAGTGACTTGTTGAAGAAAGATAGGACTTTGTTGCCCCCTCTCCCGGTCGAGCTTCTAGCTCTTGTCTGATTCTGATCCAGATTCTGTTTCGGCTCCTTCTCTATAGTTTATAGCTATAGCTACCAGGTCCCCTTTCGCTTCGCTTCGGGCTAACTCATAACATCCAAAACTCTTTAGCTACCTCCGCCAGTGGAAGAAAGTGAGTCAACCTTGGCATCTCCGGTCGAGTAAGTACCATAATCATAATCTCCTAGTGAAAGTCACATCTTCTCTTCCCTATCTATGAGTGCCTGTGCCACTCCTCTACTTCGCCGATACGGCATTACCGGTGAAGAGTGAAACGTAGATCCTAGCTTTCCGATAAATGCTCGCCTCTCCTTCGACCTGAAGCTCTCTAATAGGTTTTTGTTGACACGGATTGAAGCTTATGCTTCTCTCCCTTCTCTTTTCTTTCTCCGTTGATCCAATCAGACAAGATGAGAGAAGAAATGAGATGGATTATGGACCAAGGAATGTTCTAACCAATGCTTTGATGGGAAGGCGATAGCACCAGTCAGGAGAGGTAGCACTTGCAGCAGTAGGAACGGAGCCTACCTCGTCGAAGCTGTTGCTGACCCATTGAGACTAAACTGAGACCAAACTCACAAAGAGAGACATTCCAGAATGCGGCCTAGATTAAGGGGAGGAAGAGGAACTAGCGCCCCCGAGTCTAGAGTCGCTATTCGAAGAAGTGACTTTAGAGAATTTCAATCTTTCTCCCCTTAAGAGAATTGGGGAAGATGCACTGTAATGAAAGGAATTCTATTAATAAGACATTTCATAACTGACTTGCTAAGTAAGATACCAAGGAGTTTACTACCTCATTGTTTTCCGTGAGATTGAAAAAGCAGTCGATTTTGGATGCGAAAAGTTTCATGTATAGATAGATGAGTAGTTCGTCTTCAAGTTACTAATATGGACCCAGGGAGCCAAAGACTATAGCAATGTGCAGATTCTCCGAGACTAGTGATTTTCAGAGAATAGAGTATGTGTTTCCTGCTGTTAACTCTCATTGTCAGTTTCAAGCTCCGAAGAAAGTGGAGTCTTAAGCAGCTCTAGCTGAACTGTTTGCGGAAAGCAAACAAGTCAGAGTGAGCCGTGAGCGAACTCCGTCTTAAGCGTTCGGTCAAGCGAAAGAAAGCCTAAAGCAGGAAAGAGCCCTTTAACAAATGAAGCAACTAAATAACTACCGCTCTCGCTTCATCCGAATCTTCCGAGCGAAATGCAGCTCTAGCTACACGATCCTTCTTAAAGCCAAGCTCCATTAGCTCCGAAGTCAGCAAGCTTCGACTTGCACCTTTCTCTCCGACAGACATCACAGGAACGATCTGCAAGCTAAGCTAACTAGCTAACAAGCCACTCTATTAGGCGACCTTCCCTGAAATGGCTGAGACCTCGACCCACCCATCCATAAAAAAGTTTACGCGGACTGATTACTCCTAGTTGATTCCTGATTACTGAGTGGGTCGGGCACAAGGGAATAGGTCTTCCTATACCTCCTCCACCTGTGTTTGAGTAACGAACGGAAAGGAGTAGTTCATAAACCATACCCTAAGTTTAAGATAGATAGGTGCCCCCCTGTCTCCCACAGGTATTCATTCCTTATTAATGAGTGGGGGGAGCACTTGCAGTAAAAACTACTACACGGGTAACCAGCCCGACCGAAGGGACTAGAACAAGTGACGACTTGAACTTCAGATCCATTACGTTCTACTGAATAGATCGTTTCCCGGGTTTGAATGAAAGAGAGAGCCTTTCCTTATTCTCTGTGGTGCTGACGCTCCTGCTTTTGCTAAGGTAAGGAAAGGCTTGCAAGGGTCCATCTGTCACGGTATATGGAAAAGACCTTGGCCTCTTTTGATTGCCGAGCTAGTTTACGGGCTCTGTAGGGTCAAGTTAGGGCCGTGATAAAGGTGCAAGGCTTTAGGCCTACGTCTCTTTCTTCTTCCTACCCCCGGCCTTGTGTGTGAGCTCATCTGTCTGTGCTCTGTCCGCAACTTCCGTTAATGATATATCCCATTTCCCTTCTTCTGTACAAGCAGCGATCTATAGTTTCTGAGTTCATTCAGGAGTACCAGGCAAGTAAGAGAGAAGGGCTGCTCGGAGCATAACCATACTTGGGGGTTTCATACCCGGACGGGAATGGGAAGGTCGGAGTTAAGCATACGCTACCAGGAAAGCCCTAAGGTCTATCCCCGAATCGATACGATACCTTAGAACATGGATAAGGGAGAAGGGAGCAGTGTACGTGGATCATTCTAGAATCGAAGAGGGATACAATTGTTGAGTGACTTGACTAAGGAATGGGTAATGGAACGATACAGATGACTTTCTTCCAACATATACGCGTTTGGGGAACCTTCCATTGCTGCGGCTGGCCATTCCCTGTTAGCAGTAGCAGTTTCAGCAACCATCTTTTTATCCCAAAACCAAACACTGACTATCCCCTCCCTCCGGGTCGAAAAGCGCCCGGCGGCGCGAGGTTGATGAGCAGGGAGGGTGCATTTGTTCTAGTTGGCCAAGCCCTCTTCTTCCTTCCCCACCCACCGTCCAGCCTTTGTTGATAAAGCTGGGTTCCTGCGTCAGTGTCCGTCTAAGGCAGGGCTAGTTCAGTCGTAACAAGCTAGCGAGCCTCTCAATCCGCGATTTCGTATAGCTCAGAAAGCGAGATGGCGGACTTCAAGCTAAAGACACGGTCTTCAAGTACCTCCTACCCTGGGAAATAAGGTCAAAAATCCCTAACTCTGAATTAGCTTTCAGAAGCGAATACTTTGGAATGGCAAGCAGAGAAACCTCCGGGTCTTCAACAGGTATGTTTTTTTTAGTAAATAGGGATTGGATGGCTTGCTTGCCGGAACAAGTTTCCATCTCAATTGTTGTTTTTTTCGTACTTTCTCTCATGAGAATCAAAAAAGGTTCTATCGCGACATTAGATAAAGTAAAGAAAAGTTCTCCCGTCGCTTGAGCGATTCGGATTCAAGAGTCATTCCTCGACAAAAAAAACCCACTTTCGGGTGCTTGCTGTAGACTTTGGGACTTGACTCGCTCCAATGGATTGCGCCCAAAGCCATAGGATTAGCTTCGGATAAGCAAGTTATTAAGGTAAGGAGCTGATCCCTTTTCGCATGAGACCAAAAAGGGGGAAGTGTTTTGGCACGGGTAGTAACCAGCAGCTTGAACTAGGGTATGTCCCTAGTTTGAGAAACCATTACTGAAAGGAGCCGCGCGGTGATTAAAAAACTGTAGAAGTCGCTTGGCACGAAAGGAACGCTAGTTACCGGGGCAGTCCGAGGACCAACACCGTGGAAACTTTCCCCTTAGTACTTCAAAGCCATGATGGCGGCTCCGCCTTTTGAGCGAACAATTGTTGACCCCGCAAGACCGATGAGCGGACAATTTGTTCTATCTTTTCTCAGGTAGAGACCCATATCTCATCTTGCCTCGACAAGGTTTTGGTTGCTTCCCGTTTAGGAGATGAGCAATTGCGTGAAGCTCAGCTTTTCTTACGTGCTGATTAAGGGCTTTACGCCTTGTTCTTATTGTTGTACCCGCATTTATGAGTGAGGGGGGTAGGCATTCTTTGATCTCCTCTCTTCTCCGTGGTTGTGGTTACTTAGACAAGGCAGTTGTCTGGAAGGCATCGGATGCAAGCCCGCACAAAGCGAATCGTCAAACATTCAACCTTAATACACTTCCTCCGCTCCGTGTCATTGGAAAAAGGAGTACCTTTTTGTACGAACCGTTCGAAATCTTTGGAAGCGATATGACGGGGCGCTCCTCCATCTTTAGTACTTTTGGCAGGCTGGAGAAGAGACTCTGTCTACCGAAGAAGGATCTTCCCATCCGAAAGAGATTCATCCTCGTCAGCAGACGAATCCGTAGGCTGCCATTGCCATTGGATAATTAGCCGAACCAACTGACATAGCTAGATCATCATCAAAAGAAGAGGCTTCCTTTCGCTCTCAAGTGCTAGTATCAAATCAAGGAGCCTTCAACGGCGAATCGCGTGCGGAAATGTCGAATGTTTCATTTGTTGCATCAAGATTGTTTTGGTGTTCAGTCAGCTGTACTATTTTCCTGGGCAACTGCATCGATCCCATTCCTACTTCTCTTGCGCCCCCACATCCCAAATCTCTAGGAAGAGGGCTGACAGCAACACCATTAATCGAACGAGTCGGGATGAGAATCTCACATGGTGCCCTTCTCTCTGTCCAACTCGTTACGCAATTGACGTAGTAGACCTCTCGCATGATTCTTTCAATGATGTATTCAATCAAGACAAGAAAGATACGTCGTAACGTAATAAGATCAGGTTCCATGATTGGTCTGTGAAGGAAGATCAAGAAAGAGGATCAGACTGGATCAGTTCAGGCTATGGAAGTTTCGATCTTCCCATCAATCTCTCTTTGAATGGTGTCGATAGCGTGTCACGTCATGGTAACCGATCATCAACTGTTTTCGATCTTGAATGCTCTGTTCGGCTCCTTGATCACTTTCTGGGATGACAGCAAGTCTTCTCCCCATTGGTGAGATGAGTGAGATTGGTCCCCTTCCTTTGTTCTTTGTCCAGCTACTCGGTCAATAAAGACGGGAGAAGGGCTAGCTCTCTCAGTCCCATTCCTGATCAAAGAACTTCCCAAAAGAACGAAAAAAGAATGGAAGGCAGCATCGTGTGTCGAAGGGGATCCATCTTCCAGTAATTGGTGTAAAAAGATATGCTTTATGGTCAAGGAAGTGCGGGTTGTTTTGGTCTTTCTTTCCTAACTTAGAGGAAAAGAGAGAGATGCGAGTTCGACTCTCGTTCTATCCATCTTCAGCAGTCCTTGTCCATGGTGGAACTGTTGATGGCAGCTCAACTACGAGTTGCTTGAAACGGATAATGTAGGGAGTGCCCCAACACTCGACTGAAAGCTTAGGTAGCCGTAGCCATTTCAGATTCGGGGACGGGTCCGCGCAGTAGGAGAAAGCCTTTAGGTCTAACTTTAAGACTTCAACCTATCTTTCATCAAGCCAGAAAGCAACCAAAAAAGCCACTTGAGCAGAGAGAGGGACATCCGGCTCAAAGAGCGAAGTTTAAAGGGCTCAGTGCCTCATAGCTGTTCCGAGCCGCATTTACTATGTCACAGTCCAATCGAAGAAGCTCGTATCCGCGTCGGACGAAGAGCTTTCTCAGACTCCTCAAACATGGGAGGGGAGTAAGGTCATAGAACGAGTCCCGAACCCGAACCGGTCCAAGACGGACCTGTATACTCTTATTAAGAATCTAAGTGCCCAGGCTATTCATGAAGAGGAGAAGCCAAATCGATCATAACAGCACTTCCAATAGTGGAATCAACGGATTGCTCGATGTAATTGATAAACTGAACCAAAGGCCCTCTCTCTGTAGCACTTGCTATCTATGCCACAAGGCTACTTCAAGGCAAGCTGGATCTCCTAGTTCGGGTATGAATTCTCATTCGAGAAGTCCCTCTTAGGTATAGACAAGCAAGATATAGTACCACAAAGCTAAGGGACTACCTATGAGTATGCCTAATTCCTTCTGTGAAAAGCTCAAAAGTTGTCTGGGTTCAATTGAGAATTGCCCTAAGATTGATGGTTTGACCTCGAAGAACTTTCGCAAGTTGAAAGTGACATCTTTGTGGGTTCGGCCCTAAAGTCAAGTGTGGATCATCTTTTTGAGTACAAAGCATGTTTCAAACCTTGGGCAGTGACTGACTTTTAGTAGAATTGAAAAAAGTAGGAATAGATCTATTCATAGTCTCTCTCCATTGTTGACTCAGCTTGTGCCTGTTCGGGAGAAGTTGGGTGTCCCGGCTCATAAGAAGTGAAATCTGCTATTTCTTTGTATGCTTTGGTTTTGGCACCTGCGTCAAAGGCACGAGAAAAGAAAAGAAATTTATCCCCTTTCCTACTTAAATAATAGATATGAAAGCGCTTTCATAGGCCACGTTGACTAGGTTAATCTTTAATCATCAAATCACGAGTTTCAGTCCATTTCTGGATCCCTTCGTGAGAGTAGAAAACTTCGCTATCTTATGCTCGAAAAGTGCTCTTCTTGAGCGATCCATTCTATGAGCGGGGCAGCTAGTAGAGAGAAAATCTCCATCTTTTTAAGCCGGTCCCATTGATCTAATCAAAGCTTGTTACGATCAGGCTCATTTGGCTGAGATCTTGCCTTCCAAAGGCTGGGGTCAGTCTATCACTCTTGCTGGATCCAGCTTATACTTCTTCGCTTCAGTCATGTATTCTCCTTTTGGATGGACTTTTCCTAGGTCAGGTAGGTAGAAGAACCTTTGCAGATAAACTTCCCCGATTCACAGGTAAAGATTAAAAATAGGCACTTTGAGACACAAAAGAGAGCTTTTCAAAAATCGAGCTAGGGAGTCTTCCTTTACCAATGGGTCCAGAAGTATATACTACCTCATAAAGAGGGCTCATTTCCTTAGACTTGATCCAAGTGTTCAGAAGTTTCATCCTGTCGCTCTACCTACCTCAAAGAGCTTTGTCCCTACCAAGTCAAAAGATTAAGATCTAGGGCTAGCCGGACAATGAAAACTTTCTCGACAAGCTTGATCCCTCATGAACGTAGAAAGAAGGTTTTCGGCTCATGTTTGGGCCGGGGGGCGGTTGTTAACTCCCGTTTTTCAGGCTACAAAATCTCTTTTTGACCAATTCGCTTCAGCTAGTGGAGGAACCGAACCAACATGGAATTACACCTTTTTGAGCTAGTCCAGATTGTGCTATCTCCGGATGCAAGTATATTCTTGGACTAGATTTTCGCCTTTTGATAGAATGAAGAAATGATAGAATAACTATCGATGTAGGATTTCTTTCCCCAACCAACTAAGGACAACTACTCCTAGCAACCATTAATAGGTGTCTATACGTGATACTCCTACTTAGAGGAGAGGGATAACGTATAGATACAGACGTGGTTATTGCCGATGAAGCTGTAGCTAAAGTGTATGAGCTTGAATTGGCTCTTTCGATATCATATTCGAAATCAAGGATTTCTCACTCAGAACGAGTTTGCTAAGCGTTTTAGGGTAAAGGACTTGACTGTGGATCTCTCCCCAGTTTCTGTCCGAGCCCTGATGAACGCCTTCCACCCTTATCTTATGCTTATGGGGCGATGGCTGTTCATGTTCACCAACGATATACTTGTAAACGGTTTTCAACTTTGTGCCGTCTTACAGGTATTGGTTTTAAAACTCTTGGCTCTCTTGGACACACTCGAAGTCTAAAGTCAAGATTGAAAGGTACGTAGTTGCTCGAGCAAAGCGAGAGGCTTCGAGCGATGTATACACGAACCACCCTTCCTATCGACCTATGGTTGGGGAGGGGAATGCCGTTACACCCATCTGTGAAGGGAATGGTGTTGAGCCATCTCCAACACAAGATGAAACCGAAGGAATTGAAAATGGTTCCAGAGGAACTTCATTTGTCTGAGGGTACAAGGGACTTTCTTGAATGGTCCCCCCTCCGGCGGTGGGTTAAATCGTCGACTAAGTACGTACCTGTTACTGTTAGGGACAGCTACTACTATCCTTTTGGTATCTTAGCTACCCCCTGTAGCTTTTCATACTCGGGATAGCTTTCTTCATCAAAGATCAAATCAGGCAGGCTTTTCTACTATTCGCTACCGGCTGACAGCCTTTATCGAGCTTGCTTTCCAGGCTCTTGTCTTTCTACGAGACTGACGCCTAGCCCTATCTTTCATATCAGCAATCCCTCATACAGGTTCGGCTGAGTTTGCTAAGCCTGCATGCTTAGCTACAGTGACTTCGTATCCTACTCGCTCGACTGACAAGCCTAACTTTGACTTCTTTTGAAAACCTATCGCTCAAGTGACTGCGTTCCTCTCCAACCAGTCCAAAAGCTTCGCTCTAGCGACTTCGTACGAGTGACTTCGTTCCTTTCAGAGTCCGAAACTTGACTAAGGATTTCTCTCTCTCTGCGTTGGCTCTGTTGAATGCCCCATCAGCCTTATATTATGGTATGGGGCAATGGCCATTCACATGAAGTACTCATGCGCCAGATTTTCAACGATCTGTCGCTTGGATTTCGATCCTTGTCCCGAGCTTCGCATACCCGAAGTCTAAAGATTGAAAGACAAAGGGCAATGTACACTAGGGCCTCTTACCCTCTCGACCTAACCAGCTTGTAAAGCCCTTAGCACAAGTAAACAGTAAGCAAGAAGCTACCTCATATATGCTATATGAGTGACTTCGTACCTTAACCTTAGCACAAGTACTAAATAAGCATTCTGCTACCTTGGTGGAGAGGTATACTCGAGACCCAAGGGAGGAAGGAGGTATCGTGCCACCAAGGAAGGAAGCTTCTCAGCTAACCTCCCAACAGACGTCGCAAGAGGAATCAGCCACGTGGTCAGCCTAAGAATCAGGGACCACAAGATAGCAAATACTTCAAATCAGGAAGGGGTGGGTTAGGTGGGAGGTTCAAATCAGGAATGGGAGGGACGCGGTTCATTCAACAGCCAATAATTATCATTCATGTGCCAGACTAGATTATTAGATGATATTCTCGATCGATTTGGGTGGGCATATATATGTGCAGAAATCTCATTATTACCTGCTATACCTGCGAGGCGACCATCGAATAGAGGCCTAAGCTAAGGACCGAGACAGCCCCCTTCCACAAGCCGTTAGTGAATAGGGATTCCTCTAATGGCTTACTGGTTTGGTACGTACATATCCGGGGGGTAGGCCTATGAGGGGGATGTCCTAATAGGCCGAATCCAAGTCCCATATAGTGAGAAAGGGGTTTCTCATGGGTGAAGAGCTTCATGAGAAAAGAGTACATATGTACTAAACCAAACAGGGACTAGAGACTACATCATTCACTTCCCCCGCGGAGCACGCACTCTGTCGGTGTGAAGGTCTGGACTTGAGGGACCTCGTATGAGTGACCCCTTTTTTATTAGGTGAGAATGCCTACCGTAGCCAACGACTGACCACCTTATTGATCGCCGCTTGTTGCTTGCGAAAGTGGTTCTTTCGTTTAGGGTGCCCTTTCGGGTGGTGTAACATAGTTCTTCTTCCTCTGATCGCCCCTTTTTGGGTGTCAATCAATATAGTGCTTCCTCTGATATCGCCTGTGCGGGGTAACACAGTGTTACCGATTATGAACTGCTCCACGACTCTCATATCCGTTTAGCCATAGCATAGCCCAATGGCTTCCCACACTGGACTTAATGCCCAACAAAAAGAAGGGGCTGGCTGTGAGTATCGAAAAGTACACCTCAAGTACACCTTAAAAAGTACACCTCTCAGAATGTTAATCTATATATTTCTATATTATAAGACCGAGAGGAGCTGATCCAGAGGCTCATAACCTCTCCCGTTGGTCGAGCAAGCTTTAAATCCCTCTCGCATCTAAGCTAAGCTAAGCTCTGACTCTTGTTCCCCGCTCGCTGGTATAGCATACTTTTCGGTAAAGGAGAAGGAGGTTCAAGCCCAACTCCCAAGTCTGCTTACCCACTTCCTGCCCTAAGAGCTTCCTTTCTAGGAGATGTCCGACTGTCTGGACAAGGTCATTCGCTACTTTCATTACTACTTTCATTACCAGGGTTGGAATCTGTTAGGTACATGTCCGCTTCTTCAACAAAGTACCCGACTGCTGATTCCCGTCCGACAAGACCTTTTAGTGCCTGTGAGGCCAATACCAAGACGTTGGAGAGAGACTCCATCAGGTAACTAAATAACTATTTAGCGTACTATGTTTATTTAACCTATTTTATTTAACTGTTTTTTAGGGATGGGATATAATTTCCTCTTTCTCTTTGTGCTCTTTCATAAAAAGCTGTCCTTGTTTTGCATTCTCTTTTGGTGTACCTTGCAGAGGGTTTGCTTTGTTCTTCACCTTTTCCGAAAAAGGGAAACCCCATTCTTTCTTGCTGGGAAAAGGCATTAAAGCTCTATCATCATCCCCATCTCGAACCGCAGAAGCAGCAGTAGACACCACAGCATCTTTAGTAGCTAGAGGAAGAAA
Source organism: Trichilia minutiflora (assembly GCA_035590515.1). Lineage (NCBI taxonomy): Eukaryota > Viridiplantae > Streptophyta > Magnoliopsida > Sapindales > Meliaceae > Trichilia > Trichilia minutiflora. The sequence continues at coordinate 72,663 of JAVXUL010000017.1, read as the reverse complement.
ATAAGGACCAGTAGCGTATTGAGTTAGATGAGCTACATTACTGAGTTAGATGAGCTACATTACTGAGTTAGCTCCTAGCGCAGCCTGAATTCACTATAGGGTAGTGACTTGCTTACACTGCTGAATAACCTTCACTTGAGCGAGCTTCCGAGACTCTCTTTCTGATTGAACAGGGAATGCCGGTACCACAACTTCTCGTAACTCACCCTCAGTTGCAGCATCCACGTGCTTATTTAGGTGAACTCTTTCGCACCTCTTTCCTTCATTATTAGCTTCCTGCTCTGGGCTATCTTGATTCACGGGTAGTCTGGTTATAGGAATGGTTCTTCCTCTGCCTTTTCGAACAAACCGGTTTCCGTTATCCAAGCCACCAAACCCCCTCGAAAGACTGACCCACAGGCTCTACCGACTGACCTCCTGTACTGGCTGGACTGGCAGAGCTTGGTGCATTACCGATTGCCCCTGACTTTGACTGTTCTTGACAGAGGTTATTGCTTACAGGAAAGGGTTAGCAGCAACATCCTTAGCCACTAAAGCTGTGTATCTTGGTTTACCTATGTTTTCTAAAAGCCTTCCTTACACTCAATTCCACCGCTTCAAGGGCCGAGTCTGTGTACGCTACAGAGCTTCATTCCATCCTAGATTGTTAGACCTTGTTTTGCCTGGCTTCTCGCTCGTCCGCCGGGACTTGCTTCGAGCTCCACCTCCTCTGGAATCATAACTTCTTCGTGAAGTTCAGACTTTCTCGACAGAGAATACATCTTAGGTTGCCAACTCTGGTATGTCTGATATAGTTAGTCTCGTGGCCTTGGAGATGCCAGAAACCCCTGCATCAGGAAGCGATCTTTCAACCAGCTCTCGGGAAGACTTTCTATTAAGAGATGGAGATTCGGATTCGACAAAGTCAAATAAGTGAACTTACCTCACATTCATCATCTTGCACTAAGTGAACTTACGAATAACACAACAAGACACACAAGACAAGGAGACAACATGTGGCGACGCTTTTATCCCAACGCCCTTCAAGGAGTCTACTATTGCCCCAGGGTGACTTCCTCGTGAGCAGACTCACCCCACTCTGCGAGGTCAGACTAGCTAGGCCGATCAGGTCAGACCGGAAGGGGAAGACCAGAACTGGCGGGTTGTGGGTCACCATAAAGAGAATCGGATCCACTTTCCCCCTTCATCGACCTTTCGCATCCAAGCCTCTTCAACAGTCGAGCTAGCTTTGGATTCGCATCCAAGGCCTCTTCAACAGTGAAAGTCAAGAGTCTAGAACCTATACACTCTATTCTAAGAGCTTGACCTCGAGTTAGAAGCCTAAGTCAGAGCAAAGATAACTCAGGAGAACCAAGAACTGACGCAACTGGAAAGCTAGTGCCATGGTTCTTGTTCAAGAATAGGCTAGGCTGCAAGTGAGAGTGATAGAATCAGCTGTGAATGCTGCCGATGCCGATACCGGAGCAGCGTTAGATAAGGAAGCAGTAGCATTAGAAGGAGCAGTAGGACTAGGGGAGCGAGCCTTTCTGTTAATCTAATTAAATAGATCTTTCACCCGCGAGGAAAGAGAACAGCGCATATTCCAACAAGACCAATCTCGTACGAGAGCAGTAGCTACGGCCTTCAACACCGGTTATTCCCACAGCTTCCTCTATTCCTTCTATTCTTCGTTTCAAAAGAGTCCCCACTGAGATGTGGCTTTCTATGTGCTGGCCCGCCGGGTGCTGAACAAGTCAATGACTACTTCCTTTCGCCTTTTCATTGCTTTGGCCTGGAGCCGGGCTTCTAGAGATGACTTAGAAAACCAGACAAAGCATGGGGTAGTCTGACCCAAGATTGGCCTGTCCTTGACTGAATGAAGAAGAAAAGATATACCAGCATAGATCTGAAAGACCCTTTTCAAACGTGTGGTTTTTCCTGAGACTCGATTTGATGATAGGGCTCGTGACAACCAACCTCCAAAAGACATCGTACCAGCAGACTAGGCGAGATCCCTTTCGCCATTTGAAGATGGATTGATTCTTAACAAAGAACAAAGTCCCGCAAAAGAGCTACTATTCCTATTTTAGATTGGGGGCAATCCTCCCTCACACGAATGCCTATTAGATAGAGGACCAACTCCTTCTTCATCTGCACCTTTCACTTCACTCCGCCGCAAATCAATCGGCTGTGAACAAATTTCTTCAAAACCTTTTAATAGCTATCTTTGCTCTTTCTTGCGCTTCCACCTCCTTCTTCCTATCCGAAATCGTCTGTTAGAGAATGGTCTGTTGTACTATATAAGCAAATCGGCTCCTTGAAAGTGGGGAACGAGACAGGCCATAAAGAGCTGCCACTTTCCTGGTTACTTTACTTACTTATTATTACTCTCTGGCACTAGACTAGGGGGAGAAGTTGGGGGAGACGTCTTAAGACCTCCGCCACCCAGGAGTGTAACAACCTCCGATTAACGTAGTTCCCAATGGCGAATATACAGCGCTTGCCGTCACCTTCTAACGATGCCCCGAGTCTACCCGGAATAGGTTGCAAGCTTCCTCACAGGGGGGCAACCATCGGCCTATACGGTGCTGAAACCAATCAAGGCTCCATCCCGTAATCAGCTTCTTGTTGCTGTCCAACGCATAACGAGTAAACTCTGGCCACAAAGAACCCTGAGACCACAGCTCTCCCAAACACAAGAAGGAATTGAAAAGCGGGGTTCTTTCCCGAGAACCAATGATTCCACTTCTAAACTAGAAAACTATAGAGTAGAAGAAGGCTCTTTCGTTTCATAAAAAGCTGTTATTTATAGACGGATTGATTGGCCTGAAAGCGAAGAGAATCCTCTGGTGAAGGGGAATGGAGGATCGAAGTCAAGGTAGGGCAAACCGGACGGTACACTACTCGGGAGGATATGGGGAAAGAAAGCCTACAAGCATGTCTTTAAAGGCTAGTTTAGGAGGAGGTCTAATTCTTAGAAAGCTATATATACTGGAATTTCACTCTTTAATATGAATTCCACTTTCATTTCTATTCCTTCAAATCCAGCGCTTTATGACATGTGTCAAGAAGCGTAGTACCACCCACCTCCCAACGAGGAGATTGATTTTCCCGGGACTGAGGCAAGATATTAAAGACCTTGAAAGAGGGATTGCTACTTCCACTTTCATTCAAGCCTAGGAAGATTATTGTCTTCCCTATTTAAAGCAGACTGTTCCGCTTTGATGCGCTAGCCTCCGCGCAGAGAGAAGGAAGAGGGTCCGAGCTACAAGAGATATCGCTTTCGTTAAGCCTTTCTTTTGAGTAAAGGCTAGGCAATACGTTGTTAGCTCTTTAAGAAAGCGCTAGCTTGTATATGTTCGAAAGTGAACTGCTGCATTCCGTAAAGCAGTACGACGCTTCAGTCTTCTAAGCTAAGCACAGTCCTAGGCGCACTAGACTAGAATGGATAGTCGGAGGTGAAGCTTCTACTTAGACCTTGAATTCCTAACTCCGCTGAAGGTTAGCTTCATAAGCCTAGTTCCTCTCTTTTCAATATCCGGTAAAGAAGGCGGGAAAGGGGTTAATGGTAGATTCTTGATATAGTGTTGTTGGGTCTTTATCCTATTTGATCTCATGGGATTTGGTTTAAAGAGTCTTCTTCATACCTGGAAATCTAAGCTCCGACAAAAGGCAGTCAAAGACATTAATAGCGGGCGGCATGGATGTCTTTCTCTTTGTTTACAAGAATAGGTTCTTATCTTAGTAGGTCTAATGTCTGGCTTTAACAGCGCCCGTCGGTCTCCATTGAAAGAGTTCTTCGAGGCACCTATCATAAGAACCAAATGGAGAATCACACAAAGAGACCAAGCTTTGGTCCGATGGGGTCTCATTTTGAAGGCTTAGATTTGCTTGCATTGAAGGGTTGGATTTCATACCTCCAATTCTGGATTCCAATCGCTCACCCATGTGTGGCTACCTATTAGGTGCTGTGTCAGGTAAAGAGCTCTCTGTAATCAAGTTAGGTACTTACTAGAGCGGGGAAAGGTCTTTTGTGTTACAGGGGTCACTCTTCATCTAAGCCGTGGAACAACCCTTCTAACCAGACCATCAGATAGTTGACTTTAGGCGTCCTTGATCGCCAAACCACTTTTTGATTCTGTCGGGCGAAACGTGATGGTAGTTAGACCACCAAGTCAAGTCTGGTCAAACTGTAAGACGACTTGCTCCTTATTTAGAAAAAGCAAACTAGTCCTCTTATAGTCCCCTGAGGTCTTAGATGGTTTTTTTAGTCTGGTTCCATAAGGGGATTAGTCTTAGTTAGTTAGTAGAAAGCCATTCCCTGGGAGTGAAACTAGCGCCCTGAAGGCCTTCCCCCTGGCTCCCGCTTGTGCTGATAAGAACTAGAATAGAACTCAGAAGTCAGAGAAAACTTACGAACTGTAGTTCCCCTCTGTCACAGGAAAAAGAACTAAGGACTCGAACCTCCAACTACAGCATATAATGGGTTCCCTTCCATAGTAGTCTTTGATTAGAAGGTTGAGAAAGGGGACTTGCTTGTCAAAACAGAGAGCGATGCCCAGAAGCTAAGCAAGAACTGGGAGAAGACTCACACTGAGATAGCAAGGATCGTGAGACCTCTTCCTAACTAGAACAACCGAGCTCAGCAGCTTCTTTCTCTTATGAGTCGATATTAGTGAGCAAATCATGAAAAAAGACCTATCCCCTTATATGTATATGTGCGCGTACTACTTCTATCTCAGGAGTTTCCGAGGGCAATCTCTTGAAGCCTTCAGACCGTGACTGATTGTCTGCTAAGCTCGGGAGCCAGTAGCTCCCCGAGTAAACTCGCCTTGCCATTCATAGTTTCACTCTGCCTTGTGATCTCTACAGACTGGGAGATAGAATACATGATATGCAGCAAGCCATGACTGCAGCCCATTAGCTTCTGTTGCCAGTGAGAAAGGTGTGTGTAAAGCATTGCGAGAGGTGTGAAGCAGCTCGGAAGAGGAATGAAGTGGGTCTATTACACGAGCATGAACTAAAGAACGAATCGAAGGGTGGAACCAAGGATGATAGGCTTATTCGATGACTGGCATTGCGCCGTACTCACACCGCTCGGACAGCTGCCAAACAGCTTCCCTTAGGGGCGTAGCGCTTCCCGGAATAGAAGACAAGAAAGGGAGTTACTATCGTGAACGTGAAATGAGACAGCAATAGAGCGAAGACTTGAAGGCTTAGAGCCAATGGATCACTCACGGACATAGAAATTCCTAACTCATGGGACAGGGCCAGTTAGACCAGCATCCACTGAGGGAAGAAACTCATTCCTTGATGTGAGGCAGGCTTCAGCACTTTCGGCGAGCTCTTATACTCCTTGCTTTAAACTCTTCTCTAGTGCCTATGAGATATAGCTCTATTGGTTACCCCAGAAAGATTATCAACTAATAGTTATTCCCATCAATTTGTGTAGTGTAAGCCTACCCGTTAGTTATGGGTGACCCTTTCACTTTGGCTTTTCTTTTAGCTGGAATCCATCACAACAATTGCTTTCGCTGGAAGAGTTACATGTACTACTTATTGATCCCCCTTGGTTGCCCCCAAAAGAGGCTTCTAATCTAAGCCATCCTTAAGGCCAGTGAGGAATTAGGCGCTAGGCTATTTATGACCTTCGAAGCCTAACCGGGTCTTCGATCAGGGCCCTTCTTCAATCTGTGGTTTCGACAAATCGACTATTTTTTAGTACCCTATGGCAATCAGTGGATTCGCCGACAAGCGAGTTCGGATGCACCAGGGATGGCCCATTGGCATCCTTCCTTTCAGACAGGATCTGATCCAAAAGGTTTGCTGATAACCTAGAGCGTAGAGCAAGTTCCCAAACCCATTGAGGATCTACCACACGACCCGAAACATAGCTCATCGAATGCTTCCACCCAGCTGAGCGCTGTTCTACGATTGAGATGTGATTCGCGCCTTCTCGCGTTTTTGCCTAACGAAAGAGTTTCAGAAAGTGTCCTTCTTAGTAGATGGAGCCTGATCTACGACCAGCCTCTCTCTCTTCTCTTCAATCCTAAGTTCTAAGCGGTTCTCGATGTTGAGATTGTTCTTTTTGTTTGTGACCTAGTTGCTGATTGTCTCTTCTCCCTAAAGGAGAATGCCCTCAATCTCGTCGGGAAAAAGAGAATAGCAAGATGGCAGGTGCTGCTCTCTGAATCTGAAGCTGAAAACTATCTTGTGTATGTCACAAGGAAGGTGGTCAAGGGAAGTAGCTGACTACCTCGCCACTTGGTAGTGGAGTCCTTTTGTGCCCTCGCTACTTATTATTAGTAGTCGGGTCCTTTCACCTCGATAGAGAACTTAACGATCCCGGGACTCAACGCTTCGATAGCAGCTAGCCGCCCTTCAGGTCAGAGCTACGACTACGATAGCTGCTCTCATGACCGAGAGGATTGGATACGTACGAGAGAACCTTGCGCCTCAAGGCCAGTCGCTTTCTGGTAGAGATGTGGAATTAGGAAGGGCTAAAAGAGAGAGGTTCTCGAGTCATTCTATCTCTTAACTTAAGAATAAGACGTGGTTTCTATCTCACTCTTACTCTTGCATAGTCACCCTTGCATTTCGATAAGAAAATTCAAGGAAAGGGATAAGGCCGGGGAGTAGAAAGACTAGAAGCGCACGCAGCCCTCAGGCAAACCTCTAACCAGGCTGATGAAACCTAACCAGAATAGAATGTTCAATTCAATCCATTACGTCGGTCGTTGTGATCCTTCTTTCCCCCATCTTGACTATTCCTCAAAAGAAAGGAAGGCTCAACTCAAGTCAAGAACAAGCCCAAAGCAGAAATAGAATAGAAAGATGGAATGGTTTATCAACATGCCTTGGGAGCATGAGAGCGGGACCCTTGGGCAAACAAAGAATCCTTAATAACTTGTATGTAGGGCCCCAAAGGATAGGGTAAAAGGTTATTCCAATCTTTCGGATAAAACCTAACCGACGATTCATATTCTGGCAAGGCCCTTCTTACTGGGCGTCTCTCCGCAAAGGCGCTTCTTTCTGTATGAGTTGACTGACCTACTGACAATGTAATGTAATAAGATAAGAGGGCAATGAAATAGAAAGAATTCTCTCCCGCTATTGTTCTTTCCTAGATTTTTAGTAAAAAATAGCTTGATCGGAGGGGCTTGTTAAAAGCCATTCACCGCCTTTGTTCGGTAGTTCGGTTCAGTACTTACCATAGCCTTCCTTTCTTAATTCATAAGAAGGGGATTCCCTTTACCCAGATACTTATTTATTGAGTCTTTAGTAGCCTAATCACACCGAACCGAACGTAAGATAGAAGGCCACATACTTCGATCCTATCACAGGCAAATAAGCGAATACAGAGTCGATAGTCATAAAGGGTTGGTACTTTTTCAATCATCGACAGACAAGTCAGCAAAGTTCTCTCGGCAAAGGGGAATCCAAGAGTAGCTAGAAGTAGAAGATTCAGCCTCTGTCAGAGGTTTGCCTGAGGGCTATCCTAAATCAAGAAAGGGGCGCATCGGTAAAGACATTACAGTTAGCTGTTCAGGACAAGTGGCATCAGTTCTTTGCCTTAGGGCAATTAGCCTCTCTCGTCCTCTAAAAGGCTTTCTTTCATGCAATTCGCTACGCTCCTCTCACTTTGTTCTCAACTGGGAAGTTTGAAAGATAAGAAATTCCTCTTATTTATTTTATTGTTCATAGTGGATTGATATCCCGCTTTCTTCCTTTTTCCAAAGCCCCTCCCTTCCGAATGGTTACGGGACTAGAGCGAGTCGTACAACCGCTCCACTTCCCCTAGCATTGGTTCCGAGTCCGTTAGCTACTTGGCATGGACCAGACATCAGCGATTTCGGACACTACCTACGAAAAATAGAGATCGAGTTAATTTCATCAAGAAGTTTTCACGAGACTGTACAATCTAAGCTAGAAAGATAAGTATATTTCTAACTCTTTCGATCTACTTGTGTTAAGCAAAGCCGAAGTATTTTGTTTCCTTCTATCCGGGTTCAAAACAAGTTTCCCTCTATCTTTAGATACGGGATGGCTTCCTTGTTGGAGTACGTAGTGGTTCAGATAAGGACACGTCGCTTCTTTTCCAGCGCCCTAGCCAAGCTGAAAGTCGAACGGACTTAATCTCCGTGACTTCCGGATTCAATTCTTTTGGGGCAGGCTCAAGGCCTTTAAAGAGTCCGGAGTAGCAGAAAGAAAGAAATTCGAAGTAGTGAAAATCGAATGAAAAGTCTTACGCAAAGTAGCATTTAGATGGCTCTGTAGCCGTAGCCGGAGAAAGTCCTAATCAAAGCAGGCGAAGGCGCTGTTCTTGCTTTGGTTGACTCAGCTGTGATTTGAATGTCTAAAGTTTGTCTTCAACCTCCCTGGTTTCGACATGGGTTCAAAACACCGATTCGGTCGGTTAAGAAGTAGGAGCGAATTCGTCTATCACAGGTAGTCGCTCACCCGCAGGTCTTTCTCATATCTAAGCTAAGCCAGGAGGGAATCAATAATATGAATTGGAGTCTCAAGTAGGGGGGCTGCTAAGCACCAGTAATGAAGTGAAAATCCAGTGATCGGGACTAGCAGGAAGAAGATTCAGTACAATTTCATCGTTCCCTCAAAAGCCAATATTAACATATTCCCATCAACACCTTTTCTTTTATTGCCGATACGACAGTTTGAGTGCCAATAAGCGTTCCTTATAACTGAAAAAGGTATCGGGATCCTCGAAGTGCGTGCATTTAATGGGTTTTCTCAGCTTTAAAGCGGTTATTGGGACAACATTCTTTTTTCCTGTTTTGCTCGTTCTGTTATTGTTATCGATTTCCTGGGAATGAATACCCTTTTCCTGCTTTCTTTGATTGGTCTATTTTAGTTTCATGAGGATCTCCCTAGGTGTCGGTACGCGGGATCGAGAATCCCAGAGAGTGCTCGGCCACGTCTGCAGGTTGTTCTTTTGCTGCGATTCCTCTCTTTCTGAGTTTTTTCAAGCCCTGGCATTCGAGTTCGAGTGCATTTTCTCGATCATATTCGGGCCTGGGCCTAAAATCATATATCTCATATGAGGGATAAACAGAGTGCTTCCAGGTCACCCTTCCTGCGGGAAGAAAAGGCGCTAACTCCATCCCTTAGCCCTGAAAAGAGCTTCTTTCTTATTCTCCCCATTGCTTTGCGCCTACGACTTATTAATAGAGGTGGTTTCACTATGTATGCCCCTATGGATTGTCAGAGGCTTGCTTTGAAAGCACCTTATAGGAGCACCCTTAAGATAAGATTTGACTCTTTTGTTGCCTTGGGTCGGAAGGCACAAGGAATTGAGCACGATCCTCCAGTTATCAAGTATACCCCTGTCGCGATAAGAGAACGAAATAGTGCTCTGGTTGGAAGGTCAGGAAGGGCGCATGCAGGATTATGGTTTTAGAAAAGAAAGAATCCTACTATCTTTCTTGCTTGTTGGCAGAGCGGCTTCCAAAGAATTGGTTCTCGCTGCTGCTGTAGCTGCCGAAGCCGAAGCGCCTTCACTTGAATGGATTTCCGCTTTTCCTACATGACTTGTAACTGTGCGTGAACCGCCCATTCCACTAAGGGCTTAGTTCGTAGAGTCCTATATTGGAGTGGAGGTGGAGGAATGATCAGTCAGTGAATTGGGTTGACCGATAAACGGGAAGATGTAGCGACAAAATCCCCCAATTGGTCTTTCAGGATGCGTGGTTGAATGGAATATAAGAAAGACCCACAAGAATGCTCCTTATCGGTGGTATGTTACCAGTATCGGTGCTTGGTGCAGAGTTAGTGACTGCCTTGGGGCTCTTTTTCCTGAAGGAGGTTTAGCCTGGTCTCCTCAATAGGGTTGCTTGCTTCTTCCTCGAGGGAGGGCTATCGCTTGCAGAGTTATGGATGCTTTAGCAACAACTCTGTCGACCCTTTCGGTTTTAGCAGAATTCCTGAGTTTGATTTACAGTCTTCTGCTCATTATTCATATTCCATTTCACTCATTTGAAGTCTTGCTTGGGGCACCGATACCCCCGATCTTGTGTCCCTGATCGGTGGTTCGGTGGTTTGATAGGCTTTTCACTCATTTTTAGTGTTGTTGGGGGGGCACCGAAAGATCCGTTTTTATCGGTTGTCACCGCGGTTGTCACGGTTATTCTTTTGAGTGCTGTTTGTGGGCCGTAACCCCGGCAGTCCTGCTTCACCTTGTTATATTCAATAGCAGCATTCTCCCAGGAAGCTTCGGCTCACTCTTTCCTAAGTTGTCTTTTCCGAAGCCATCTCTGCTACGAGACCCAGTTGTTACCTATTTCAACGTCAGAGATTCCCTGCTAAGCGGCCTTGCAAGTATAGCTGGCGCTAACCTCGCCCTGAAGCTTCCGGTCTACCCTTGCCCTAGGTTGATCTGCAGTTGGATACCCGAGGTGAGTCGGGCAAGCCCCTTATTTAAGTAGATTCCTACGTTCTTTCACCGCTCTCCTCAGGTTCTCCTTCCACTTTAAAGCAGCTTGGGTGCTGATTCGCTACATCATACCTAGTTATTCCAGGCCTTCCTCGTTAGACGAATTCACTCAATCAGAGACTTTCCTTTGAAGAAGAATCAGATTCAATTCAGAGGTTGGTTTAGTTTCCCTACTTTTTGCTGTATTGGTCATAGTCTGCTTCCGCTTGCTTCTTCGCTTTATCCGGGATATGGTCTATAGTGGGCAATGGTTCCCATACCAGTGAAAGTTCCAACGCTTACTACCATACCAGGCATGAGTCAATAGCTCAACGAAAAGGAAGTAGAACGAATTAGTCTTCTGGGCGGCACTCGTCTTCTGGAAAGGGGGTTTCGGATGGCACTCTTTTCAACGTCAATTGATGATTCTCGAAAGCAAGCCAAAGTCGACTAAGCACCCTAGTAAGTTAACTGGCGAGACGGGAATCCAACTCTTGCTCTTGAAGTAGCCGTTTGTTGGGCTTGGGATTTTCTTGTTGCAGGAGTTTGATTGATGAAAGCGCATCAAAGACCGTAGGGTTATCAACCTTAGGGGTTATCTACCCTTCGTCTTTCATTCTCACCCTACCCGTATTGAATGAAGGTTGGTATGAGCATGAAAACTGCGATTCAAAGTTGTCCTTACCATACCTAGCTGAGGGAGCCCCATCAATGAAAGAAGTAAAGGAGGGCTGACTGATCTCACTGTACAAGAGACCGCTGACAAGGAACCGTGCCACCTAACTCCTATAAAAGTCAATTATGGATCTTCCTTGCATGATAAGCTGCTCACGCTCTCATTACGTGGAGGATTTCCGTCATGAAGGCATGATTGATGAGCCGAAGCTTTGGAATTTTTTCACATATCCATAGCTAGCCTAGTCTAATGAGTCCCTAATTCACCTTTGGAACGGTGAGGGGTCTTCGACTTACTAGGTAGGGCTTGCTTTTTGACTACCTTGTATACAATCCTTCAAACTTGCTTTCTTTATAGTCTTCGGTTTCTGTTGAGTTTCGGTTCGGTTCGGGACCCGACCTAGCCTATCAGTCTAAGCGACGATTCCCTTTCCGCGTGAATCTATAAGCTAGCCTCCGCTTGTTTCGTTGAGCTCGCTGTCTTTCGTTAGCTTCTGTCTCGGATGAAACTCTTTTTTATGCGTTCACTAACACGACGACCCGCAGCTTCTGCTTCCGCTTCCCCTTTCTTTATATCGTAATAGAAAGCGTTGTTGCTTCAGCCCGGCCATAGAACACATTTCTTTCGGTACACGCGCACACACGCATCTGGCCTTATTCCCTTAAACCAAGCCAACAATTTCTTTTGGTCCGAACCAATTACCTTAGAGTGCCGGCAGAGGAAGTGAAATTAAAACTACCTTGATGCTCTTAACGGCTAAGCGCTTTCACGCCGCTTTACAAGCTCGGTTCCACTCAAGGAGCTAGCCGAACGAACGATCATTCGAGTACAACCATTCGTTCGGGTTGTCCGGAGCGGGAAACACTACTCTGCAAGCCAGGAGAGAAGAAGATGTACATGAAAGCAAGCGGACAGGGAGCCAAGCAAAACGTAAGGCCCACTCGACTGAAAGGAAACGATACGGTTCCGCCGGGTCCGGAAAGCAAGTGAAGCGAAGCGCTGACTGTCCATACAACGAGTTTGTCACGCAACAGCTCCTGTAGTGAGTGCACCTAGGTTTGGCTGAGTTCCTACTGCGAGTACGGATACGGACTATATCCGGCTAAATTGAAGACAAAGAGTGCCGTGGTAACTGACGTGTTACCTAAGTCATACACAGTGCTGTATGCCAAAGAATTGCTTATACACTAAACAGCTGCTTATATACGCTTACCTTACTAAAAGACTGACTTTTTTCCTGATCTGCTTTAGGCGTTTAAAGCCTTGTTGAGCTTTAAAGTGAAACCCTTACTCTCATACTTTCTCAACCGAGCTAGGTTTGAGGGGAATCAGAAAGGGATCGAAGTGAAAACCCTATTAGTGGTCGACTGCCACCTTTGGATTCTCAACCCGAAAGAAAGTACTATCGATCGTCCTTACCATTTCAGTCCCCACCCTCAAGTGAGAAGGATATTCTGTTGCTATCGACTCTAGTAACATTCATTCCTATCCCTCAATCAAGCAAGCGAAGGGGTCTAGGAAGTGAGGTAAGCTGGGTTGGGTTGCCCCAGAGCCGCATACTATCTTAGCCCTTTGAATGGGGGTAAGTAAGACCTCGTAGGACGCCAAATCAAGATCGACGTTTACGCTGTGGAAGAGAATCGGGATATACTGTAACACCCAAATCTCTTACATACCTTTTCCCTCGAAATAAGAAGGCAAGGATTAAGCCAAGCAACATAGGGGAGCAGGTACTCGAATACTGACCTCTTGTGGGCCTCCCTCATATACGCATTCGATAGCAAGAGAAGGTTGTAATACTTTCTCGTAACCATCGATTCCCCACAATTCCTTACCTTAAGTGGCGGGGTAAGCCAATAAAGGGGGATGGTCAACAAATGCTATAGCGACCCATCGAAAGAGCTAGACAAATAGGAGTTCCCCGTACTATTGTGAGAAGGATTGGCTTTGCTGTGCTCTCGGGGTATTAGTTTCCCCTGCTTTAAGAGGTCTCGTAAAGAACTTTGGTTGGTTGTTGACTAACAAAAACATGGGAGGGACAGTCTTACCACGCACCGCACTCAATTGAAGCATTTTGTTCTTTATTTCTTTTCCTTTTTTAAAGCCCCGCTTTTCTTTTTACGGGACTTCTTAAGTGAAACGGAAAGCGCGTCTTTCCTTCCTACTCAAAATGCCTCTGCTTTTTACAGAGAACTACATGGGACAGTGAAGCTATTGAGAGTGAAAGCGGGATGTAACTTCTGTTCCGATCTCAATTGTAAGCCCCAACGACAAAGGAACCCACGGGAGAGGGATTTTCGGGGCTCCTATTCAATCTAAATCCTTACTTTATTTAAAGTAGCAAGTCTGCAAAGGATTCTCTTTCTTCTTTTTTATTGAAAGAGCGGTACCGTACTTTCTTTCTGCTTTAATGCTATTCCCTCTTCCTAACAACTGATATGCGAAGAGCAGAGATGATCACAGCCTATCCGCGACAAAAGGGGAGGATCGACTGATTCGACATCCAATGCAATCTCATTTTGTTTGTAAACCTCCGAAAAATGTGAAAGAAGCCCTCATACCCACTCTTCTTTCCCCCCCTCAAGGGGGGCCTGGCCTCGGAAAAGGCTACATTTGACAAAGTTTTTATTAAAGAAAGTCCCCATTATAACCTCTGTTACTTCCCCCCACGCTGTGAAGCGAGGCTGGCTCCATACCCATGATTTAAGTAAGGCGGGCGGGGACTGGGGGAAGAAAGACTTGGTGACCCGTTCAAGGAAGTCTCCCCAGAATGCGTGTGGGATCTGTGAGCACTCGTAAGGGAGTCATATGTTGCAAGACGACTTCTGGCTCTCAGGATGGTATTGCAGAAACCGGCTCCTAAGCACAGAAACATTCCTTGGAGATGCCACCGAAAGTGAGCCGGCGCAAGATTGGAAACGCAGAGAATCCACCCGACTGTGCGATTTGCGAGCCAGTTGTATGTGTGTGTAGTTTAGTTATTTTGTTCCGCCAAGGAGGGTCGCTTCTAATAAGGATTCGTTGTCCCTTCGGCTTGGTCATGGAGATGCAATGCAGTAGAAGGAGTGAGTGCATCCACCCGGTACGTAAGTCTAGTCTAGTCTAGTTAATAGCGTTCAAGCATTGTCTAGCGAGTCTATTCTAGTGTGGTTTGGTCCGGGTGGCCTTGCTTGTCTTCTTGCGCGTAGTCAGTAAATGTGAATAGAATGTCCGGGTTAGGTGATTCAGTAAAGCTGATGGAGGCGCTGGCGAGTCCAGTTCGCAAGGAAGTATGGTGGGCCATAAGTTCGGTACGTCTCTCTTGAGCGTACTTGCTCTGTGGTTCTGTGGTCCCAATGAGGTTGCCCCAATTGTGTATATCAGGTCGAGGGCCAATTCTCAAGATAGAATAGTGAGGGTCGGGGTTGGTTAGTTGCAGGGCCTGTTTGGGACTGTAGTGAGCCTCCTTCTCCTGCCTAGCGAGGTTGTAGATGGACCTTCCTTAATCTAAATAGCGGAACAAGGGAGCTCTGCGACCATCCCCCCTTTGGGGAAGCGAAGCAGGGGGGTTCCACTTACACTGACTATCTAGGCTGGGCTAGTTCTTTTAGTCTTTTATGGTATAGTGAGTTGTTGTTCTTGTGAGTGAAAGGAACTAGGTATCCCGGGTCAGTGGATCTGTGCCTGACCCGCGGGGGCTTCTCACTGAGTCATTGCCGTAGTCAGGGAAGGCCTAACACTTTCGGGTATCGAGTGAAGAGTCTTTCCCCAGCTGCATCAGGAAGGGAACGGAAAGCGATCGATCAATCCCGTCTGTCTGTCTTTTGGTTGGTGTCGATATCCTTTTTTTTGTCTTTAAAGGTATGGATTCGATATCCCCTGCCCCTGCTTTCACTTCCCTTTGTATCCGGCGGGTAAGGGTCTGGTATTTGTATTGGGCAATGCTTATGGGATCCCTGCTTCTGTAGCGGATTTCTTTTAGTTAGTGATATTCCTCTTCTTTTCTTTAGGGCTTTAACCAGATAGTTTCCCAATGGGCCGTGTTCCCCTTCTTTTTGAAAAGAAAGCATGTTCTCCCCCTTATCTCCGGAAAGTTCCCCATGGACCGTACTCTGAACAAGTAAAGTGTGTCGTATGGTCAAGGGAATCAGACTGATTGATTAGTAGGGAAAGAATGGGGATACTTATGTTATGTTATTCCCGAGAAAAGCTGTTTCATTAAAATGATTTCGTAGGAGGTCGTTTAAGTCTCGCATTTAGGGCGGATGAGGTACTTTTCAGCATTTAAGCAAAGCCGTCCTGCCCGGCCATATGTCCTGTTTAGTCAGTTGCATATCGCATGATTGTAGCAATACCGGTAGACGAAGGTTTTTGCACTCATAGGCAGCTATTGAACCCGCTTCAACTCGGGGGAATACAACCACTGTGACTCCTCTTTTTTAGCTTGAATCTAGGCCTTTTAGGTCAGGGGTGAAAGAGACAGAGGACAAGATCAATAGTCTTTTAAGGTCCATGCCCTGCTTCTTCTTTGTCCGGTGTTTATTTGAAATTCATAGCCGGTCTTACTGAATGCGTAAGCGCAGTGCCTTTCGGAACTCTATTACCTTCCCTTCTTCCTGTTGCAGTAACCTTAGCTATTTCATCCGGTGCCAGGGCTCTCGTAGCGCGGTTGATGGGTTAATGAATACCTTATCAACCCGTATCTTGAAGTTTGGAAGAAAGAATGATTAACTAAATCTTGCCTTTAGGGAGTGAGTGCAATACGGAGTAAGGTTATCGTCTGCTTAAAAGAAGATCAAAAAGGCTATCTCCGAGTGAGGAAGTGAAGAAGAGAGCAGAGATCAAGGAAGGCAGAGGGAGCACTCAGAACCCAGATTTCCGAGCTCGTGAGAAGCTTGGGAGGAGTGGCTGCCAGAGTATCGCAGTTCGATAACCTAGCAACCACAGTAGAGACACTGTCCACTAGAGTTGCACAGGCCGACAACATAAGGATCCCTATCCCACCTCAGGTAATCCACGCCAATCAACCTAGTGCCTCAATGCAGAACCCCATTCCTCAGGTAGAGACCTCAAGGCATAGGTCCCCTTCTCCCCCATCAGGAAGGCCTATGTCGCGAGAGCCAGCAGTATCATCGGCTCAACTGCGGGAGCAGATAGGAGAGTGCCCACATTCATTCATCCCTCAGAAGATGAGGCAGGATGGAATAGACTCGAAGCCTTATCCTCCAGAGGTCGATAGTTTAGTTTGAGTATAGTCGTCTTGTAGCCTGATATAGTTCACTGAAACTTTGGTGTAGTTGACCTTGACCCTATTGACTACAGGTTCTACCCTCTTTGAGTTCATAGGAACTACCTTACCTTATTACTAAAGGCGAACATCTCATGCATGCTTATCTATATAGGGCCATAGAACGCTATCTAAGATCTAAACGACCCTACTTCAAACATTAAGTCAAAAATTTCAATAGCGAACAGCCGGCTTCATCAACACCACTAGGATCCGGTTGGTGTGGAGTGATCTTTACTAGACCACGCTTCTATCTATCTCTATGAATAGCTTGATCTCTCGCGAAAACTACTAAAGAAGGCAGGGTCCGAGCCCTGAAGAAGGGGGCTCCCCAAAACACGGGGTTTTGTCCGAAAAGTTGAAAAAAGAGAGTCGTTCACTCATAAGGAAGGCTGGTTAGGTCTGCCTACAAACTGTTGAAGCATGGTGAGTGATCTGAGCTCGTTGGTTTAATCCAATTGTACATATTCTTGCCCCGACGACCCATTGAATCTACTAGTTGCAAGAAGCAGACTCTTTTATGATAATGAGTCTAGAGACAAAACCTTTTCAATGGAATTCTGATCTGACACTTCTATCCTATCTATCCAGGCCTTCGACCGATAGCTCTTTGAGTTGATGCGCGCTGGAGTTATGTCTCACAGTCTAATAAAAAAAAGTCCGTAAGCAGATCCCCGACGAGCAAAGGAGACCCAGGGACAAAGCGGGTACGGATTCCCCAGTTTACCCCTCACCTAGAAAGCCTCCGGACAAAGGCATTAATACTAATCTAATCTAATCTTAGCTAAGAGAGTAAGAAAAGAAAGCGACTACCAACATGGTGTCTATAAGGTTAGGTTTGGAGCACTGCAACCAGTCTCTATACCTGTCGAAGAGATGGATCCTCTGGACACCGAAGTTCGGGTCATCCCCGATGACTCTGAAGAGATACAACGGGGTTGGTAGCCGTCAATAGCCCAGATGGAGATATAATGTGCCCCGATCTCAATGAGGATGACGATTGGGAAGTAGGTACCCCAAAAAAAAGCAAGAATTAAGGGTTCCGGTCGCCCTTGCGGACCACCTTCAATCTAAGAGAGCAACAAAGCCACTCCTCAGATGAAGACCAAGAGGTTTCATCATGCATGATAACAGTGGGCCCTGCTTTGGCAAAGAAAGAAGAAAGACTAAGTAGATAGTCGGAGTTGAGGGAGCTAGTCAATCAACTGCCCGAGAAATGATGTTGATTGATGTCCGTTCCGCTTTAAGTCACATGTAGTGTAGTCACTACGTGATAGGGGTGCTACAGCTATCTAGCGCTAGTAGGAGTACGCTCATACCTTGCTTCTTTCTTTCATGTAGTTCCGTCAGTTCAGTAAGGCTAGCCCGTTACTCTATTCCTGACCGATGAGAAGGAGGCAGTGAGAAGAGAAGACGAGCAGAAGGGATTCACTGACTAAACGACTAGCAGCGGGGGATAGGAAAAACAGGAGTGAAAAAACAACTGCCAACTACAAGTAAAGGGCCTACCAAGGGATACGTGACCAAAAAGAGAAAACTTTTACACGTAGGCGTCAAGGCCCGTTCGTCATGCCTTCTCTGGTGTCCATTTTAAGGTGTGAACCCCCGCTCTAGCAAGGTCGGCCAACAATTGGTACCATGTATTCACTTGCAAGAAAGGCATACATTATCAACTGAATTCGAGTGCTACTTTGTCTAAAATGCTTACATGCCTAAGAAAGTGAAAGTCGTTCAACTTAACTTTCTAACTAATAGACTATACCAACATCGAAAGAAAAAGAAAAGAAAACTTTTGGCTCAACTAGAATACCTTTTCACTGGAAAAGGCCTCCTTTCCGGCCTCATCAACTCCACCTCAAAACTTCAAACCTTGAACCAGAACTTTATGATGAGAGTTCACTATGCTATGGGCTTCCCAAAGCACCTGCGGCTAGCATCTCAAGGTCCATGCACATCCTAGGAGAAGCCACATCCATATTCACGTCCGAGCCCTATAAAATAAAGTAGTAAGGGGCCCGATTCCAGATCCGAAGCAGCAGCAGCCACCGAAGAAGGAGCAGCTTATGACTTTGAAGCAGTAGGATATGCCTTTTCTTTCCATTATGTACTTCGGGAGCTAGGAGTGGGTAGGAATCCCAGTAGGGGAACCTAATCAATTGACATCGGGGATGGAACAGAACCCGACTCTTATCAGATTCTCCTTTCCCTTATATTCTAGTTCAAACTCGCTTAAGAGCTCTTAATCAAATATGCTAAAAATATGCTATGCGTCGAATCAGCAGTTTCCCCTTCCTAACCTAAGTTGTCGATTCTCGATGTGGTCTTATTGGTTGGCGAATTAGCAGTTTATCCATTTGCTTTCGTTGAGCTCTGAGCTATGCTTTGATAGTAAGTTGTTGTTGGAGTTGTTACCAGGGTAGTCTTCCTTTCTAATCATGTGATTCTCCAAAGCTAAACTCTTCTTCCTTTTCGAGCTGTGTAAGCGGGGCTTTTCTGATTCACGTGCAAATCTAATGCCCTTGCTTTCACTCTAAAAAGGCAGAAAGAAAGCTACTTGATTAGGGGAACCCCCACTAGCTTATCCAGCTGCTGAAAAAAGGATCTTGTTCCCGGCTAAGCGTAAATAGAGTTCAGAGTCGACAACAGCCATCACAGCAACCGATTATAAGCTTCCACTGCTACTAGCGCTACTGATGCCATCATTCCGTCTACTTGGCCTCGCCTATCCTAATTATATTATATCCAATTCATCTAAAGTATCCAATTCATCTAAGGTATCCAATTCATCTAAAGCTGCCAAGGTCAAGGCTAAGCTTAGTCGGATTCTAAGCCAGTCGCCCCAAGGTTCCTTGGATAGGGTTAACAGGATGGGGATGGCTTGATGGGATATTCTCACAAGAGCTGGACTATCAGGGCTTGCACTGACCGGACTGGATTCAACTGGTCCCAATGGCTTATTAAAAGGGACTATTGTCAATCTGTTTAGCAACAACTAAAGGGGAATATCCGGAAATGCCACTACAGGGACGACGCTTTTATGAAGAAGGCTAAGACTGGTGGTTCCCCGGGTGAAGCACTAGAACTAAAGGTTTTTCCTTAGACTCTCAATAAATGAATGTTCTTAGCTTACCAATTACACTAGATACCTCTTAATTAGCAATGGCACTCCTTCCTTCTTACCCTGGGATATTGACAATCGATCGTAGCTTTGATTCCCTGGCTTGGCTAGTAACCTAGTCCCCTCTTGTGACAACAGAAGAGAAGGTGAAAATCTCTCTTTTTTCTTTTGACCAGGCGAAAGGCGATTCTATATAAGATAAGAGTCAAATCATTTCTAGAGAAGAATCCCTCCCTAGTCCTAGCTCATTGGGTGTCTTGTTGGCTATCTTTCGTACCCCTTAATAGAAGGGGTTATAGTTCATTTTATTTAAGAGTTAGCCACTCAGGACAGAGCTTAGATTTGGCTTAGTGAAAATAGAACTAAGCTATCTCTAGAACCAAAGTCGTACTCTTTATTCCATATCCTTAGGTAATGCCCTTTCAACCACAACAGGTCCTATTCCGACAACACTGAAAAAGGGCTCTCCCCGTCTCAGTTGGTCAGTACCTTCAACTAATTAGCCATTTTCAAGCTGCTCTTTCATATCTAAAGCTATGATGGCTCTTTTGAATAAACGACATAGTCTATGTCATCTTCCTTTTTTCCCAGGAGCGAGCCGGCTCTATAAGACTGATCGGAGAGGTATAAAATAAAGTCACTCGAGTAAAGCGAGAGGTATGATGTCACTCGACTGAAAGGAGAGGGACGGAGTAGCTCGTAGAGAGTCAGTTTCTTTGTAGCTCGACTGAAAGGAGAGGTCAGTTTACTTAAAGAAGTATGTCATTAGTCAGACTTTCTAGAAGCCTTAGGAGCAATGGAGTCTGGTGAGTCTTCTCTCTTGGTCAGCTCTTTCCGCTCTTTTCTTTTCGAGGAGATTGATTTGACTTGCCTCCTTAGGTAGTTCCGTTACCCGAGGGGGAAGGTCGGGGTCTTTGCTTTTGCTGGTCGAGATGCTAGGCTTTCTAGCCACAGGAAAGCCTAGAAGGAATCAGTCTTCGCCTTTTAGGGGAGAACGTGGGAAGCATTATCATAGTTAGAGAGAGTCTATTCTTTCTTCTTTAATGTTGAATGTAAGGAAGTGGCAGCAGTGGAATTGCCTTACTTGGAACTTCTAAGGAAATGCAATTGATTTAGTCGGAGCTTAGATGAGACTTTCAAGTCTTCCTGCTTCCTTTTTTCCGGATCGGAAGAATGGAATGAGGGATCGCTACCACTCAATCTCTTATTATGCTCTCCACCTCCGCTGCTATTTCAGAAAGGGCTACTAGCTCTTGGAGTAAGGGCATTAGGGTTAGGTCTCTCAAGATCTTCCCTAGAATTTGGTAAAAGAATCTCCGGAATGAAGCTGACACAAGAGAGTGCTTTCATCTCATGACTTGCTTACTAAGATACTAGCCTCAGAACTCCATCCAACTCCAATCGCCTGTCTGAGGGGTCAGCTACTCAAAGTCAAACTGAATCGAAGTCAAATAGACTGAAATAAGACAGACTCTCAAACTGGCTTTGATGACAAGAAACTGGCTCGCAAGGTAGGTTTATCCTCACTCGATCGAAGGGAAATGGAAAGAAGGTATGAAATCCTTAGCTCCACCACTGTTAAGCACACGAGAATTGAGACTGCTACCAGCCCCGGGAATTCCATAGCTGTTAGCTCTGACCCCAAAACATCCAAGGTACCTTGAAATGACTAGGAGCTCGCATGAACCCATATCCACCCATCTTCAATCTAGAGAAAGAAAGTCAGATTAATAGTGCTTTATATGTCAGGTCAATAAAAGGATAATCTTGATCCTTTACTCAATGCTAAGATTGAAAGACAAAGAGAGTCAAGCCTTTGCTCAGGCTCTGTCTTCGGATATGGGATTTGTCCCCTTAAAAGGCTATGGGTCTGGTGCTAACATCTAATAGGCCAGACTAGGGCCTAAAAGTCAATCTATGTCTTCGGGTGCGAGGGCATATTTCTTTCATACTGCGCAACCCTCGGCAGGTGGTTCAGCAAGGGCACCCCAAATTCCTATAGAATAAGAAATCTCTTCTATTATATAAAGAAAATAGGCATATCGGTCTACTCTTCCGGGGGTCTCCATCTCCCAGACGCGCCACTGAGCTTCGATCTAATGGTGCGACTTTCTTTGCGTACTATTGCTATTGATAAGCTTCTTTTGACGGCCCTTAAAGAGCATTATATATGCTTGCTTGGCTATCCAAGTGCTTGTAGGTGAATACAACTTGAAATTGGATTTAGCTTCAAAAGCATAGTTGCATCCAGCAGCGCTTTGAAGGCAGAGCCAGATAGTCAAATAGACTAGAGAGGGTATTTAGCTATTTTCACTAGGGATAGAAAAGTGGATCCACCTGAAGGAAAGGCAGGGTCAGCTTAGAATACCTTTCCATATCGAAGCGGATTCCATTCAAGTTAGAACACCAGCATCCGCTTAGCAGAATCCAAGTAGGTTTCGAGTAGGATAAGGGCATTTACCTCGCACTGGAAATTATTAGAAAGATAATGCATGAAGGGCTTAGAGGTGGGCACAAGCAGCCAGGTGATCTTGTCGACATCTCATTATACGCCCGGCTGGACGAAATCGCGGAAGGTTCATCAACTCTTTTCCAGCTTCAAAAAACAGAAAACAGATTCAAACATCGAAGAGCGAGCCTTGAGACGAGCCGGCTCTATAAGACTGAAATTTATATGACCGAGAGGAGCCCAAGAGGAGCGAAGAGACTCTTATGAAAGGAGAGGAGCGAAGAGACTCGAAAGAAAGAAAGGGGAGGAGGGGCTTGAAGGCCAACCCACTACCCGCGGGAAGGAAGTCAGGCAGAAGATAGGTTGGCAGTCTGGTTAGGTAAATCCGTGGGTTAAAGAGAAGCTGCAAGACTTTTTTTCTTTTCCAGTGAAGGGTCCGTAAGCAAGTCAAGAGCAGACTTGGACCAGTCGAGAGTAAGCATTCCAACTCCTTTCCCGTAAGCAGCAAGACCGGGACCTGTTCCAGAAAAAAGTCCTCGCATAAAAGGCTCAAGTGTCAGAGACGAGTTTTCCTATTAAATAATAAGCGGTGGAATCATTTCCAGCTCTAGCACCAGAGTCAGAGGTTGGGCCAGCATGTGAGCTAGTTGAAGTATCCCTGGGCAGTAAAGGATTCTAAACCTTTACATCAAGGGCTGATAGAAGAACCTGGCCGAAGTCAGTGTTGTGTTCAACTCCGGGGGTTGGAAGAGATTGTTTTCTTCCGTCTGTCTTTCCCTACTCTCTTCTCTTAGCAAAGTCCATAGTTTACTTGAGAGGCGAGATTTTTGCTTTAAGGTGAATGGGTTGTCCTCTTACTTGACCATGGCATCGCCAACATAGTCTGTCTTCGGTGGTTGATAAGCTACTAGTTGGTATTGAGGTTAGGGCTTGATCTCTACGTACGTCGGCAGCCGGTCCAGCCCCAACCTTACGTCTATCTTTATATACGAATATAGAAACGAAACCTCTCCTTCCAAAGCCAGGAGTGAGGTGAAATTTGATCCATTGAGTTCAACATCTGGAGCAGAAGACCTGGGAGCTTCAATGCCTCTCACTTACTTGTACCACCTCTCTTCGTATTGACTGGGAAGGAAATCGGGATCGAGATCTGCAGATGAGGGCAAAGGTTCCTGGGAAGAGGTCTTAGAGAAGTAGATGGCTCGGCTCCACTGGGAGATGGGAAACTCTATGCGGAGCTAGAGGCAGAGGGACTTGTACTTGGCTCACCGTCAGAGGGATGGGAAGTAGATTGCTCGATAGCTTACCCGGGGAGGAGAAGATTGATTTTCTTCTCATTGGATCGGTCGGCCACCATAGTACTAAGAAAGCCTGGTAGGCAGTCTACACAGATGGGAAGTCACCAAAGGTGGGAAAGTATACCTATTGTCAAGGGAGGTGGAAAGCAGTGGCTCTAAGTAAAGGCGGTCCTGAGATAAGTCATCTGTTTTGTGCAGATGATTTTATCCTTTTTGCTGACGCCACAGCTGACCAGGCTGGCTTATTGAAGAATGTCCTTGCTGATTTTGCTGCAAGCTCAGGGCACAAAGTGAATGAAGCTAAAACGCAGGTCTTTTTTTTCCCCCGCAGTGCAGCAGCGTCTGAGATTTGTACAATTTTAGGGTTTCAACGTGTGGAGGATTTGGGTAAATATCTTGGTGTACCACTGCAGCATCAGCGGGTCTCAAAGACCACCTACCAGTACGTTTTAGAGCGAATCAGAAAGAAATTGCATAGTTGGGGGGCCAGATTCCTCTCTTTGGCTGGCCGGCTCACACTTGCTAAGGCTGTTCTTGAAACCATACCTTCTTATTTAATGCAAACTGCTGTTCTTCCGGTTAGCTTGTGCCATGAGATAGAGCATCTAATAAGAAGTTTCATCTGGGGGTCTGAAGTGCATCAAAGGAAAATCCCTCTGGTTAAATGGGAAGAGGTCTGCCAACCAGCTAGGCATGGAGGAGCTGGTCTGAGACGAATGCGACCTATGAATAAGGCGTTCCTTATGAAATTAGGGTTTAATTTACTAGCACACCCTGAGCGGTTTTGGGTGCAAGTTTTACGGGGCAAGTATAGCTGGGACCAGCAAATACCTTTCGCTCTCAAGACCAGAAGATGCTCCCCGACTTGGCGTGGTATCGCTTCAGTCTGGAAGGATGTCTGCAGCAACATTTTCTTGATCCTTGGTAATGGCCAAAGAGTGCCTTTCTGGGAAGATGCCTGGTTAAAGAAGTTGGGCCTTTGGGAATCTATCTGCCTGGGCCAATTCGTGATCAACTGAAGGATGTGGTTGTGGCAGATATGGTGACGAGCAGTGGTAACTGGGAGTGGAGTAAATTTAGCAACTTCCTGCCGCAGGAGATTATTATGCAAATAGCGGGTTTGAAAGCACCTCATCCATATGGTGGAAGTGATAGAGTTGCCTGGAGTTTGACCACTGACAGGAATTTCTCTTTAGGCAGTGCCTATGCTTCTCAAGAGTCTCCCAATTGGGGACAGGAAGATGGTTGTTGGAAGCTTGCTTGGAATTTTCATGGGCCCCAGCGGGTCAGATCTTTTCTCTGGCTGGTGCTGAAGAATAAGCTGCTTACAAATTACGAGAGGACTAGGAGATCCCTTTCAGCTACTCCCGCGTGTAGTGTATGTGGGGCTGCTCAAGAGGATGTCGCCCATGTCCTTAGAGATTGTGTTAACGCCAAGCAGGTTTGGAATGTGTTTTATTTCAGCTGCTGATGCTGGGGATTTCTGGCCTTTGGACTGTGAGTCTTGGATCAAAACGAATTTATCGTGCAACAGATTGCTTGATTCCCTCCAAACCAGGTGGTCGACCCTCTTCTTCCGCCTACTCCATTCCCCGATCGACCGCCTCTCAATCCTGTGTGTTCTTTTTCCCGCCCCCGAAGTCCAGCCTTTCAAGTTCGAAGGAGGGATGTGCAATACTTCCAGATGAGGGCGAGCTGGTCTTCCTTCTCCACACCCCCGGTCCGGCCATCGATCCGGGGAGCTAAGGTGGAAAGTTCCACATAGAATTCGGATATCAGCCATCTAGAACAGCCCTCAAAAAAAAGGCTCTCAAACAAGCCAATATTTTCCCGCAAAATGAAATCTTCTCGAAAAGGCCACTAAAGTTGCTTGCCTAGAAGCCCAGTTGAGCTCAATTTGGTATGATGATACTAGAGCGGGGGGTCAATCCGTTCATGGATGGAGGAATGCGACTTACGTGAATGGTGTCTCTTCAGAATCAGACTTTGAAGCCAAGACGGATATGGCACACTGACCATGTTACAGGACTGTACAAGTGACATAGGCAAGCAATCTCCAAGTTGAATAGGGGTTATTGCAGTGCCCCCGAACCGAGGAACCGTACAAGACTTATCGACTGTATGGACTTGGACTTTGGGTGATGACCCTCGCGGTGGTGTTTGGGGTGGACTCAGGTTCCGATGTCTCGTTCTTCGACCGCGCACTTTCTCCCATTGCTCATCTTTAATAAAGTAAGGGATGTACCCACATAGTGGTCCCATTTGGAAGTGGGAACGGCTTAGTTCGTCCGAGGACTGGAGACGGACCGGAATTCGACGTCTTCCTTATCGTATTCTTCTACCATACAGGTCGAAATTCTCCAAACGTTCGACGTCACTTTCTTTTTTTCCTTAGATAATTTTAGAACTCCCTTATTTTATTTATCATTTCTTTAATCTTGTCCTTAAGGAAGCAAGCAACCTCTTTCTAAATAGTAGGAGGATAGGGTAATGCCATAATCGGCCATAAGCAGAGGAGCAGGTTGAAAGGGTCTCATGCGGAGATACGAATAGAATACATAGAGGTAGAGTTCGAGTCAATAGATAGAATTGGGAAACCCCTCTCCCTTTTGTCGGTGATACAGTCTTGCGGCTGGTTAACGAGAAGCTTTGAACAAAGTAAAGGGCGCAAGGGGTCCAGGCAAGGGTTTCGGTGAACAAATGTTGTAGTAAATTCAAAAAAAAGTAGCTTTAGGCTAAGCTCTTTCTCTAGTCAAGGTCATCGGCGAGGGCTTCGCTCCTTTTTGGTTTGGGTGTGAGCGCTTTAATAGGAGAAGGCGAACTAGCAGTGGTGCCGTATCAAAGAAGTTGTTCGTACTGACCTTGAGCTTAGGGTTCGCTACCCATAAGTCGTTCTGCGGAACTTTCTGAAATTCTAGAGTTCCTTGATTACTGGCTCGAATGGAGGAGACTGATTCAAGAGAAGAGGCTTCGATTGAGCCCATGACCTTGCTTGAACTAGAAAACCTTGGACAGCGGGGACTGAGACAGGTGGTCGGCTTTAGCTTTGCTAAAGGCAATGAGGGAAAGCTTTCTAGTCATGATATGGGCAATTCACACTAACCGAATCTCGCATAGAATCCATAAATGAGGAAAGCATCTCAATTGGAGAAAAGTTCGTTTTCCCGGCTTGTCAACGAAATTCCACTAATAAGTAGGTTCACATCGTGATCTAAGTTTCATTTCCCATCGAGAGGTTATGAGACTTCCTATTCATCTCCTTTCAACCCTACCGTCGGGTTATGAAATAATTCAATAGCTCCGGGCAGGCTTCTCCCTCACTGCATTCCAGGGCAAGCCCCTACTAGATCCTACCTACTATTCCTGATATTCCTACTGGATTTGAGCAACTCGAGTATGAACACTGTATCGCTATGCCCCTCGCTTAGCCCCGCTCTTTGGTTTAGGATGGATCCGGACTGGACTAAGCCTGAAGATCTAATTACGGACTGGAAGCGAAAACACCGTAAAAATGGCTTCTTTCTTTGTCTCCGCTGGACTGTTTTGTAATAGCTTGATGAGCTGAACCAAGCCAAACAAGAGATATTACGTTCTACCTTCTGCTTCGAGCCCGGCCGAGAGTGAGCTTCCCGATAGTCTCTTCCTTCCTAGAAATAGAACTCTAACTATCAAACCCGTCCCGTCTCCTTACTCGAGATATCTGAGATAGCTCCGTCAGCTAATAACTTCTAATAGACGAGCCCCTTATCCTTCTGTTCTGAACTTGCTTCTTGGTATGGTACAGGAGGAGGGGCGAAGAATGATAGTTCTAGTTCCGCTTCTGCCTAATCTTTAGTACCGCTTTGAGTTTGAATCTTTAGAACCATGTGCCTAAGAGGGCGAGGACCTTTCTAGCCATAATTCTTCCCTGAATTCCATCCATCCATCTATCGAAGGGGAACCAACTCACGTCCAAGGGCGCGGGGTGGAAGTGGGATGTTCTCAATCCCTTTGATGAATCCCATCCTTGGGGTCAGGTCAAGTTAGGGTAGCTCTAGAGCTACACAGAAGCAGAAAGGGAAGGAAAGAGATGCTTACGCTATGCGTGGTCAGAGGGCTATTCTTCTATTGATTCGGCGAATGAAAGAGCTAGTTCTGCAGCTAAGTCTACTCGGCTTATCACCTGGTTGCTTTTTCTTTTTTATCCCCAGCGGGTGCGGGTCAAGGTGCTCCAAGGCTTCATGTACAGGGGGACAGGAACTTCGATTAGCTGGTGACTTTCTATACCTTGCTTGCCTACTCGCGTTGAGAAGCCATCCCCTTGTCTGTCATCCTCTCTCAGGCCAGGCCAAAAAGCCTTTTTCTTTTCGCCTTAAAGTCTTTACTCGCACTCCTGGACCCTGGAACCATCACATGATTGAACTCACCGAAGAATCGAAGGTTGAAG
>JAVXUL010000017.1:7952-44922 GCA_035590515.1 Trichilia minutiflora | reverse complement strand
GAAAATAAACGGAGAGGGGGTAATTTTAACTGACAGAAAGTTGAGGGTGGTATTTGCTACAAATGTTCTGACAGGGGGGTAAGTGTCGTTTTGAAAAACTATAAGGGGGTATATATCTTTATCCCATAAAAAAATATAAAGCCTGGAACTGAGTGAATTATGACAGAACTTAAGAGAGGTCCCAAACCGAAAAAATATCCTCGAAACTACCATTGAAACAAACTCACCCTCCGTCTCCAACGTCTCTTGCGCATTCAATTCATGAGAGTAGAATAGCAAAATATCTTTTTTTTGTATTCTATTTCAGAATTTGAGACTGTACTACTCTTGATGGACAGGTTTAAGACAGTATCCGTAATCCTTGGATTTCTTCTTTTATCTAATGATATGGGATTTTCTTATGGGATATCTGTATCATGTATGATGATGTATGAAGAAGGCGGTGCTCCTAGTGTTTATGAGTCTGAAGTTTGTTTCGAACAGGGTCTCTCCTATGCAGCTTTTCGTAATCGGGGTGTCGAATGTCAGTTTGCGCAGCTTCAGGGACTCAGGAAATACCAAGAAGATCGTATATCATGTGATCTTGACATGAAGATACCGCTTCTGGGTTGCTTCTCTCTCTTACTCTCTTGTTTGGTTTATCTGTGCAGTATATAATAAATGGTTTTGATTATTAGACTTGAAAGAATGTACATAATATGTAGGATTAACTTTTGATATTGAAGGACATGTATTCTATTAAGTTAGTTGAGTAATTTTCACAAACATTTGTGTAACATTATTCGCTGTGAAGAATGTACTTCAAAATTCTCTGTAATTGGAACTAAGACAAGATAGAGCAAATTAAAAGATGTGAGTTAATGATCTCGGAATTATATACTACAAGAAACCACAATTGGCAAGTTAATGTTGTAGCCATTTGGGAAAATGTAATTACTTCCTTTTCTTCTGTTTAAAACATTTCAAATAT
Organism: Trichilia minutiflora; assembly: GCA_035590515.1. Taxonomy (NCBI): domain Eukaryota; kingdom Viridiplantae; phylum Streptophyta; class Magnoliopsida; order Sapindales; family Meliaceae; genus Trichilia; species Trichilia minutiflora. The sequence continues at coordinate 43,952 of JAVXUL010000017.1, read as the reverse complement.
AGGTAAATGTAGAATTGTTATCTCAGAGATTACTGGATAGATGTTGCCAACTGGAATTATATATTGAAGGACTACTGAAGTGCAGCTAAGAAGGAAAATAAATGTCAAATGATTTCTTGAAGGTGTTTGACTATGTACTGTTTCAATTTATGCAAGGACAGATATTTTCCTTCTGAGCTCTAAATTTGAACTGAAAATTGTCAGCCTTGTGTTATTACTAAAATGACTTGTACTGAATTAACCGGGTGTAGGCAAAAATGGGCACAAGGAAGTTAAGTTTGGCACTGCAGCAGTTTTTGATGGTCATGGCGGTAAGGAAACTAGTGAGATGGCTTCAAATCTTCTCTTCGATTATTTTAACCTGCACTATTCATTCAAGATGTACAAGCTAATGGGGCAATATAAGGGGGAGTTAACTATGGCTGAGAGTAAAGCTTTGGTGCTGGAAGTGCTAAAAGAAGCATTGTTGAGTGCAGTTCATGATATTGACATCAAATTTACTCAGGTAAGTAGTATGCTTTAGTCTCTGGATTTTTGTGTCTTGAAATTGTTCCAGTAATCTTGGCTCCTCATAACTTTGTGGATGGCTCATTCAATACTTTCAGGAGGCTCTTGAGAGCAATCTCTTCTCTGGATCCACCGCCACCATCGTTGTATTGTTTGATGGGAAAATTTTAGTTGCCAATGTTGGTGATTCTAAAGCCCTCCTCTTCTCAGATGAGATTCAGTCTGATCAGGAGTCAAAAGGTTTGAGTTTTTACTTGTTCAATTCTTGTATAACTATGCCAATGCATTGCCAGTAAACCATTAGCACAAACAGATAACCTGAACAACTGAATTTATTACATCCATTTTCCCTGAACACATAGATTAATGGGTTGTTAAATGGTAATTTTGCAGCAGCACTTTCAGTTATAGAATTGACTAAAGATCATCATCCAGAAAGAGATGATGAAAGAGCTCGAATTGAGTCAGCTGGTGGTTCTGTTATTATTCGGGGAGTACCTAGAGTTAATGGTATCCTTGCTATGTCCCGCTCTATCGGTGACATTTATCTCAAAAGGTAAGTTTGCTACGTTCATATTATTCATTGTCAAAAGTCCCCTAATCTTTACCGTGTTTAAAGTCAATTCTGCCCTCTGGATCTCTTATGTTTCTGCCATTTGTTTGATGTTAACAAATAACAATTATCATAGCTTGTGTATACCATGATTAAAAGACATGGGGTTGCTACTCTCATTCAAAATATTTCTACTTTTGTTCACAGGTTTGGCGTTATAGCTGTGCCTGAGCTAACAGGTTGGCAGCCTGTTACTGGTAATGATAGGTATTTGATGGTTGCATCTGATGGCATATTTGAAAGCCTGACAGCCGATAATGTTCGTGATCTAATATTGGAATGGGATTCACATGTCCAACGGATAGGATCATCATCCTCGTTGACTGAATTTATTGTAAACACTGCATATGATAAAGGTAGTGTAGATAACCTTTCAGTTATTTTAATTCCCTTGAGGGAGGTTTTTCAGAAGCTTTGTAAATGAACCAGTATTAATGTTTTTATTGCTAACATTTTCACTACCACTGCTAAAGATCTCCTGGTTTCACAACTCATGATGATACTGACTTCTGTAGCTAGAGATTTGCTTCCGGCAAAATGTTTTCGGTGAAGTTTATATTTTAAGCAATTTGTATATAGTAAGGAGTATGCTTGAACGGTTTTTCCTAAATGATAGATTATGGTCGTACAAGTCAGATGTATGAAATCTAACGTTATTATATTAGTGAGAGAGAAATAAGTTTTAACATGATTGCACATTCACCATAATCTGGCAATGGCATAAGCACTTCTTGGGGTAATAAAAGCTGGTGACTGACGTCTACAAAACATTGATCAAATCATTGTCACTCAAAAATTTTCCAAAATAATGATGAAAATTAAGGAGTTTTATCAATTGCTCTTGACTACCGAAAGAACAAGTATTATAATAAAAATGAAGGATTATTATTATCGACTCCTGATAAACCTATTTTCATAACTATATCTACTAGACCTACAAAAATGATTATGTGATTATGACACTTTAGATAGGAACTCTTAGCGACTACGGATTTTACAAATTACAACGGGAATGATTTACTTGCGTAATTAGCTTGAGTAACCTGAACATAGTACACTGTACCCAAGTGGAAAACTTGGTCACAATCATCAGGGAATCTTATACAAGGGCCCCATTATTCTCTCCTCTCTTTTAATCCTATTGGAGGAGGGAAATGCGAGAGACGGAGAAACAAATGAGAAGTGAAAAGAAGCGGGAAAAAAATAGTGGTCAGTGCCAGAAGGCAGGAAAATCCCTGTAACATATGATTTTCTTTTTCTATCTTTTCTTCGCTTTCTCAATCGCATATCCTCAGTAAACCTAAAACTTTGAACAAACAGCAATTCCCTTAAATAAACACAATGAGGAAGATTTTTAACGTCTGATGTATTCTCGAATTGCTTGAGAGGAAGTAGGTGCTAATATCAATAAGGATCACCAGTCACTTCTTTGGTAGACAGATCCATCAATTCACTAGAAGCTGCTGAATGCAGATATCACTCTTCATGGAATTAGAAACCCAGTTCTTTGCCTGAATTCCCTTATGGACCTATCAACGGAAAAGGAACCAAGTTCAGCATCTGTCTAAATAATGCATGATATTCAGCTTGTGGTAAAATTCTTTAAACATATATCAATATATATATATATATATGTACACGCATACACCCATATTCAGATCGAGTAAGAATTGATCTCTAAGTCAGCATAGAAATTCTTGCCTTTTAACTACCTAGCAACTTTGAACTCTGTTTACAGCACAAAACGGCCTTCAAGTCACCTACATTGGCAACTAAAATTACACCATCTACCATCAGTCAGGAGTAGTTGTGGAAATGCACTCTACTGAGATTGCTATCCACGGCTTCCTGGACCAAGTAGTGAATTAAACCAAACTTATAGGATGGTAGACTCAGCGAAGGACATTCTCCTAATAGATGCCATTTAAAGCCAGCGACCAGTTGATGTAATTACCGAGTCTCACATAAGACATGAATCTTCTTCTCTTCACTTGACAGAATGCCTATACCTTGACCTTGGTGGGTAAGGCTGCATCAGTTATTTCAGAACTTCTATTGATGATGCATTAGCTTCTTTGTAAAATTGCATCTGTTCTGCATTAGCACCTTCAGGCGTACTTGCCATCAAAATGAGTCCAGCTCTACATAAGTTGACTATGATTTTACTTCCAGAAAACACATTTAATACCAGATAATTTTTTCATTTTTGAAGAAGCATACAGATGCTCAAACTCAAATCTCGAATATATGAAAGGCTGGCAGTTGATTTGCAGTTAAAAGAGAGAGAATCATTAAATGTGCATCTACGTAAACAGTTAGCAAAAACAATGTACTACTACAAGACAATGGAGAACGATGTACCTTCTATGAATAATAATATCGTTAACAGAAAGAGAAAGAGACTTGTACACTTCTCACCAACTCATCTTTTGCATGGTTGAAAATAAGGATGCCGCAGAGCATCATCAACATTCGGTCGGTCCTCCTGCAAGTTAAATGTTCTTCAGATTGGCTTGTAGTAATAATTCAACAGCACATAATAGAAACCAAACTCTAAAAGACAATGGTAATTGAAAAACTTTATTCATATAATTTGTAATGACCAATATCTGATTAAGTTATATTATCCAAGTTAAATCATCAGCTCATAATCTCAAAAAAACATAAGGCCATCAACATTCACAAGAGATCTAATGGCCCATGAAGTTCAAACATCCTCTTTCCCGTCACCTACTACTAAAATTTTATTTCATTTCCCAGGTTATAAATCACCAGCTCACCTATTTACTCGACCCAAAAACATTCTAGTCCTCTTAATATTTGATTCAAGAAAATTACCAAGGGAAGTTTAAAGGCTGTCTTTGGCATAGCTGCCAATAAGGTGAACTTATATACACACACATTCACATACAGAAACATATATGCCACCAGTCAAAACTAGGAGAATGGCATTGGAACAACCAAGTTTATTCCAAAGAATACTACCCTTTTATGAATTATTGGATTCGGAATTACTTGGTGTTATCATATTAATTAAAGGAGCTTAAGTAAGTATTACACAAGTAACAAATTAAGAAATATGTTATTTGTTTTAAAGGAGCATATCAAATTTAATTCACACTACAGATAGTTTTTAGATCCATACATTTATACGCTTTTAAAATAGAACTTGTAGCACTTCAGGCATAGCAAAAGGCATTCTTCAAATTTTTTTCTTAAAAATATCCCTACTTAATTAATTTATTTATATTATTAATGATATAAAATCTATTGCTTTTTCTTCAAATCAAATCCATACAAATTTTTTTGGTGGACTCCCTCTCCCTCAAATTCATTCAATTAAATTTTCAATCATTTGCTCTAACCAAGGTTATTGTTCTTAAAAGTATGAGTGGAACATATTATATTGACTCTAATTATTCTATTCCTAGATGATTGTTAAATTGTATATAATATTTTATTTTAGGCCACACAGTATACTTCGTAGGGACGTGAAACAGATTCATTAAACCCTAACATAGTTGAATATATATTCACATTTTATAGAACATTACAAGCTATAACTAAATTCACAGTAACAGTTTTTTGGCGTATGGAAGAAAATTATTTTATTTATATTTTTTCAAGATATTTTATTATTCATTTAAAATTTAAAAATTGTAAGCCTACATATGCAAAAGTGTTAAAAAAACAAATATATTTGTTGAAGGTGATTTGAGATGCGAGCCCTACACATTTAATAACAGTCACCCTATGATTCCTTACGACTGCCATCCTACCACCTTAGCCTGCAATGTCCCCATCTCTCTTATAAAATCACCATCCCCTCCCCCAAAAGAATTACGTGTGACTTGATCCCCTAATTTCAAAAGAGAAGAAGAAAGAGGCAGGAGAAGGAAAAAAAAAGGGGTACGTAGACAGCTTGGGAGAGATCCAAATCCAGTCACAAAAACAAAAAATCCTTCATCTCTCTTACAAAATCACCATCCCCTCCCCCTAAAAGAATTACGTGTGACTTGATCCCCTAATTTCAAAAGAGAAGAAGAAAGAGGCGGAAAAAAAAGGGGTACGTAGGCAGCTTGAGAGAGACCCAAATCCAGTCACTAAAACAAAAAATCCTTCAACCACCACACCATCACCATGGAGAAACTTGATGTTTGGTGTAAGAAAGTCATCGGAGATTTCTTACATCAACATTTGGCGCCGTCTGTAGGGAGCTTACAAAAAGTCATTTCTCAACCAAATCAAAGAAAATGGAAGAATTTCTCTCAATTCTAGATTTTTTTTTTTCAGCCGTCACAATCATCATTTTCGCTTGTAAATTTTCATCTGACCGTTGGATTAATGTGATTTTTTGGTGGAAGGGAGTTTAATTGTCGATATACAATCTGACCGAACGAATTTTATTAATAATCTTCCTAGTCAAAGTTCTAGTGGATCGATTTTACTGTAAGAATAATCTGGTTTTCTGTCAGTTTTTGGGGCTTATGTCTATCGACGATCTTTTCTTCTTCGACCGTCAGATTGACTTCAAATCTTAACAAAAGTTTCGTCCATATGTTTTCTTTATTTAAACCGTTCATATTTGAATAATAATCCTCCAGTCCAGATTTTGAAGTTTCGAAAAATTTCTGCTGTGTTTGGTCTGGTTTTCTGGATTGCACAGCCTTTCAACTTTATTGCATATCATTCTATTTCACCGTTCGATTGAGAGGAAATTTTTTCTACCATGTCTTGGAATGTATTTGTTTAGTTTCAACGGATGAATTACTGAGCAAAGCTTCTGGTGGAGAGATCGGTGTTTGAACCAAAGGTAACCTGTAATTTTATCATCTAACGAACTCTGAACATTTAACATCCTGTTTCTTTTAATTAAACCGTTGGATCATACTGAAATTTGGTTGAGATAATTATGAAATATGGTTCTACGATATGAACGGTGAAGATGGTGTTCTGTTGCCTTTAGCTTTGGATTTGAGCTATGAATAGAAACTTTTATTTTTGGGATCTCTTCTGATCCGAGGTGATCCCATTTGACTCAGAAGTAATTTCTCCCCTGACTCAAGGTGATTCCAACCTGATTTTGCTCAAGTTTGAGGTGATTTCAACTTTGTTTTTTATCAATCCGAGATGATTTTTCTCAAATCTGAGGTGATTTTATTCAAGTTCGAGGTGATTCTAATCTTATTTTGCTCCAGTCTGAGCTGATTTTATTCAAGTCTAAGGTGATTTGATTGAAATCCAAGGTGATTTTATTTAAGTCCAAGGTGATTTCAACCTTATTTTGCTCCAATTTGACATGATTTTATTCAGTCCGAGGTGATCCCATTTAACTTGGAGGTCTCATCTCTCATCATAGAGGACTTATCATCTCATCTTGAAGGTCTCATCAGTCATCTCTCACCTCAGAGGCCTCATTTGCTTATCCCAAAGGGTTTTTCGCCTAATCTCAGAGAGGTCATTGCCTTATTTCAGAGGACTCATCATCTCATCTCAAAGGTCTCATCGTCTCATCCCAGAGGTCTCATCTGCTCATCTAGGAGGATTTATCACCTCATCCCAGAGGTCTCATCGTCTCATCTCAGAGGTCTCATCGCCTCATCTTAGAGAGGACTCATCTCCTCATCCTAGAGGTCTCATTTGCTCATCCCAGAGGACTTATCACCTCATCTTAGAGGTCTCATCGCCTCATCCCGGAGGATTTTTTGCCTCATCTCAGAGAGCTCATTACCTCATCCTAGAGGTCTCATATGCTCATCTCGGAGGACTTTTCGCCTTATCTCAGAGAACTCATCGCCCCATCCCAGAAGACTCATCGTCTCATCTTAGAGAGGGCTCATTGCCTCATCCCAAAGGTCTCATATGCTCATCTCGAAGGACATTTTGCCTCATTTCAAAGAGCTCATTGTCACATCCCAGAGGGTTTTTTACCTCATCTCAGAGAGCTAATCACCTTATCTCAGAGGACTCATTGTCTCATCTCAGAGAAGGCTCATTGCCTCATCCTAGATGTCTCATATGCTCATCTCGGAGGACTTTTCGCCTTATCTCAGAGAGCTCATCATCTCATTTCAGAGGGTTTTTCGCCTCATCTTAAAGAGCTCATCGCCTTATCTCATAGGACTCATCGCCTCATCTCAGAGAGGGCTCATCGCCTCATCCTACAAGTCTCATATGCTCGGCTCGGAGGACTTTTTGTCTCATCTCAGAGAGCTCATTGCCTCATCTTAAAGGGCTTTTTACCTCATTTCAGAGAGCTTATCGCCTTATCCCAAAGGGCTTTGGGCCTCATCTCAAAGAGCCCATCGCCTCATTTTAGAAGACTCATCGCCTTATCTCAGAGAGGGCTCATCGTCTCATCCCAGAGGGCTCATATGCTCATCTCGGAGAACTTTTCGCCTCATCTCAGAGAGCTCATCGCCTCATCCCAGAGGGCTTTTTGCCTCATCTCAAAGAGTTCATCACCTCATCCTCGAGGATTTTTCGTCTCATCTTAGAGAGCTCATTGCCTCATCTCAGAGAAGGCTCATCGCCTCATCCCAGAGGTCTCATATGCTTATCTCGGAGGACTTTTCGCCTCATCTTAGAGAGCTCATCACCTCATCCCAGAGATCTTTTCGTCTCATCTCAAAGAGCCCATCGTCTCATCTTAGAGGACTCATCGTCTCATCTCAGAGAAGGCTCATCGCCTCATCCCAGAGGTCTCATATGCTTATCTCGAAGGACTTTTCGCCTTATATCAGAGAGCTTATCGCCTCATCCTAGAGGTCCCATCGCCTTATCTCAGAGCTCATTACCTCATCCTAGAGGTCTCATCGCCTGAGGGCTGCTTCGCCTCATCCTTGAAGGTTATCTTTCCCTCCCCCTGAGGACAGTCTCCCAAGACTCTAAGGTGGTCTCTTCCGACGACCCTTGATGATCTTATCTACATCATCTAGAGAAGTACTATTCTAGGGAAGTTTCTCTAATAATCCTTATTTCTTTTTAATTCTAATTATAAATGTTAGCTACGTATTAATTATTTAGCAACCATTATAAAAGTTTAAGTGCTATTTGCATGGGGATTGTTAGTATATCTGCTTTGACTGAACCTAGGAATCATGAACATGCATGTTATTAAAACTGTATGATATTTTGCTACTCACTCAGATGTTTACTACTTGTTAAAAGCATACAGTTTATGAGACCACATCATCTCCCGATTGAAGACCACACGCTGATTATAGAATCACGTCGTTCCCGATAATAGCCTAGTGGTTAGAGGTGTCCCTGTCCTGGGGGGAACAAAAGGCCCAGGTCTCGAGTTCGAACTCTAAGCATGGACGGGATTGAATTACGGGGTCCTGTGATGCAACAATACCAGTGTCCCTATCTTGGAGGGAACAAAAGGCCCAAGTCCCGGGTTCGAACTCTAAGTATGGACGAAGATGAATTACAGGGGCCTGTGGTATAACAATACCTTGCAAAGTTGTCTCTCGCCCAGAGAATGTCTCAACGAAAAGATGTCGAGCTTACACGTTCGATGGTTATCTATTATCTCACTTATGATACCGAGCTTATTCGCTCGATACTGAGTTTATGCGCTCGATGATTCTAAGCTCTCTTTCTCTATATTACCGAGCTTATTCGCTCGATGTCAAGCTTATGCACTCGATGATTTTGAACTCTCTTGCTCTATGTTATCAAGCGTATGCGCTTGATGATTTTAAACTCTCTTGCTCTATATTACCGAGCTTATTCGTTCGATGTCGAGCTTACGCGCTCATTGATTCTAAGCTCTCTTGCTCTATGTTACTGAGTTTATGCGCTCGATGATTCTGAGCTCTCTTGCTCTATGTTTTTGAGCTTATTCGCTCAATACCGAGCTTACGCGCTCGATGATTCTGAGCTCTCTTGCTCTATGTTATCGAGCTTATTAGCTCGATGTCGATATGAGCTCTCTTGCTCCATATTTCCAAGCTTATTCACTCAATGCCGAGTTTACGTACTCAATGATTCTCTGCTCTTTTGTTCGATGATGTTTAGATCCCGTATGGAGGCCCTGCCCCTCTGAGAGGCTCATATAGACTATAATTTTCAGTAAAAATAAATTTTTACTGAAAACTGGAGGACTGATGTTAGGGATGATTTGAGATGCGGGCCTTACATATTTAATAACAGCTACCCTATGATTCCTTGGGGTTATCACCCTGCCACCTTAGCCTGCAATGTCCTTATCTCTCCTATAAAATCACCATCCTCTCCCCAAAAAAGAACTACGTGTGATTTGATCCCCCAACTCTAAAACAAAAGAAGAAAAAGAGAAGAAGAAAGAGGTAAGAGAAGAAAAAAAAAGGGGGTACGTATGTAACTTGGGAGAGACTTAATTTTAGTCACATATACACAAAAAATCCTTCAATCACTACACTATCACCACGAAGAAAGTTGATATTTTGTATAAGAAAGTTACCGGAGATTTTTTGGATTAATACATATATATAAGATTTTCGAATTGATAAAAAAGTAATTTTTTAATATTTACTGGAATTCAAAAGTTTTTAAGAATACTAAAATTTAATGAAGAAGGGAGACAATGAAAGTTATTTTTTTTAATTTAAAAGGTGTTATTTTTTTTTATATTTTTAATATATTTTATTATTAAAAATGAATTTTAAAATTTTTTTAAAAAGGTGATGATAACACCACTATTCTAAAAAATATAGCATACTAGTTATTATTTAATCCACTATTCTAAAAAATATAGCATACTAGTTATTATTTAATCCAAATAAATTCATCATATTATATTTAAATTTTTTTTTAAAAATATTTAATAATATCAAATTTTGAGTAGTCTATATATATTTAATATTAGAATTTTCTTTTGCACCGTAGTAACCCTGGCTTAGAAGCCATCAGGACCCAATACCAAACAAATTATATTAAAAATTTAATAATTATGCCAATATTGAATTAAATTGGTTTTACCGAAAATTTATTGTGAATTATTCATCTGTTTTTGCAAGAATCTAATGCGTCAGCATTTATTTAGGCGTGATAAAACAATTTGGGCCCCCGATATCAAACGACCTGTCTTCGCCGTCTTATGGAATAAAAATTGGGCCCCATTAGCCTTATGATCAAACCACATTTATCCCCTTGGGCTAACCCTAGGCCTCAATTGAGTCTAGAAGCTCAGATTCACGTTGCAATTTACAAATCTAAGCTTCGTGATCCTAACCTCTACTGCGGATCACGAACCGGCTTCAGAACACGTTCAAACATTCCTTCTCTCTACTGTAAAGAGACTTCCAGTTGTTCTGCGCATGGTGGAATAACTCAACGCTAGCCTGATTCCTTTTCGAATAACATAATTGAATTTCGTAGGTGAGGAATTTTAATTTTATTAATGCTTTTTAGATTCGTTTGAATTTTTTTTTTCCATTTTTAATTTTAGTAAGTTTGTTTACTGTAGGACCAGTGCTTGATCAACTGAGATCTTTTTTGAGTAAAGCTTAATATTGCTAATGTTTGCTCTGATCCGTCTGAATTTTTGAATTTAAGGTTAGTTTTTAACGAACTAATGCAGTCTCGTTTCAATTCTCTGTAAAATTTTGTGTTATAGTTCTTGATTTCATGAATTTCAATTATACTGATAAGATTTATGCGATTCAGTTTCAAAGTTAAAATTTTTATATTGGGAATTGGATGTTTCCGTAATTCTTTTTGTTTTTTGAAACTGCTATTTTCGATTTTTGGGTTTGCTATTGCATTATTATTAAGTTTTTTTAATTGCAAACTTATAACTATTTGATTCTTTAGCAGTTTTTGAATGACTTTTTTCGTTCCTAAAATCTTATTGAATTTGAATTTTTCTTTTCTTTTTTTTTCTTTTTCCTTTCGTTCGAGCTTGTAACTCTAAAACTAAGTCAAAATCAGTCTACTGTTCAACAATTATTCTGTTTCCAGACGGCAATTCTTTATTTACTTATTTATTTTTAATTTTGAACTTTATTTAGTGAGCTTGTATTTTCTGAAATTGAATTGTCCTGTCAGAAAGAAAAAAAATAATTGCAAAATTGAGTTGTCATTACCTAAATTTTTGAGCAGGTAATTTGTCTGATTGGGCTTGAATAAATGGCGCAGCAAAGCAGTAATTGGGAAGCAGACAAGATGTATATTTACTATCGTTAACCATATTTGTTTGTTATATGTTTTATGAGTTCTTTCAGTAATTTTGATCTGAGATTTTTTATTTGATGTTTATCAGGCTTGATGTGTACATTTACGATTATTTGGTGAAGAAAAAATTGCATAACACTGCAAAGTCCTTCATGACTGAAGGGAAAGTTGCCCCAGATCCAGTCGGTAGTATATGTTCCAACAGAATTTTAACTTTGCTCAATATTTGATGATAAATTATTTCATGAAATATGTTTTGTGGACAACTAAGTTATCTTGTAGTTTTTTATATGAATGAAATAAAAATTATACTGCTTTTGGAATTATTGACATTTTGACTGTGAGATAGTTTGAATCTTTGTAGGTTTATAGCATGGAGAATAGGTTTTCATTGGTTTCTTTATTTAAATCATGGTGTTCAACCTGCTTAATTTAAATTTATATGAATTTTTTTTTCCAATTTCAATCAGTTTGGTACCTATTTGACACCCTAGTTAATGTGTACTTCACTATACTGTGTAATTAGATTGGAGTTTTTGAAAGTGTTTGAATGTGCAATTTATGACATGGCTAAATTATGTGTGCAGCAATTGATGCTCCTGGAGGGTTTCTTTTCGAATGGTGGTCTGTATTTTGGGACATATTTATTGCAAGGACAAATGAGAAGCACTCGGAGGCTGCTGCCTCATATATTGAGGTTACTCCTTTAATTTCAGAGTTATTAGTAGTACTGCCAATTATGTAGCAGCTTATGTGGACTTAATTTCTTCTCTCTCTCTCTCTCTCTCTCTCTCTCTCTCTCTTCCGCCCCTCCCCCAACCCCCCCTCCTTGCTATGGTTTGCAATGCAGGCACAACAAATCAAACAAAAAGAGCAACAAATGCAAATGCAGCAGTTGCATCTCATGAGACAAGTTCCGATGCAACAGAGGCCAAGTCATCCTTCCCTAGGTGGTGCAGTAAGTTCAGCGAATAATGAAGGAATGGTAGGGCAATCAAATGCCAGTGCGATGGCAGCAAAAATTTATGAAGAACGCATGAAGCACAACAATTCTATTGGGAATTCAATGGGTTCAGAGACATCCCAACCACTTCTTGATGCTAGGATAGCACTTCTAAAATCAGCACCAAATCATCCTGGGTAAGTTTGCTCTTGAACTTTTATGACAAGCTTCATTGTATTTCTGTTCGCTTAGTTATTCATTTTGTACTTTCCCATGGACCGTTGATTCTCCTTTTCTCTAACTGACAGTCAGTTGGTTCAAGGAAATCATGGAAGTGTGACTGCAGCATTGCAGCAAATTCAGGCACGATCCCAACAAACCCCAGTAACCAATTGGAAAACATGTTGCTATTCTTGGTGCTACTTTTCATTTTTATCTATTTTGCTATCTCAGTTTGTTTGATGGCAATCTTGTGTTCTAGGACATCAAAGGTGAAATGAACCTGGGTACCACTCAGAGATCTATGCCTATGGATCCTTCTTCGCTTTATAGTCAGGGAATCATTCAATCAAAACCTGGCTTAGGAAGTACAGGTAAATATAACTTTTTCAGCATGAGTAATTTTGTCCATAATTAAAATGGTTAATGGAATACTAAGGTGCCATTCTAAGAAATTATTGCTGACCTTTTCAAAAAACCAAAAAACAGTTGGAAGCCTCCATAACCCCACAGCATGTCTAGTGAAAATAATCGACATAAAATTTTCCAGTAATTATGCATTCTTGAAATTATTGGCTTCAAATGATCTAGAGGAACAGATAAACATATAATATTCTCCAAATTGACTTTTAGGCTGCTATATCTGTCTAATAGTATTGCAGTTGGGAAATTCAGTAAAATTCAAGAACTTCCAGTTTATCAATCTTTCTCTGCTAGTAAAGTTACAGCCAGAATGCTTATGTATGTGAAGCTGATTTAGGTGTTAGGAAACTTGGAGGGAAGTAGAGCAGTGATATGGTAAATAAAGAAGAAAAAGTGGCTGATTAAGTTATTATAGAATGAAATCAATGAGGGAAATGTTTGTTTCACGTGTATTCACTATATGACATGTGTCACATACTGTTGCTATGCAACTTGTTTGAATATTTTGTTCCAGATTTCAATTATATGGATTGCATTTTGATATAAGGAGCATCACTAAGAAGTTTGTGATAAACAGCCATTGACATCCCTTGTATTATGCATGTCATGTGATGAAAAGCTGATTGTTTATGAGGTGTGCTCTTCATTTCAATAGAGAGTGGAGTCTAGGATAATTTAACCAGTATGACAAAGAGGTAATAACAAGAAGGAAATTCCATGGTTATTCAACTCTGATTCAGAATATTTGGGCGTTAATATAAGATGGCAGTTTGCTGATGCAAGTCTCAATTTAACTGAAATTAAAAATATGAAGATAATAATGCAAAAAAGGATGATACGTCATATGCATATCTACTCCTACGAGATACAGGACAATGTTGACAGGTTAGTCAATGTCACTTTTCAACTTGTACACATAGCATAGAAGGTGCCATGATAGCCTAGTTTATACTGACACATGAAAAGTGCGAGGATCAACAATGGTGTTACTATTTTTATTTTTCATCTTATTTCTCCCTAGTTGCATTGGATTATGCGTTATCATATTGATGTAAATTCGATTATGAGTATTTGATTTGTTGCAAGTCATTTCTGAAATCCTTATAATTCCTTGGCTTCTAGGATTGAGCCCTGGAGTTGGTGGTCTTCCACTGAAGGGGTGGCCGTTAACTGTAAGTTTTATATTGACTTCATCTGTCCTTGACTTTAACTTAATATATATGAATGGTCATAATTAATCACAGCTTTTGGTGAATTCTGCAGGGTATCGAACAAATTCGTCCCAGTTTAGGTGCACAAGGCCAAAAGCCCTTTCTACAAGGTGGAAATCAATTTCAGCTCTTGCCACAGCAACAACAGCAACTCATCGCACAGGCTCAGGCACAAGGTAACCTTGCTAATACGATTTATGGGGAAATGGATCCTCGAAGATTTGGGGGATTACCTAGGGGCAACTTAAATGCAAAAGATGGTCAAACAATGGCAAATGATGGATCTATAGGTTCACCAATGCAATCAACTTCATCAAAAGTAAGAGTTTCTTACCAAGATCAGTTAATTTGCAATAGCTTTCAAGATAATTTGCTAGAATCACATTATTACATTTGTAGTTTTTAATGCATGATTGAGAATATCTTTGTGGATCTTCTTATGCTAATGCTTTCTACAATGATAGAGGTACACTGAAGCTCCAATTTCATCCTTGAGGAAAGTTGGTCTTTGCAAGTGTTAAATATCCAAAATTTCAGTTGGCAAGAATTCTATAGGAGCATCTTTATTGATATATAAGAGCTGTCTATCACATATTTGACCGTTGGTAGTGGCATAAGAGTGTAGTGACTGAAAGTAGCTAGGGTTTTCATTTTGTGTAGTCTAGGAATTGCAGTGTTCTGTCAACTTTAACTAAAATAAGGAAGCATAACCTTATATCTGGAGTACAAATTTTCTACAAGCAACAAGATTGGTTTTGTGTGAAATATTGCACAAGATGCCAGTTATTTATTTTAGGTTCAGATTGAATGTTTGCATCTCACTGTTATGACCAATTATTCTGTATAAATATACAATCATTGCGATATGTGTCGGCGTCTTTAGAAGATGAATATGTAGTATGAAGGTCTATTATTGAAACTCAAAATAATTAGAGCCAAATTACATACCTAGTTGAATTAATTGGCAGCTTTTAGGTCAAGTCAGAGAAGTGAGGCACAGTTCCTATCTCTTAAACACATACAATCACATGTTTTAGAAGACCTACTTTTAGCTAATACCACGATCTTGGCCTATGGGTTTTCAAAACGAGCTTTGGTAGCCACTTTGCGTGCTTATGCAAAACCTTGTGGTTTTAGAGCTTCTCGTCTCAAATAGTTATACATGTCCAAGTACTATTTGTTATTTGTCCTGAGCTGAAGAAAGCATCAAAAGCAAAATCCTCCATCTTCTTAGCCTGCAATAATAAAATGAACTTAACCATCAGGAAAAATAAAAGAGAAGCAAGAAGGTGCAGTCATAAAGAAGCAACAATTTTCCTTGAATTGTGAATCAATCGATGTTTACAAATCTTGTATATGATTGTCTGTGAATCTGCTCATAAATGCATGCTTATCAAGCCATTTTCTCTGTACTAGATTTTAGTCTTTAGATAAGATGCTGAATATCTATGAAAGAGAGAGGGGAAAAAAAAAAGATAAATGGATATCTATGCATGTATATATACATCAATTGAATTTCTTTTTTCTGGCTATTTATGGTCACAATATGATATCTGTATTGGCATCAATGATAATGATTGTATGGTATGGTGAAAGGGTACTCAAAGCATTGCGGTGATTTTTTTAAACCTTTGATTTTAAGCAGATGAATATGCCACTGATACAACAGTCTTCCTCTCAGCAACAAGATCCTCTGCAAGCACAGCCAGCTCACCAGGTTGTGTTTACTTCTACTGGCATAGTGAATGAAGCCTTTTGTTTCCTTTTCAGTATTACAATCTGTGGATTGATATGGAATAACTTCTTTGTTACTACAGGAATAATGTTTTAATACTCATCAGCATAGTTTATACAACTCTGATTGAATATGTATGATAGCTTGTGATGTTTTTTCTTTTTAATCCTGTTGTCCTTAAAATTGATAACTGTTGCATGCTATGGTGGAACAGAATCCCAAAAAGAGGAAAGGGCCTTCTTCATCTGGAGCTGCTAATAGTGCTTGTACAGGAAACACAGTTGGTCCTTCTCCAAATTCTCAACCATCAACACCATCGACTCATACCCCGGGTGATGCAGTAGCCATGTCTGTTGGTATGCAGCATGTCAATAACATGACTAAAGGTTTGATGATGTATGGTTCTGATGGCACAGGTGGTCATGCATCGTCCACTAACCAGCTGGTATGTACACAAAACAAATGTCTAACCTAGATAGCCTAGAGTTGTCTTATAAAAAAAAAAACACTGTCCATAGGCATTAAGAGATTTCTGATCATTGCTGCTTATAGCAACCCAATATTTCTGCCTGGAGTTTTTGATCCCAATTCAGAAACGAGATAATGAACATATTTCTTATTGTTTGAACGACCTCTATGGTTTGATGAATCATCAAGAACTTATGAAATATGCAAGTGTGATTCTTCAAGACTAATTGATCGTGAAACACATATTTATCCAGTGGGGTCCATTTCACAGTGTCTTGCATTCATAAGAATCGGCACAACAGTTAATGCTGCATAACCAATCTGTTGAATATACTTTGCTAATTTATGTTACTAGTGGCTTTGCACATTAGTCCGATTATTTTATGGTATCCTGTGCTTGAGAATGAGATTCGAACAGAAACAGTTATTTCTGCTGAATGTCCTGTCTGAGTCTTCTGTTATAGACTAAAGTTTCTGGTTTTCTGTTTATATAATTGCAGGAAGACATGGAACATTTTGGAGATATTGGCTCCTTAGATGATAATGTGGATTCTTTTCTCTCACATGATGATGGAGACGGAAGGGATTTGTTTGGTGCATTGAAAAGGAACCCTTCTGAACAAACTGCTGAAACTTCCAAGGGTAACATTTGATCTGATGCTTGTGGAAGTGATAATGGTTTATATTAACAACGGTAATGAGACTGTTTTCTCTGCTTTCAGGTTTCTCATTCAATGAAGTTAGTTCAATACGTGAAAGCAGTGGTAAAGTTAACTGTTGTCATTTCTCTTCTGATGGAAAGTTGTTGGCCAGTGCAGGGCATGACAAGAAGGTATAAAGCATTGTAGCTTGCAAGGAATAAAATATGTTATACGACATCTGCAGTAGGGAAAATATTGATGTTGCTATAATTCTCTCTATTCTGTTTTGAGAAATCTTACTCCACATATAAAATTCATATACGTGTGTTTTTAAAATAGTGTGACATTTTTGGACACGTTTTTATTTGTATGACATTTTGGACATCAAGTTATTAGTAATTTGAATTAACAAAATGACATTTAATGTCAAAGATGTATTAATTTTTTCATTTACAAGAAAAGAAAAAGGTCTACTCATTTGATATAGCTTAACCAATATGATATCTGAGGAATCACAAATAGATGTATGAGAATTGTGGGCAAGTGCATGCTTTATTGTTGTTAATATAAACAAATCCCTCGGTATCACAAAAAGAATGTAACATGTTTCAAATAACACATTGTCTCACTTTAGCTCAATTTACAGATTTAGTTTATCTAAGTTTGCAGTTACTTGGTTATTATTATAAGCTACAGTGATTTCTTGTATATACCTTAGGTCATGTCTTATAAAGTATTCCTTTATTTTACAAGGAAGATCATGTTTGAGTAATGAAAGATTGGAGAAGTGACATTTACAACAGACAAGGTACCATCCAATTAATCGGCAATGGTCATTCACCATTAGATCCAAGATAACAGTATATTTCACTCAAAAGTAAAATGGGACAATATTTCAATTCCATTCTTGATTCAGTTGTACAAGTTGAATTGAGTCTCAAGCAGTCCAAACCAATTCAACCTCGGAACTATTAAAAGGCTCAACCAGTACCAAAATTAGGGCCATTTAATTATGCAGTTGGTCAGATCGTCCAATCCACACCCAGTTTTGAATGCTTGAATTTACTCCCTCCAATTTAATGAATTAAACATGTAGGGTCAGATAAACCAGTCAATTCTTTAAACATTTGATTCTTATATTTGTTTTGACAATCCGGGAGACATCTTTCATTTCAGTTGGCCAAAATAGCTTAACGAAGAGATTTTATAAATGAATGATGTGGATGCTTATTTTTATTTATGTCAGTAGGTTGTTGTTTGGAACATGGATACTCTTCAAACTGAGTGCACTCCAGACGAACACAATCATATTATTACTGATGTTCGCTTTCGACCAAATTCAACTCAGCTGGCAACTTCTTCATTTGATAAGACAGTGCGACTCTGGGACGCCACCAAAGTAGGTTTTCGGTCTTCATTGTTATTTTGCGTATTGGCATTCATGCATTGGGCAAATTTGAACAACTGCAAAGGAAATATTGAAGCCTTTTCCAAGTTCTATTGCCTCACAACTATTCTTTATGTATTTAAACTGTAAAATGCTCCTCCTTTCTCTCTGCATTCGTAAAAGTAAGTTGCAAGTCTTAACACCTTTTTGTGATGAATTTGTATGTTGTTGAATCTGTAAAACAGTTTTGTAAATGCTTATGTCTACTTAATACCGTTTTGCTACCAAGCTAACCTTCTAAGAAAAGTTTCAGTCTTTTAAAATTTTATCCATTGTGATTTCTTGGGTGCATGCTCCTGATATCCAATTATCTTGACGTCTGTTTTTCTTCACATATATAGCCTACAGTTACCATATGTGCCTTGCAAACTTGAAATACTACTTCTACTATGTTGTTTAAATATTATGAGCACTTATTCCGGTGTATCTTTGCAGCCAAGCTATTCATTGGCGGCATATACGGGGCATGCCTCTCCTGTTAAGTCCCTTGACTTTCACCCTAAGAAGAATGATCTTTTGTGCTCTTGTGATGGTAACAGTGAGATTCGCTTCTGGAATATCAATCAATATTCTTGTGCTCGTATTTCCAAGGTTAGCATTAAATTTCTTCTTACTTTTGTTTTATGTTCCTGAAGTCGTAGTAAACATAATGTATTCTAATCTGATCACTTGATGAAACAGGGGGCTACTGTGCAAGTAAGATTTCAGCCAAGAATTGGACATCTCTTGGCAGCAGCGTCAGAGAGTGTTGTGTCCATCTTTGATGTTGAAACAGATACACAGACTCACTCATTAAAGGTATAAATACTCTTGTAGAGTCTGGGGAGTTTAAATTTGCCAACACTTGGCATTTTCATATGTTTTCTACATCATGCTTTTTCGTATGAAGTTCCTAATCAGGTGGTACCATATTTTGACTCTCAGGGTCATTCCTCCTCTGTATTATCTGTTTGTTGGGACACGACTGGAGATTGTTTGGCATCTGTCAGTGAACAGTCTATCAGAGTGTGGTCATTGGCCTCAGGAGAATGTATTCACGAGCTTACTTCCAGTGGGAACAAGTTTCATTCCTCGATTTTTCATCCAAGCTATTCCTCCCTCATGGTCATTGGAGGATACCAGGTGATCTTCTTGTAGAAGTTTAAATGTCATTATTCATCATTCCAATGAGTTATAAATTTAAATGTCATAATTCATCGTTCTGATGAGTTTATAATAATTTCCATTGTTGTATATTTTTCTACCTTCAAATGTCTTGAAAGATAAATGATCATTAAGCTGTTCGTAAATTGAGGCTGCACTTGCATCCCTAAAAGGCAAACTCATTTCATTGTTTTGATGTTGCATTTGAATTGAGCTATAATTGTACACTATATTCCAACTTTATGCCATTGCATTTATGGGGCCAATCTAGCAATTGATGTTAACAATATTTTGTGTGCGTGCTCGCTAGTAGTACCTTGTTTGTTGTGATGATTTTCATTTTCATTCTGAGAGGATACATTCCTTTTACCTTTGTGGGATACACAAATCCATTGCATTAAGATTTTTCTTTTAATCCAAACTATGAATAGTTGAGATTATGGCTTCATTTGTTATTATTATGCTTCTGCTTTATTTTGAAGTAAAATTTAAAAAGTGTTAGGTAATATTAACTTTAGTGGGACTCACACACTTTACATTATTATTGGATATTTAGAACTCACATCCTATAGCATTTACGGCTTAAAAGTTAAAAGCCATCACACCACGATAGCAAACTGAGCCTAAATTGATGTTTAACAATATCCGAGCTTTGCTGATCTTTTGCTTTTTATGTCCTATTCTCTCTTGCAGTCATTGGAGTTATGGAATATAGCTGAGAATAAATGTATGACAATTGCGGCTCACGAATGCGTGATATCAGCCTTAGCGCATTCACTAGGCACTGGAATGGTTGCCTCTGCAAGTTATGACAAATCGGTCAAGATCTGGAAATAATTTTGCTGTTGCTCTTGCTGGGTTGAATTAACTCTCAGGGATTCAACTAAAACTTCAAATAAGAATAAGAAAGCAAAATTTTTACCTTTGTATTTGATTTTGCTTTGTTTTTTTTTAATTTTTTTTATCTTAATTTCTCTTGGATGATTTTGAAGCTTAAATACATTTTTAGCGAGGCTCTGATACCTGGTGATTTTGACATGAAGAATTTCCTTGTCCTTGATTTGGATGTTACAGAGAGTCGAAGGCTGTGAAACTTAATTCTGTTTCTATGTAAATGATACTGAAACGACGGCGTGTCTGGGATAGGATTTTTTTTTTTTTTAAACTAAAATGTGTGGCAAGCATTTAACTAATATTAATTATTTATTTAAATCTATAACAGTGATTTATTTTGTTTTGGCTCCAAGTTCCCTTTATTTTGTGTGAGCAGGATTTGATTCAAAACTTTTTGTGATATTATTAAATATTTTATCAATTTAATAAATTAATAGTTATGCACTATTTACAAGTGACGGTAGATTAAATTTGAATGTATAGTTTGAATGTATAATTTAGTTTTAATTTTAATTAATTATTTATTATTTAAATAAGATATTTAGATAATAATATGTTTAATTAGTATTTGATGATATTAGTAGGATAAAATTTGAATATTTTAAAATATTTAAAAGAATATATATTTATATATAGAGCGTATCAACAAGTGATGGAAATAAAGTATTTTTTAAGAAAAGCAATTTGTATACAACCCGTATCATTAATTTCGATTAATTGTGGATATTAATTTAATTATTAATTGCTGTGAGCTTGACATAGATTGCATCCAATATTTGGTATTTTTTTCATGTGTTTTTTTTGTGATACCCACATAAATTACAATTTAACTACTTGCTCACTTGGGGGTTAGAAATTTTCAAAGTTGTAACTTGTAATATAGTGTGTTTAAGACAAAAAAAAAAATGTAATAACTATAATTAAATTTAAAATTTATATGCATATTTATTTTATAAAGAACAATTCAGAATATCAAATGGATTATTGAATATAGTGTGTGTGTTTTTTGTATATATGAAAAACTCTTATACTCAGCTATCACCGAGGCGTTCAGTTGAGCACGGGATCGATGTCATAAACCATATAATACGTTTATAGGGACCACACACGGTAATATTAAGTGTAGAATAAAATTTTGACCTGATACTTGAGGGTTTTAACAAAAAAAATCTTAAAATAAAAATTAAACCTGAGACCTTAACGTCCACAAAGCCAAACCTCATTATTGAATATGGTTATGTATACGAATTATGCAAATTTATTTAGCATAATTATATTATTGTCTTTCTGTCATATATTTTATATTTTCATTAGAGTAAATAAAAAATTATTAAAATAAAAAAAATTATAAAAGACATATAATTAATAGTGGAATCAATTACGGGCCGAAAATTTTAAAAGAAATTGATGTATTTTTTATAATGCCTTAATTTTTTATTAATATTCAAAATAACCTCTATTTTTTGTTGTGTGATTACATATTTGTTTCTCAAATGTAATATTGAAAACTAATTTAAACTTTGAACAGCATAAAAAGTCTTTTTTATTATTTGAGAAATTGATGCTAATGATTATATTTTTGTCCTTATTTTTAAAAGTGACCAGAACCAAAAAATAAAAAATACAACCTAATTGATGATGGCACAATCTAATCAATCCAAATAGACTTCACAAATTTGGCAAACATTTGAGCTCGTATCATTCATTTATGATTTAACTACTCCAATTTATTTGTGCAAAATCTAAAAATTTAACAAAATAAATAATGCATATAATATTGATTGTGAATGGGATATTTTTTTATTAAAAAATCATCATTGAAAATTTTCTAACACTTTTGAAATCTATTGATTTCGAAAATAAATTTAATTAATTACAAAAGTAAAAATTTAACTGATTTTAAAAATAAAAATTTAATTAATTTTGAATATAGGATTTAATTGATTTTAAAATTAAAATTTCACTTATTTTAAAAATAAGATTTAATTAATTTTATGTAATTTAATTAATTATTATATTTTCAAATGTATACAAATTGACGATGGCTAGTGCAATTTTGAGGACCAAGTATGTAAGCTCTGCTTGTGGCCTACGTCTCCATAGATAAGGTTCTCAAACTCCCATGCGATTTATGTCTTCACAACAAAACAAGATTTATGCCTTAACAAGAACTCACAATAAATTTTATGCGTTTTGAAGAATTGTGTTGCTTGATGTTGTACGAACCCCATTCATGGAGAGGCAGGCTATAAGTAGAGTTTACAACCTTGACTAGAAAAGGCTTGTGTATGTTGATTATCATATTGCATTTGAGAAAATAGAAGCAAAGAAATATAATCAAAAAGTTATAAAAGACCAATTGTCTGATTTGGTATTATCATCTTCTAATGGAGGTAACAATAAGTAGATAATAGTATTTGAAATTTTACATAATAAAATTTTGAATGAGACATTGACAAACTTATAGAAAAAAAATCATTATCCTAAAAAATCTAAATTAATCAAAACTTTTAATTTTTTTTCGACGTATTACGACAATAATCTTACGTATTATATTAAATATTCATTCAAATAATTACGATAAATAAAGAATTATTTGATGAGCATTTGAATTCATTTTTATTTAAAAACTTTGATATTGGTGTCATGTTTACTAATAAATTTATCCGTTGATTAAATTTAAAAGTATAAATAATTGATTGGAATCATCCACTCAAATTGTATTTGTTAAAAATATATTTAATGATTCAATTTTACTTTAATTATTGTTTGTTGTGAGTTATCAATAATTTATATGAAATGATGTATATAATATAGGATTGATGTATATGGAATTGTTTTGTATATGGAAGGTATTTGCAAATCTAATTCATTTCCATTGGCATATTAAGTTGTAATTTGTTGCTTTTACAAAACAAATATGATATGATATAACTAATAAATTACTATAATAAGTTTATTTTTTACTTTTGAAATCAATTTAATCATACTTTCGAAATGAGTAAAATCTACTTTCAAAATCAATTTATCTCTGATTTTGAAAGTATAGGAAACTTTTGACAAGATTTTTATGATGAAAAATATCCGTTCATAATTAATATTTTTATTTTTTTATATTTAAATAACAATATAATATCTAAACTAATATCTAAATGTTTATTTTGTTAAAATTTTTAAATTTTACACATACAAATTGGAGTTAAAATGAATGAGGGAAATCATATTTTTGAGAAGTTTGTGAAATTTATTTAAATTATTTGGGTTGTAATGTCATCTATTAAGTCGTGTTGCTATTGATTAAGAATGATTTTTTTTTTTGAAATTCGAAAACTCCGACCGTCAGTCAATGTTTCGAAAGATTCCGTCAGGAGAATTCAGGCTCTCTACTATTCTTGAGCAGTGTCATCGTAACGGGGCCCAGGCTCTTAATCAAATAGGCGCCTAACTCGATCCCCTGACAAACGATACCAAACGGTCAGATAAAATCGGAGCTACACTAAACTCTTATACCTAAATGCATTCTCAGAGATTCAAACTCAGGATCAGTACAAATGCCCTTCTAAAATAGAACCATCAGACTACACCCAATAGGTACACCGATTAAGAATAATATAACGATAGGAAGATAAAGAGTTAAGTTCGCATATGTTATTGAATGTGAGAGCCAGGGAGAGATGATTAGAATTTTAAAAGGTTTTATATTTTGTTTATAGGGTAATTTTGTTCAAAAAAAAATAATTTTTTGATTTAATTTAAAAACGTATTTTCACATGATCACTTTTACTTATAAGGTTTAAAATGAGATCAATTTGATAAATTTTCCTTATTATTTTTTATAGAATCATCTTATTTAATTTATATATCAAAATTTTAAATTGTATGTAATTCTATTTAAAAAAAAAACAATTAAAAAATATTTTATTACTTTGAAACTTTCTTAAATGGATCAATAGAAATAAAAAAGAGAGAAAGAATAAAAGAAATGTACAATAATTGTCACTTTTAAAATCAGTTTATATCAATAAAATAATATATATATATTATTTTAAAAAAAAAAATTTTATGGGTATATTTTTGCCTAAGTTTTATATACAAAATGATAATAATACCCTCATAATTAAGAAGACATTTACAATGGACCCCACTCGCCAAGGGGCAGAGGTGGGAGGATTGAAACGGAGCTGGGACACCGCCATCGAAACTTCAATGGCAAGTGGGCGTTGTCGGTAATGACATCTCCTTCGATCCCCTAACCTGTCAACAATTTATCTCGCTCTCTCGCTCTCTCGCTCTCTCTCGATGGAGGAAAATAATAATAAAATAAAATATATTAATAGTAATTTTAAAGCTATGTTGGAATCACCATTGCAACTTAATGCTATTGGGGATGAAGAAGATTTCTCTCAAGAATTTAAATGCTGCGTTTGCTTGTGAGTATTTATTTCAATTTTTTTTTTGTTTCGTTTATTTGTTTGTTTATTGATTGAATTGATTGAATTATGGTAAATTGATTTGCCTGAACCGTTTTGTATTGTTTGTGTTCGCGTGATAAACAATAAATTAGAATTTGTTGTGGAGGAACCAAAAGAGACTTTAATTGTGCTGAAAGAAAGTGAATCGTTTCTACTATGGAAATTTAGTTTAAAGCCTTTGATTTTTTTTTATTTTTTTTTTTTGGGTTAGAAGAAAGGAAGTGAGAGATGAAATCTTTTTACTAATGAAAAGTACTCTAAGTTATTTTGTCAAAGGATTGATTACTTATGAAAAAGTCAGACTCGTTTATTGAGAGATGGGTCTTGTGAAGTTAATCGAAAATTTTCTACAAATATTTTATATTTCCATAAGAGTAAATGTACTTCACTAAAATCAAACTTTTGGGGAATAAGCAGTGTGATGTTAAGAGATAGTGAATGCAAAAATGAGGATCAGGATACTACGTTCAGTTGGCGTCAATACAAGACTTTACAACAATTGTATAAATGTGGGAGCGATCAGTGGGTTTGGGTTTGGGTCTGAGGTTAACCTAGAGTTTATGTTGTCATACCTCTTCTTCCTCTGAACAAGCTAAGCTTTGGTGGAGACATTTGGCTTAGAAGTCATTTTACACAACTCTGCTTCTTGTCAATATCACTGTTTATATTTAACTTGAAAACTACTTTTAAATGGTCCATTTATGAGAAATTGGAACTATTGAGGTCATTGAAATTTGATAGCCTTGGAACTCTTCTCTTACAGTGTTACGTTACTCATGTAGAACTTATGATTATCTGGTTGCTATTAGTTTTGTATATTTTCATTTTTCTTTTACCCAGTCTGTATGAAGGCTTTCCTTTGGTGTTGCAGGGAACTCCTTTACAAGCCAGTTGTACTGGGTAAGAAGATACTACATGAAACTACATCCTGATATGGAGATTCACTTTTCTGACGCCTCTTTTTCGTGTGTGCAGTCTGTGGTCATAGTTCATGCTTCTGGTGTGTACTTAATGCCATGAATTGTTGGCAGGAGTCAAATTGTCCAGTTTGTCGCCGCCCATACAATCATTTCCCAAGTATTTGTCAATTGCTGCACTTCTTGCTCATGAAGTTGTACCCTGTGATCTATAAGAAAAGGGAAAAGCAAGTGGCAGGTGAGAATCATTTCTTTTCTTTCGTAGAGGTTCCTTATCCATATACCACAATATTACTTTCACTGTAAAATATGATTTATTTTATTAAATAGCCTACACACTCCTTTTAATTATGTTCTAACCTGCAAACAGATGTTTCAAACCATGTTATAATTGATACTTTGCTTCAAAGATAGCATTGCAGTGTCATGTTAATGTTTTCTCTTAATATTGTGGCCTGATGAGGAATTCAAGATTGTAGATAGAAAGAGAAATTAGACATAAAACTTTCCAGCAACTTGTGAGGAGTATTTACTTCAAGGATCAGTTACTTGAATCTGCTATTAGAAAATATTACAGTCTGCTCCATATGAACATGAAAGTTGGAAAATTGGTAGTTGGGATGCACCACTTTTTTGAGCACAACGGGGTTTTATTTGGATGGCTAGAATTGAGTCTTCCGATTGAATTTAGTATCATGAAGAACCGTATGGATTGATTTTATGAAGAACTGTGTTTCTCATATTTATTAAGTCTTTCTGCTTCTAGCAGTTGTTGCTGTTCTTAAGGTACATTTGGCATGTCAAAATAAATGCAATTAATTCCTTGGGATGGAATTGGATTAAATTGAATTGGATAGTGCTGAGTTATTAACAGTATTGTTGTATTTCTGGTGTTGTATAAGATTACATATGATTGTCGAAAAATAAGTTCAAATTTCACCACTGAACTAGTTAAAAACTATCTATTTATATATTGATTAAGGGTAGAAGTGATGATAGTTTGATAATATTTCTCCAAACCCCATTTCCTCTGGTATAGTTATTGTTAAGCATGTGCATCAACCAATTGAACTGGATAAATTAATAGAATACACTTTCCTTAATATTGCAAGCCACCAACATGCCCTTAAAGGCATATTAGACTGAAATGATTTTCTAGTACTTGACAGAAACATTTTTCAGTTTTTAATGTAATATGATTTGGATTCCTTCATATGAAGATCCACCTGCAAAATGAAAAATATAAATTGGCCTAAATATTTTGGATCCTGAAGTTAACTTGGGCAGGGTACATGTCATTAGTGAATTTGTTCATTCAATAAATAAAAGAGCATGGTAAACCAAAGTAGATAAGAGTGCTGTTGAATGTGAAAAGCTAACGCATCAATTCAAAAAGTTGTATTCACTACTTGTCAATAATGTCTGATATTAACTTGTTTCTCTCTTTTTATATTCTGATGAATTTATAAGTCGAATGCATGAGATATGGTTATCTGTGCATGAGAGGGTGGTGAAGGAAATTTGAAGCTGTAGGCTTGTTTCTCCCGTTTTGGTTGAAGGGCACTGATGCAGATTTTAAAATATATGGTCTTTGTTGTGCTTAGGGTTTATAGTGCTTAATGAACCGTCTATTGAATTTTATTTTTATGAGAGATGGCTAAGACTTCAAGATCTGCATCCTTTGGCCCCTTTGCTTCTGAATGTTGTTTTACATTCATTGAATAATTCAAATACTGGATATATTTGACATAATTACAGATGCCACCCTTCTGAATCATTTTTATAGTAGATTTCTTAAAGTTCTTACTGTTAGCCTTCGATTGAGCATTGTCTCACATGGCGGGATTTTTTTTTGTTTTTTTAATGTAAATTGATTGTTCAGAAGAAGAGCAGAAGAGTGGCCACTTCTCACCCAATGTTGAATATCATACATTTAGATCACAAACTGGTAAGGATGTTGATAGCTTGGGCAATTCTCTTCATTTCCCACCTCAAGAACAAATAAAGTTGTGTTCAGAAAGTCATAGTTCTGAGGAACGGAAATCTTCCTTCTGCATGAAATCATTGGAAATGGCCGTAGAATGTGGAGATGATACAACATTAAAATCGATGACATCTTCAGAAAGCTCTGAAGCCACTGCAATTACAACTGTCCAAACATGTAGTTTGAATGTAAACGATCTTGAACACAAAGCTCACCACCAGGTTTCTGTTGATGATTTATCTTGTGCGGCATGCAAGAGGATGCTCTTTCAGCCAGTTGTTCTTAATTGTGGCCATGGTAATTGGTATTTCTTTAACTAATATTGTTTCATAGTTGTAAAAGGAAATAGTACTGTTACAGGATATGGACATTGACTTTAAATTTTTTGTGCAGTGTATTGTGAATCTTGTATCGTTGTTCCAGAAGATGGAAATTTGAGGTGCCCTATTTGTCAAAGTTTTCATCCTCATGGGCTTCCTAGTGTATGTCAAATTCTAGAGCATTTCTTGGAGGAGCAGTTTTCTGATTTATATGCAGAGAGGCGGAAAGCTTTATGCAAAGAAACCAATGGTCAGTATGTGAGCTTGTTTTTTTCAATTTCTTTTTGAGTTGAGCATAATTATGGCATAGATATGCATATTCAGTCAACTTCGTTCCTTTAGGGTGAATTTTGATGCCTATGGTTATTATTAAATCTGTTACTGTCCCAGAAAAAAAGAAGGAAACAAAAGTGTTAGAATTATATATTTTCCTTATTAGATTAGGATCTTTCCTTATTTATTATTTCTTGTTTAGTTCAATTAGAATTATGTCTTATTTAACTAGGATTAGGATTATTTGAGAAGTCCATATAAAGGCATGCTTTGTATTTAATTAAAGCTCTAGTGTGAATAAAATAGTTGAGTTCATTATTTTTCATAAAAAGAATTAGTGGCTGCAAAAGAAATCTCTCGGCAATATCTAGAGAATTTATTGCTAATTTTCCATTGTTTTATTGGTTTCTATTAGGGAAAATCTTCAATAATTATTTGCTTGCATTTATTGTTTCGGTTTATAGTTCTTTTCGTCCTCTTCTTAACTTTTAATAAGAATTCAAGTGGCTAACTATTATGCAAATTTAATGCTGACATATATTTATCAAAACTATTAACTGTCTTACAAAATCTAGTCAGAGTTTATTCCTTTCAATTTTTTTGTGAGAACTTCAAATTTTTTATTTGGTTACAAGGAAATTCCCTCGGCCCCCTCTCTTTCCTTGCCTCCCTTTTTGACACACAGACATTGCATGTTTCTGACAACTAGTGTGTATTTGTGTGCCAATGATGCACTTTGATGTTGATTTCTGTCTAAGTGTTGAAATTTTTGTTTATAATTTGATTTGTTTCTACCATCTTATTGAAACCAACTTTATTTCAGGTTCAGCACAGGCTCAGTCCCAACATCATGGACGCCAATCAGCATCATTTCCTAAGAATATTTACTCTTCATGGTGGTTTGGCCTTGGACCTAAGGTCCATGTTGGAGTGGGTTGTGATTTTTGTGGGGTAATATTTCAAATTTGTCATTTTTTGCATAGTGCTCTGTTCATTTTTCAGAGCAAGTGAGCAAGTGCTAAGTAGCTTGTGGGTTTACATGAGAAGAAACATTAATCTTAGATGCATCATCTTCCTTTTCAAACCAGGACTTCTAATCCATCCACTGCATAGAAATATGATTTTCTTGTACCAGTTTGGCTTCTTGGTGTGGTCATATGCAGCATCCAGTTGCTGACCTTTACTACTAACTGATCAATGGACGAAATATAATTTGACTTCAAAAACATTTGAGATCGTTATTCTGCCTGATCCTAGGATTGCACAGTATTATGTCCTAATTTTTTTCTTTTCTAGCATCACATAGCACCATTAGAGATATGGATACCAGTTGCATTATGGACAAAAGCATTCACAGGCTAGTAGGTATCCGAGAGCTTTATGGAATAACATAATAATGGAATAATGGTCCTGGAAGTAGTGTTCATTTATTTCTAATTTTCAAGTTTTTATTAGCTGATGATGTTTTAAAGAATATGTAAGATGAAATTGAAGGTTGATTTGTTTGTTGATGATTAAGTTTAAGAATTCCAATGGGTACGATTTCAAGTACAGTTGAAAGAAAAGAAGACCAGACCAATCTGTTTATTGAGACTGATTTTTCTGCAAGTAAGAAGGTAAATTGATTGGCAAGTCTTCTATTCCATTAAAACAAACTTGGACTTTGAGGTGTTGCGTGATTATTTATAGCAGTGAAACAGAGGGCAGAAAATCCATTAAATAAAGAAGCGAAAGAATTCCAACAAGTGTAAATTTAAGTTCAGTCAAATTGAGAAAAGATGTAGATGGTACTAATCCATTGTGTCTGGATGGCAAAGGATTTTTTGTGGGTCATTCAAGTAATAGTGATTTAATTTTTATTGAGCTGAGTATACGATCTTAGACTTCTTTTTGTGTCTGTTCTGTTACCCCTTGCTTGGATACTGGAAGTAAATTATGCTGCAAAAGTATATTTTATGTATTCTTCTGCACTCATTGGAGACCAACTGAAATGGATATCCGCATGTACATGTTCTGTGCAGATGTCTCCAATAATTGGGGAGAGATACAAATGTAAAGACTGTGTGGAGTCAATAGGTTTTGACCTATGCGAAGCATGCCACAGTAATCCTGTTAAGATCCCTGGTCGATTTAATCAACAGCATAAACCAGGACACAAGTTCGAGATCATACAACCATCATTCATACCTGATATGCCACATAGGATGGATGCTGAATTAACTAATGATGATGATTATGGCTCAGATGCTACAGAGAATAATGATGGTGTTTCTCAACCTCCTGAATTGTCAGGTGATGTTCCAGAAAACCTGGAAGATGCTACTAATGATCTGGAAGATGCTTCTCCTTATTTTTTTACAATTGTGCTTCTATGGATGCAGAAGGTGATGCTGATGAGCCTTCATCAGATTTTGCTCGGTGAGAGTAAGAAGGTAAGAACTCCAAATCTTTATTATACCTAGAATTTGCCATACGGAGAAAGACTTTTTTACAAGTTTTTAGGCATACCATTCGTTGCCAATATCCTTCCTTGCCATGCAAGACCACACAAACCAAGATTTATCCAAACACCAAAATTCTGAAACTTAACTAGAGCTATGCATTAGGTTATATCTACAGAGAGTTCTATTTCCCTTGGTGTTCAGAACTTTTGCTCCCTTTTTTAGATCTCATAATTTGTGTACTCGTTTTCAGCCTTGTAACCACTTTCTTTTCTGATTTTGAATTTTAGTTAAGTATTTAATATTAGCCCACTTTAATTGGTTAAATATATCACATTAGTGACTAATCATTGGTTTAACTAGTAAGTCACTTAATATAGATTCCCACTCATACCAGGGTGGGTCAGAGTAAGGTTCAAAATTATGTAATTAAGAAAAAATTCTTACATTATATATTGCTTCAACGTTCTGAAATGGATTTCCTCCAGCCAATGAGATGGAACCAATCTTAAATTTTATTTTTATGTATCATCAGGTTGGCAGTCCAGGATCTTCGGGGTACAGGAAGCAATGCCTTGTCTTCGTTCAATGATAATATATAACACCGATCACTGAACATCCTGTAACTGTGTTTGATCTCTCTTTTCTCTCCAAGCAAATATACTTTACTTGAGTTGGTGATCGAATATGACAATAGAATTCTGTAATCCAGTGGAGAAATTGGCATCAAAGTTAGTGTTATATATTTGGCCATTTTACTGATAACCTGCCATTTACATTGGTACATGTTTCTTTATTTTGAAACTTCATGGATAGTTCTTTGAAATCTCTCTTTCCGAAACTTGTTGCGATCTTCATAAATGTTGAAACTTGGTACGTAAAGGCTTCGGTGACAGAGAATAGCAATAGACAGAAAAATATTTCCGACCATTTGAATAACTCAAATTAAGGCTTCGATTTGATATTGTGGGGTGATAGCTTTTAACATATTGTTTTTTGTTTTTGTTTTGTTTTTGGGAAACCGGAAACTTCGACCGGCAACCAACACGTCGGGAAATTCCGTCAGGGGGACCCAGGTCCTCGACTACCCTTGGGCAGCGTCACCAGGACGGGGTTCAGGCCCTTAACCAAACAGGCGCCCAACTCGATCCCCTAACAGGCGGTATCAAACGGCCAGATAAAATCGAAACTGTATCAGGTCTTGCACTTAGGTGTACTCTTAGAGGTTCGAACTCCGGACCAGTACGAATGTCCCTCAGGATGAAACCACAAGGTTATATCGAGCGGGTTCATTTAAGATATTGTTGTTATGGTATAAAACTTTTTAATTATTAAATATTAAAATTGATGTATTTTAGGGGTTGGTAAAATTCAATCTGAAAAATCGGTTTAGCAAAAGAGGAAGTTTAATCCTTTATATTATATATTTGGTCGAAGAATCTAGCAAGCTCTGTTTCGAGTAAGGCAAAATTAAATGATCACTAAGTGTTTAAAAGTTTTTTGGATGTCGTTAATTCCTATTAATCCTTTTTATGCATTTTTTCTAACTATCAACTTTTGAAATGAAATATTAGGTGCATATAGTTTATCTTCTCTACATACAAACTCATTATATCTATAGAATTTATTGCATATCATTTTCCCACACGTATTAATTGCATTCACGAAGTCAAATACTATGTTCTCATATGCATTATATATATTAGAAAAATCAAAATGAGTAATATATGAACATCTAATGTGCTCTAGTATCAAAAATTCAGTTAATGTAGGATACACATTAATACTCTACTCTTTTAAGCATTTGCTTTCTTGTAGATGATTCCCAAGTATGTGTATGTGGGTTATCATTACAAGTCCTTATGTCTAGTGAGCTGATACAGATGGACTCTATATACCCATATGTAGGTCACCACCACGGCTCTTCTCATATTTTATATTTTGCATATTTGGTCTAATTGCATATTTAGCCTAAAAATTTAACCGATGTGTAATACATATCAATATTTTATCCCTTTTGCAAAGATGCCACACATGTATAAATCATTATCATGAGCCCTTATATCTCTCTCATATTGCATATTTGGTTTAAAAAATCAACCAATGTAGGCTATATATTAATTCTCTATCCCTTCTGTTATGGAAAGTAGTTAAATTGGAATGTAAATATATATATTAATTAGGAGTTATATAGTTTCCTATTATAGGTCTAACTTTTGTATATAAATATAGACCTCTATTATATGAAATAAAGAATTCGTCTTCTTCACCAAAATATCCTATTGTGTATGTTTGATTACACCTTCTATGAGGACGCCACACTTATGCGAAAACACCTTGGCACTAGTCGATGTGGGATATGCATCAATACTTTATCTCTTCTGCGAGAATGCCACATGTATGCATAAATCACCATCATAGGCCTTTATGTCTCTTATAATATATATTTGGCCTAAAAATTGACCAATATGGATACACATCAATACGTCATCCTATCCACCTCTTGTACAAGACACTACGTGTATGCGTTAGACACCTTCGCATTAATGGGTCACCATGTCGATGTGGGATACACATCAATACTCCACCTCTTTCACCCTTTTTGCAAGGACGTTATATGCATGCATAGGACACCTTTACATTTGTGGGCCCATGATCATGGGCTCTTATGTTTATGGATAAAGTGCCAAGGCATCCTTACATGTATAGGTCATCATCATAGCCCCTATGTCTAAGTAGATAAAGTGTCAAGAGCATTGAAGGACGTCACATGCATACGTGGGACACTTTCACATGTGTGCAAGGACGCCTTGCCACCAGTCGATGTGGGATGCGAATCAATACTCCATCCTTTCTACAAAGACATTACACACATACATAGGTCACTATCATGGTCTAAAATTTTAGTCGATGTGAGATACACATCAATATTCCACCCTTTTCACCCCTTTCTGTGAGGAGGCTATAGGGGTGCACTAGACACATTTGCATACATGGGTTACC
This sequence comes from Trichilia minutiflora, assembly GCA_035590515.1. NCBI lineage: Eukaryota > Viridiplantae > Streptophyta > Magnoliopsida > Sapindales > Meliaceae > Trichilia > Trichilia minutiflora. Next base: position 10,137 of record JAVXUL010000017.1, on the reverse strand, counting down.
ATGTCGATATGAGATACACATCAATACTTCATCCCTTTCACCTCTTCTATAAGTATGTCACACGCATGTGTAGGACACCTTTATATGCATGGATCCTTGATTATGGGCCTTATGTCTCTTATATGGCATATTTGACCTAAAAATTTAGTTGACGTGGGATATACATTAATACTGTACCCCTTCCACCCATTTTATGAGGATGTCACATGCATTGTAAGACAGTTTCACATGCACGGGCCCGTAGGCCAATGATAATAGGCCCTTATATCTAAATGGATAAATACCAAGACAAGTCCTTCCACCCTTTTCGTGAGGACTCCGTATGTATGCATGGATCACCATCATGGATCCCTATGTTTAGGTGGATAAAGTGCCAAGGCGTTCACATACGTGGATCACTATCAGAGGTCCCTCTATTTAGGTGGATAAAGTATTAGGAACATCTGTACTTTGATATTCCTGGGTCAAATATGCAATATAAAAGTTCGACTGCCTCGTCTAGTAGACTGATTTTTTCAGGTTAAGTTTTTCCCATCTCTAAAATGCATAAAAAATTATATAAATTTTTTAAAACTTAATGTTATTAAATATTTTTCAAAATATATTTATTCACTTTTTTTAAAAAATGTTATTTGCTTTCACTGATTGAGTGGTGTACAGATGATAAGCATATATGTTGTGAAGTACTTGTTTATTTGTAAGTTGAAAAAAAATTAGTACTTTTTTAATGTCTCTTAAAAATTACTAAATTATATAATTTATATTAGTATAAAATTCTAAAATTTACTATAAAAATAAAAATATTTAGTAAAAACTTAAATGGATTTAGGTTTAATATGATAGAAAATAAATAAATTTTTAAAAATTTTTAATAGAAAATAAATATTTACCATCAAACTTAAATTATATATTAAAAAAACATAGTTTACATGAATTTGTAGAATAAGTTCTCTCTAAATTTATATCACCATATATGTATTAAAGGTTAGGGTTTTTAATTTTTACCCTCTCCAAAGTAAAGATTTGATAAAGAAGAGTTGAAAAAAATATTCAACCTCTTCAACCTACACCTTCTATAATATTTAAAAGTAAGGTTTATTTATTATATATGTGTTAGAAACTTAATTTTTGCATATTTTAAGCCATATATTCCTATTACCCCATGTCTACGTGGATAAAATGCCAAGAGTAACAGCGTTTTGATATCAACTAAACGAAAGAGTCCAGCCCCTTATATTAGATATTTGACTTAGGAATCTAGCTAATATGAGATACACATTCATATATTAATATGTGTCTCACATCGACTGGACTTTTGGATGAAATATATAATATAAGTGGTTGGATTCTCTCGGTTATTAAGTTAGTTTTTTAGGTTGAGTTCTACTCGTCCTTAAAATGTATCAAAAATTATATAAATTTTACAAAAATTAATGTTATTAAATATTTTATAAAACATTATTTATTCACTTAATTTTAAAAATGTTATTTACTTTCACTAATTGTATTAAATATTTTTTAAAATATTATTTATTCACTTTAATTTTAAAAATGTTATTTGTTTCACTAATTGAGCAATGCACATGTGTTAAGCATATATGTTTCCAAGTACTTATTTGTTTGCAAGTTGAAAAAGAATTAGTACTTTTTTAATGTCTTTGAAAAACTACTGTATTAAATAATTAATATTATTCTAAAATTCTAAGATTTATTATAAAAATAAAAATATTTATTAAAAACTTAAATGGATTTAGTTTTAATATGATAGAAAATAAATAAATTAAATATAAAATTTTAATTTTTTTAAATATAAATATTTTACCATCAAATTTAAATTATATATTAAAAAAACATAGTTTACAAGAATTTGTATAATAAATTATCCCTAAATTTATTGATTATTAATAAATAAACTTTATTTTTAGATATTATAGAACAATTTATAATACATCACAATGACTATACCTTTTAATTGTTATTGTGCAATTAAAACATAAGGATTTCACTTTTAGTCATTGCTGGATACCAAATTAACCTTGTCTCCGATCAGATTGGACCAAGCTAGACCATTTTGGGTTGGGTTTTTGCTCGACCCAATTCATCATAATTTGAGCTTAGCAATAAAGTCTCTGCCATAACATTAACATATTAAATTTTGAACTAATTTATTAATGTTATTTAAAAA
>JAVXUL010000016.1:14414612-14431998 GCA_035590515.1 Trichilia minutiflora | reverse complement strand
TATGTTATGATATTGATTGTGAGGCCGGAGGCCTATGTATGTTATGATGTTGAGATTGTGAGGCCGAAGGGCCAATATTATGTATGTATGTGAATGTGGCATCGTGATTCATGTATTATGGCCGGGGGTGCCATACTAGTTGTTTTGGCTTTTGAGCCACTTATCTTGTTATATGATTTTGGCCGATGAGCCACAGATGATGTTTTGGCCTTGTGAGCCAACAATGTTTGATTTGCCCTGATGGGCCAATGCTTTTGAATTATGATTTAGTGTGCCATGAGATACGGGTGAGGATTGGCCATACAGCTCATGTGGAGTGGGTGGAATCCGATAGTCCCCGGAGTGTGGATTGACCATACAGTCCTAGAGAGGATGGGTGGAATCCACACGGCGAGGCTAAAGCATGCTAGCCTCTTATAATGTATCCTAACTAGGATTGTTCTAGTTTCGAACACCTCACATAATAGAAATCTTGGAATCCTACATTAGTCATATCCAAACTACTGTATTTTTTTAATAGTATTCTTATCTCAATCTCACATAATAGAATCTTGGTCAAATTTTGAATACCATCGAGAACCAAACAAACTTGATTCAATTACACAAACCCCATACCCCTCATATAATAAAAATCTTGGAGTAGGTAATTTATATCAAAAAATCATTAGCTATCCCACAATGGAAGGTATGGATACGATAATTATTAAGAAAGATTTATCAAGTACTCGTGCATATCTCATGCATACTCTCTCACGATATAGACAGTTTTCACAAACTATTTTAAAGCCAAGCTTGAACATCGATGAATATTCATATATGAATAGTTATCATCTTTTATGCATACACATATATGTATATCTCATATAAACGCGCATATACGTATAATCGGTGTTCAATATGACATGTAACCCTAAGCGTATGATTTGATCTCATTTGTCACACAATTTGAGATTCACTCGCATAATACGCATCACTTATCACGTAAGTATATATTACTATTTTGAGTTAGGCTACTATTTATATAAATAGTGATTTTCGAGCAATGTTACTTGTCAAACAAGTACTCCATTTACTCGTAAATTTTTTGTCTTACAACTAAAATTATTATTTATGACTCAATCGAGATTACTTACAAGTAATCTCGTCGTATTGTTCATCTGAAATTATTTATCTCATAAATAATTTTATTTGCTCGATTTAAATGATTTGTCTCATAAATAATCGACTTATAGTTGATTAATTATGCTCGTCTTGCACGAGTGAATAATTTTGATTCAACTATAAAAATCCTAGGTATTGTTTAATTATCACTTATCCAATAAGTAATAATGTCATTGGTTTGGCGTTTATTATTTGACACTCGAATAATTAGATTGCTTTTTTCAGTCAAGATTACTTATCAAACAAATAATCACATTGCTTGTTCAATTACGCTTACTTGTCATTTGCTCATTTATAAAGTCAAACAAACATTGTCATTATGTTTTTATAAAATTCAAAAACAAAGTCAATGACATAAATCCACCATTGACTTTTCTTTTGAAAAATAAGGCTTTACTTGCAATAATGAACAAAATGACAATTTTCATTTAATATTTTGACTTCATAAATGAATTTATAACATCATCAGTTGCATCATCATGCATGATGTTTTCATATAAATTATGCTTTAATTAACAAATATATTTAATGTAAAATTAATCAAGTTAATTCTAGAATTAAGCCTAATACTAATCTATCTCATAAATTCAGCACTAACTAAGTAATTAATGATAATTAACAATTAATTACCAGTATAATTTTAATATGGCCAAATTTATAAAAGAAATCTTAATGATCATTTAATAGCAATTAACATATAATTGTAACAAATCGTGATCATTATAACATAATTAAGTATTAATCTCATTAATACACAATTATCTATCATGTTTATCAAATAATTAATAACCAAGAAAACAAAACATATATGCATTCTTTAGCAATGGCCGAACTTATAATATACCTAATGATCATTTATAACATAATTAACCATTAATCACATTAATGCATGATCATTCATAGGTTCAACAATTAAACTAATGCTTTAATAACCATAAAACATAACATTTATCCATAATTTCCATCATTAGGGTTCCTTCACTTGATGATCAATTCCATCTCATGAATACATCATCCAAATGGCATTAGAAGATGAAAAAAAAAAACTAAACATTTGTGCAATTACTACACTTGGCCAAATATACACATTATCCATATTGAAGTTCTTTTCATTTCATCACATGAAACAAGCAATCTCATGATATCATCATCATCATATGAACAAAATAATATCATAAAAATCATTAAAATTATGAATTATTCATCATCTTCCATAATGAATTCAAAATGGAGCCATAAACCCTAAAACACCTTTATGCTTTCATAAGCCATTTCAACCAAAACCAAGCTTTCATAAACTTAAATCATGCTTCAAATCATGTTATTAACAACATATCTAAGCTTTGATACTGTTTGAAGAGTTGTTAATATTTTAATAAATCATTTAGGGTTAATGGCGTGCTTAATGAATAAAGGTACCATTTTTTATCATTTTCCATCAAAATAAAAGGCATAAACACTAACCTTTAGTGCTTAGAGGATGAAAAAAGCTTGAAAAACTTCAAAGCCTCCAAAAATCAAACCTCCTTTGTTAATTTGCTCCCTGGCCGAAAATGAGAGAGAGATGAAAGCTTGATATGTTTTCAATTTTCAAAAATAAAAAACCATAGAAAAATGAACAAATTTGACTCTTTATATACTATCCACTATAATTACTAAGATATCCATGACTTTAAAATCAATGAAATTCAAGTCCCAAGCTTGTCAAATAAGCTTCATAATAGTAATAAGTAAAAATGATAAATTTGTCATTCATTAAACAATTTAATTTCAAACTTGTTCTAAAGCCGATCAAACCAACTTTGATCAATTTTAATTAATTTCACTCATATTCTAAAATATTAATGGAATATTATAACTTACTTTAAGTTATAATCGAGTCAATTTATCAAGCTTTCAAAATCGTTAAACTATTTAGCATATAAATAATTTATAATTTTTGACCTTTTTGTTGTCACTAAGATTGCTAACTCTCTTAGTAGATAACAAATAATATTCTTCTCTCTCATATATAGAATACAACAAAGGACTTTATGATTTTGATCTCTTACCTTCATTGTGACATTAGTCGTAAGCCGAAATTATTCTTATCAATTCTATTTTAAACCTTTCGATTGCTAGAAATGACTATAGATAACATCTAGCAATATGTCATAATCTTTAAACTACAATGAAGAAAATCTTCATCGAACCTATAATACCCAATTGTATGTACCGTGTGAATAATATCCCTCCGTCATCTAATCTTAATTAAGTTAGGGATCATAGAAAATTAAATCCCTAAACTCAATGTCTGTCTTAGATCATGAGTCATTATGCACTAAACTTATCACTATGAACTCTTTCGTATAACTTATGAATTCCTTAGATAGGATATTAGGGTTTCAGTCGTTTACTGATATCCAACTGGGAACCTGAATTTGGACCGAGTCAATGATAACTCAAATCATATATGTATATATTTATCGAGTTAAAAAATTTCATCTTAATAGTCATTCGTATCTTGGTATAAATAACACATGATCAAACTGACTTCTTATACAAAATATGATTAGTCTTGTATTTATACACCATATGAACCATGTCCATCTATATCAGATAACGATTATGACGTCTCAAGTTAAAGGAGTATGTCGCACACTAATATAATAGTCAAATGATGAATCATTGACTACATATATTCTGTGTGATTCATCATTTCTTTGATCACGATTGAAAAATAGTTGTTTAACTATTAATCCACACTAATATCCTAATGACATAATTGTTGTGTTATCTGCACTAATATCATCTCACGATATTCACCGAAGACATTTAATGTGTTTATTATGCGATATCGATGCCCTGTCGATACCGCGTACGTAAGGAACCGTTTAGATAATCCGATTATCAAGATACGCATATATGTACTCAATTCATTAGTATGATAGAAAAAGAAAGTAGTATACATATATGAATAAAAATAATTTCTTTATTGATATACATGTACAGTACACATATATAAAATGATACAATAAAATGTACCCTAAAACCGGTAACACTAATGATTTCTAAAATATACTATACTAATACTATAGCGAATATTTAAATACCACTGAATTCGTACGGATGATTTTTGAATAATTTTTAGTATATTGTTTTCTTTCAATTTTGTTTTTATTTACATATATAAATGCACAAATATTCTACATTTATTTAAACCTTTGTCTACTTAAAATATTTTAGTAGAAATTGAAAATAAAAATATTACACATAAAAAAAATTAAGTGTATAAACTCCATGTCCATTAACAATATAATTTTATTTATAATATCTTATTTTTTATTAACAATTAATTATAAAAAAATTTATGATTTAATTTTATCAATAATACAATGAAAGTTAGAAAAATCAAATTTTAATATGAACTTATTAATTAATACAACTTTAAAAATATTTTTAAAATTTTTTAAATATATCAATTTTTTAGATTAAAATAAAATTAAAAAATATATAAATCCATTCAAATATGACTTCAAAACTTTATGTTGTGTAAACTTACTTAAAACGATTTTATTTTTAAATTAATAAATAATTCAAAACAACATCGCTTCATTTATTAAATAAAAAATAAGTAAAAATAATTACAATGAAATAATTAAATTATCTCTTACTTTTATTAAAGTTCAACAATATTTTATTTAAATAACAAAAAAAGAAGTCATATGTACCTCCCATCTTTCTTAAATTTATCTTTTATAATTATTTTTATATTTTCATATATAATAATATAATCATACAATCATTTATCTATCCCTTAAAATTAAAACATATATTTAATTATTATTAAAAATAAAAATCAATTATATATTAAATAATTAAATTAAAATTATTAGTAAAAAATTTACATCAACTTATCATTAATAGTAGAAGAAAATAATCCCCTTTAATTTTATTAAATTATAATCGTTGTTTCACAATTCACTATAAAATTTGTCTTTGAAATAATAATTAAATATAATTTAATAACAAAATAAAATAAAAATAATTAAAATAATATATTTAAATTTTAATTATGTTTTATTTATAATAATAACCAAATGTTTATTTTAATAATAAAAAATAACTAAATAATTGTATAAAATTTTGTTATTATATGTAAAAGTCTAAAAATAATTTAAAAAAGAGAAAGAAAGAGTAAAATGATTATTTTCGCATTCTCGGCATCGCCATCTAAGTCAATCGTGAATACTTAATCAAACCAAACTCGGTCCAAACCTGCTAAAAACATTACCAAATCCTAACAAATTTGCGGGTAGGCGAGGGCAATTGCCATCCCTTATTCAACATCTTAAACGCAAACTCGAAAATTTCCCTAAAAACAATATCATCTCAATCATTATCAAGTAAACGCTAACAATCAAACTATTCAATACATAATCTCAATTACTTTCTTATTGTTCTAAACTCAACAGGACTATAATAAATAGAATTACACTCTTCCAATATGCAAAATCAATATTCCAAGTCTCAAAACAGAAAGCTTGGACAAATGCCTGGGACCTGAGTCCATGAAGAGATTATCATAATCATTTAGAAAAGTGAAGTCTATTTTGCAGTACCATTAGCTAACTCGGCAGATTTTCCTTTGGATGGGTTCAGCTCATCCCATGCTTCGATCCATGTGACCATGGCATCAGCCAACTTGTTGAAGTAATCATCAAGCCGTCCAAGTTTTGCTCGTACTTGCTTGGCAAGTTCGAGGTAGCATTTTTGCACAGTGGTGCAGTCCTTTCCAAGTGTGGCAGATTGGAAAAATGGGATCAGCTCTTCTTGCCAGTAGATTCCTTTGTATTCCTTCTTAAGATTCACAAATGGGTTGCTAGCTTTGCTGTGCCAGATGTAAGGCAACCCAGTTTTCACTCCCAATCCCAAGTGATCACAAATAACCTACATGTCAATGAAATGAGCTGTTAGCAGACTATATTTTGACCATCTAGGTCACAAATCAATATCGCTACCACCGCCATAGCAGCATATATATACTCAAAAGACCAGAGCAAAAGATACCTTGGTGCACCAGCCAGCCCACATATCATCATAGCGTCCAATCGGCTGACCATCGCCCATGAGTCCAAAGTACATTGCAGGACCAATCAATTCACGGTTGAAAGCCAGATTCATACCGCACATGGGGAAGAGGGTTCCCTTAGGTATTGTTATAATCGCATCTACATACCTGGCAGATAAAGGAATAGGATTAAGATTATCTACTAACATAAACACATGTACAACCAGATTCCTGGAGCATTGAAGATCTTTCTACCTAGTGTTCCTCTCACGAGGCTTGACAAGCTGGGTGGGAGCATCATAATCTGGGATGTTGAGCCAAAGGCCATGAGAAACAGCAGTGAGGACACCCTCACGAAGACTGAATGGGTACCCACGGACAAAGTCCGTGCCATCTCGGTAAGGATCATACAGAGTATTGAAGAAAAATGGGGTGGATGGAGTCAAAAGATTCTTTATGTGCTGCTCCAGTGCATTAATTTCTTTGCCAGATGGATTTTTAGCAACCTGCAAATCAATTAAGGAATCAAAATTCAGGACAATAAACAATGACCTATTCCCAAAACCATGTCATGCTGCCACGGAAAAAATTTGACAGTAATGCAAAACCTTTATGCAAGCTTTTACAATAGAGGGCAACAAGGAGCATTATTCATAACACATCTGCAAAGATTTAAACATTTAAGCAGAAATGTGTACAGTGAATGGGAATCAATGAAGTTTGAAAGCGATCAAACCGCTAGACCTCGTGCATGATTCAGATCAAGACACTGATTCAACTCAAACATATGAGCGTTGTAACTAATGCCAGCTCTCTCGGACCTAGATTTTTCCAATAATTCACAAACGTATCTAAAAGCTAAATATCATAGCCTACGGATGTAGGCTAAATCAAACAGATAAGATATTATTCAAGATTCACGGTTCAGACAAAAAATTAAAATTTAGTTTAACTCTAAGATCCATGCTTAATTGAAAATTTCATAAAACAGAGATAAGATATTATTCTCCTCTAAAGAACCCGGAACACTCTATAAACTACACAATGAATTACAAAAGCTTGCAGATCAAATCATGCTACAGATATTTACATAGATAGTAGATGAAATCAAGGCTTATAAACAATTCCAGATCTTTAAAACAATACCAAAGAATAAATGTCTCACCGAGCACATCAAATCAAAATTCATACTTCTTGTTACCCTTTCTCTCAAATTGTCAACAGCGAAAAGCTTCACAAAATTCAACTTCCCCAAAGAAACAGCACCAAAGTCATCCATACATCAAGATTCAAACTTTCTCCCTGATGACTAAAAACCCAGATCTGAAAAAGCTCATAACTTTCGAAGTAAACTCAAAACTTCGCTCAAAATCCAAATCAAACCCAGACCCAAAGGTCAGAGCCCCAAAATCTTAACCCAGATCCAAAAACAGTTCAAAAATCAAAATAACTCCAAACATTTAACAGAATCAACAAAGCGAAACTTAAATTTCACCCAACAAGTAAACAAACGAACAAAAATAAGTACTACTTACAAAGCAATCATCATCAATGGTGTAAATATACTTCTTCTTGGACACCATGTATCCAAAGCACCTACAAGCTGAGTCCTTGAACGATATACAAGAAGCTCTAGGACCCAGAATCCTATTGATGTCGTTGCGATTGTATAGCTCGTAGTCGAATCCTTCCGGTACTTTGATTGTCTTCGACGGATCTCCATCTTGAACGATGATCAAATGATAAGGCTGAAAGAATGGTCTCCATTGCTCCAAGAAATCCAAGTTTCGAATCGTGGGTATCACGATATCAAGTTCGTCTTTCAGAAGCGGAACAGATGGGGTTGCCATTGTTGAGAGAGTTGGGAGAAATCAGACAGAATGATATTTCAGATTCGTTAACAGAAGAAGCGGAGAAGAAACATGCGAATCGGACTTGGGTCTGCAACTCTGTTTTTTGTATTCTTATATAGCCTAGGGTCGTTGAGTTAATGAATTGTAACGCCGACACATGTGAAGAGATGGTGACACGTGCGACAGAGAAAACCAAGTAAAGTCTCTGTTAGGATACGGCTTGGCTCCTAGTTTTTGGTGGTGTGTGTCAAGTATAAGTTTGCCACATGTCTCTCTTCTTTCTTTCAATCAAAAGGAACCAAACAATTAAATTTAAGACAGCATGTTACGTTAATAACTAATTATTATTCAAATTCAAATGACAATTTCAACTTTATTTTGAAATTTTACTACCTTCTTTTATTCTCTTTACTTTAATTTAAATCAAGAAACAATATTTTGGATTTTTTTAAATACTCTTTTATTCGTTGTAGCTCAATTATACTTGTTTGTACAAAAAATATCCGGTGATTTTCGTGCACCTAATAACGATAATCTCCAACGAATTTCTTACAGCAAACGAGGAATAACATGTGGTTGAGGAGTGACGTTTGGTACTTATGTTTGTGTTTGTTACTGGACTTGAATTACTCCCAAGATATCTAAATACCCCCCTTCTTCTCTCTTTTCTCCTTCTTCCTCTTTTTTTTGGCTTCTCTCTCTTCTGGTTCTTCTTCTTCTTCTTTTCACCGGTAAGGGATCAAGTCACACTTAATTTTTTTGAAGGGAGGGGATGATGATTTTATAAAAGAGATGAAGACACTGCAAGTTAGGGTGACAAGGTGACAAAATGGTAGGGTGACAGCCTTAATGAGCCATAGGGTGACTATCATTAAGAGGGGTGGGGACCGCACAATTAATTTGATAAGAAATATATTGTAAATGCCTCAAATCACCACCAATATCAAGTCCCCCAATTTTCAGTAAAAATTTATTTTTACTAAAAATTACAGTTTAGATGGGCCTCTCGTAGGGATTGTAGCTTGGTACGGGACCTCGACACCATCGAATGAGCGAGCCTAAATCATGGAGCTCGTAAGCTCGAAAATACGGATGTGCCTGATGCAGGTTAGGGCTTATAAAGGTCTAACGAGGGTCAAGAATAAAGTTTAACTAGTGTCCTTAAATTTTACGATAAAACAGTCAACCGGGATACTAGAAGAAAGGCTTGACTAGTGTCCAGAAAGATTGAAACACTAGGAGAAAAGCTCAACTAGTGCCTGGGGATTTTACGGCTAAACAGTCAATCGAGACACGAGGAGAAGGCTCGACTAGTGTAAGGGGATTTTAAGGCTATAAAGCGAACCGTGACACTAGAAGAAAACTCGATTAGTGCCCCAGGATTTTATGGCTAAACAACTAACCCGGGAACTAGGAGAAGGCCTCGACTAGTGTTCAAAAGAATCAAAACACTAGGAGGAAGCTTGACTAGTATCGGGGGATTTTACGGCTAAACAGTCAATCATAACAGTATGAGAAAGGCTCGACTAGTGCCCGAAAGAATCGAAACACTAGGAGAAAGCTTAACTAGTGCCCGAAATTTTACAGTTAAATAGTCAACCGGGGCATGAGGAGAAGGCTCAACTAGTGTCAGGAAATATTAGGGCTATAAAACTAACTGTGACACTATAAGGAAACTCGATTAATGCCCGAGAATTTTATGGCTAAACAGCCAACTGAGACACTAAGAGAAGGCCTCGATTAGTGTTTGGAAGAATCAGAACACTAGGAGAAAGCTTGACTAGTGCTAGGGGATTTTACAATTAAACAGCTAACCAGGGCACTAGGAGAAAGTTCGACTAGTGTTAGGAGATTTTAGGGGTATAAAGCCAACTGTGACACTAGGAGGAAACATTTGACCCTGATCAGGGCTTAACTGGCCTCATACGGGTCAAGTCTTAGCCTTTCAGGGTACCTAAAGCGAACTAGGACTTACGGAGCCTGACATGAATTAGGGATAAAGCTTGACTAGTGCTAGGGAATTTGTTGAGATGACCCTTTTCTAAGGGAACCTCGGGGACTTACTGTGTTTACAAACCCAACACGCCCAAAACTTACTGGGTTTACAAGCCCGACCCGGTATGAGAGAATCCCTCTGAACTTACTGGGTTTACAAGCCCGGCCCACCCGGGACTTATTAGGTTTATAAGCCCAAACCGATTCTGGGGGCGTATTTAATCATCTTAGAATGAAGGCCCACTGTAACACTAGAAGAAAGCATATAACGCTGATCAGAACTTAACCAACCTAATATAGGTCAAGTCTTATCCTCTCAGAATATCCGACACGATCTAAGGTTTATACAGCCTAACGCGAGTCTCATGAGGTTCAAATTAGTGCTAGAAAATTTTAGGGTTTAAAAGCCATCTGTAACACTAGGAGGAAGCTTGTCTAGTGCTCGGGGATTTTATGGCTAAACGGCCAATCGGAGCACTAAAAGAAGGAGTCATTGAGCAAATAGGCTCGACATCGAGCAAAAGTACTCGGTATCAGTGATCTATAACGAAAAGATAACCGAGAACAAAGCAGTATAGTAATGAAAAAAATGACAAGTCTTAGGTCGGATTGAATCACCTTGGAGCAGGGAGCAATCTTGGGATCAGGGAGTGATCTGGGTCAGGTGGATCGCCTCAAGAGCAGGGGAGCAACCTGGGAGTAGGGGAGCGACCTGGGAGCAGGAGGATCACCTGGGAGCAGGGAGCAATCATGGGATCAGGGAGTGATCCGGGTCAAGTGGATCACCTCAGGAGCACGAGACCAACCTGAGAGTAGGAGGATCACCTGGAAACAGGGAGTGATCCGGATCAGGTGGATCGCCTCAGGAGCAGATGAGCAAAGAATGATCCTGGGATTAAGGAGTGATCCGGGTTGGGTGAATTGCCTTAGGGATGGGAAGCAATTCAGGGATCAGGGAGTGATCCAAGTCAGATGGATCACTTCAAGAGTAAAGAGCGATCCAGGGATCAGGGATCGATCTAGGTCAGGTTGATCATCTCAGGAGCAGGAAGTGATCTGGGGATCAGGGAGTGATTTAGGTCAGATGGATTGCCTCAGGAGCAAAGAGCAATCCAGGGATCAGGTAACGATCCGAATCAAGTAGATCGCCTCAAGAGCGGGGAGTAATCCAGGTCAAGTGGATCGCCTCAGAAGCGAAGAGTGATCCAGGTCAGGTGGATCGCCTCAGGAGCAAAGAGCGATCCAGGGATCAGGGAGCGATCTGAGTCAGGTGGATTGCCTCAAGAGTGAGGAGTGATCCTGATTAGGTGGATCACCTTAGGAGTGAGGAGCGATCCGGGGATTAAGGAGTGATCCGAATCAAGTGATCGCCTCAGGAGCGGGGAGAGATCTGAGGATCAGGAAGTGATCCGAGTCAAGTGGATTGCCTCAGGAGCAAGGAGCGATCCTGGTTAAGTGGATTGCCTCAGGAGTGAGAAGCGATCCTGGTCAAGTGGATTGCTTCAGGAGTGGGGAGCGATCCGGGGATCAGGGAGTGATCCGGGTCAAGTGGATCGTCTCAGGAGTAAGGAGCATGATGCCCTGGATGCAGGGAGATCACCTGAGAGTAGAAAGTGATCACGGAAGCAGGGTGATAACTTAGAGAGTGACGCTTCAATGACTTTTCGTTAGATTCTCACAGACAGCGCCAGTTATTTGTGCAAAAAATGTCTGGTGACTTTCGTGCACCCAATAACGAAAATATTCGACGAATTTCTTATAGCAAACGAGGAATAACCCATGGTTGAGGAGTGACGTTTGGTATTTGTGTTTGTGTTTGTGACTAGACTTAGGTTGCTCTCAAGCTGCCTACGTACTCTCCTTCTTCTGTCTTTTCTCCTTTTTTCTTTTTTTTTTTTTCTGGCTTTCTCTCTTTTCTAGTTCTTCTTCTTTTCTCTGGTGGGAGGATTAAGTTACACGTAGTTCTTTGGGAGTAGGGGATGATGATTTTATAGAGGAGATGAAGACACTACAGGTTAGGATGACAACCATAAAAAACCATAAGATAGTTATCATTAAGAGAAGTGAGGGCCACATAATTAATTTGATAGAAAATATACTGCAGGGCCCGAATCACCACTAACAATACTTATGGGTTAAGGTTTTTTGCCCTTGTTTTCTTTTTATGATTATTTTTATTCACAAGTTTTCTTTTAAAAAATAATTAAACAAAAGTCAACAAAATTGGAAAAATCAAATTAAAAAGATGCAAGGTATTGTGTTAAAACAAGTAAAATTTAGAAGCTCATAAAAAAAATGTTAAATTCAAAGAAAATTCAATTTTTTTCCTAATTATTTAAGTGATATAATGTTAGAAGCTCATTAAAAAAAATGTTAAATTCAAATAAAATTCAATTTTTTCCTAATTATTTAAGTGATATAATGTCATGAACGTTATAAAATATATTTTTTCAATTTGCTTCAGGTTCTGATTAATCATATAATATTTTAAAGAGTCCTTTAATGAATATTACAATAAGAACTTAATTTAATTTATACCATTTTATTGTATTTTACCACTTTAATATATATATATATATATATATATATATATAAAATTCACATTTCTTAAAAAAATAAAAATTAATAAATTAATTTAATAATTATCGTTAGTATAATTTTACTTCTTTTACTCTATTACCTTTTAGCTTGAAATAAAGTAAAATGTGATAATTACCCAAAAATTTAAAAAATAATTAAAAATTTTTCCTTAATTGATTTATGTATTAAAATGTTTTGCATGCTTTTTAAAAAGTATGTTTTTTTCCTATTTCATTCATGATTAGAAAGCAATTTAACTATACAATTATATAATATGTTAAGCAATTAATTATTTTTAAGAATTTTTTTTTGTTTTTTTGAAACTTCTACTGTATACAGCACGGGAAACCGGCGTGGGAAAGGTCCAAATGTTGAGGCGACTCCTTCGAAAACTCCTCCCGGTGGCTTTACTAGGTAAATTTGGTAAGACTAAGTTAAACATGGAATTTATTGGTGTGTTTGCTAACCAGTGTTTGTTAAAATTTTATATTTAATAAATTATATTTTTAATATATTAAAATTTATTATTAATTATTATATTAAATATAAAAAAATTATTATAAAAATTTAGAATGTCCATAAAATATTTGATAAATTATGTTTTTTAATTAATCAAATTTATTATTAATTATTATATTAAATATTAAATATTATTCGTTAACAAAATCATTTTAGATATTATCATTTATTTCTTTTAAATTTTATGTTCCCTCAGTCTTTTAATAAAATTATTTATTTATTCTTAAGATTTATTCATGATTGATAAATTTTATGATTGAAAATTAATGAAATTTTTAGGATAAATAAATTATTTTTTATAATTTTTGTAAGGTTACATGAATAATAATTCATTTTAAAAAATACTATTTAAATGTCAAAAAGAATTTTAGGGGAGATAAATGCCGAAATATTCATTAAAAATATAAAAAATAGGTTGTCCCCTGATACACGTATGTCAAGTTTGTCAACCTCTTACGTGGATTGTACTGCATTGCCCCATTACTGTAACAAAGTCAAAGAGTCTTTGACCGGGGTAGGCAAACGCCAACTGTTGTCGTCTGTGGTTCCCTTTCTCGGATCTGAAAGGAACGGTGACGATTGAAAAGTTGTAAGTTTCACCATTATTTTGTTGGGTCTTCACGCTTTAATGATATTACGTAATTAACTAATGATTAGTTTTAACTAATAATACCGAAAATACAAAATTTTTATGAATAGTACTAAAATTATAATTTTTTATATAAATTATTAAATACAAATTGACATAACGTAATTATATTAATTAATATAATATAAAATTAATATAATTAACACCATCGCTAATGATCAATTTTACTAAATAGTATTGAAAATATAAAATATAAATAATTTATACGAATTATTAGGTAAAAAATTGATGGAACATGATAATATTAATTAATATAATTATAATATCAAGTAGTTTGTGGCTTTTGTGTACAGTAATTTATACAAAAATTTTATAATATGTTATTATAAATTTTTATGTAATCTCTAACATATAAAGTGATATGGTATTTAAGTTGATGAAATAAAAATAAAAATTAATCAAAAGAGAATTTTTGATAAAATAACTTTTTAAAAAATTTTAATTTTGCTTCTACTAAAAAAAATTCAAATTTTGAACTTTTGATAATAGAGCTCTTCTAATTTTTTTTAATAAGTTAAATTATTTGAAGTCTTTTTATTTTATTTCTCTCTTAACGTAACTTTTAAAAATTTATCTATTAATATTGTCACACCTCTAATTATAGGGCTCAATTATGATAATTATCACAAATTCTTGATATATATTTTTTTATACTCAAAACACGCATTAAAAACTTGTAAGACTAATATACTATCTATTTTTAATTAAAATATTTAAAATACTCCCAATACATATCATCCAAACTCCCAAAATTCTTTTTATCATAATAAAATATCAAATACTTTTATAATATCTAAAAAAAATCTTAAATGAATATCATATGCATCAATACGAAATATATACCACCATCGCCTCGAAAAACATATGATATTAAATCATTTCAAATTATCTCTCTTATACATCTCAATAATTTTTTATAATAAAACTATATATCAATTATATAATAATTTAAAACAATAAAATGATACAATCTCTCCTTCTACGTAATCAAATACAAATAAATATAAGAGAGATGATTTGAAATGATTTAATATTATACCATTCTAGCAAATAAAGAGTTTCAAAAACTTATTTTCAAGCCTGAAGAGCCATTAAAGTTATAGCCAAGAAGGAATAATTCCTTTCAAGAGATTGATCGAGACTTCGACAATACCCACAAGTTCAAAATCATTGGTGCCAATTTGAAGATAAATCGTTTTGAAGAGAGGGAGAATGATGAGAACTCACGCAACACACTAAGAAGATCAAATAAACTTTTGAGCATCGATGAGGAGGAAAAAATGAACTAGGAAAAAAAATAGGAAAGTTTTTTAAAATTAATTTTTTTATTTAATTAGGATTATTATTTTTCTTATAGTTAGAACTTTTCTAAAGTGAATGTTTCCTAAAATAGTTTTTTATTTAATTAGAAATATTATTTTCTTATTTAGTTAAGATTTATAGTTTCTTGTTTAGTTAGGATTTCTAGTTTTCTTGAGATTTATTAATCTCATAAAAGTGTTAGGTACATTCGTTAGTCCAAAAGACATAACCAACTACTTATATAAACCATACTTAGTTTTAAAAGCAATCTTTCACTTATATCCCTCTTTCATACGAATTTGATGGTATCCACTCTTTAAATCAATCTTAGAAAATAATGTGGCACCATGCAACTCATCAAGTATATCATCTAACCTAGGAATAGGATAGCGATACTTTACCATTATGTTGTTGACGGCATGATAATCAACACACATCCTCCATGATCCATCCTTCTTTGGTACCAAGAGCACTGGATGACACAAGGATTCATACTCTCCCTCACAGATCCTTTACTCATCAACTTCTCGACTTGTCATTGAAGTTGTTTTGTCTCCTCAGGATTACTTCGATACGCTAGTCGATTTGGATTGACGGCTCATGGAATAAAGTTAATTTGATGCTCGATACCTCGAATGGGTGGTAGCTTACTAGGTATGTCCTCGAAAAACAAATCCTTGTATTCCTGTAACAAAGACACAAAAATGCTAGGAAGCGAAGGATAAGTATTAGCTTCTGAAATGTTAAAGAATAACTCTTTGAAAACAAGTAAAATCATAAGCTTTTGTTGTTTGAACTCTCTCCTCACTTCCCCAATTTTAGCAAAGAAGAAAGATTTCACTCACCCCTTGCTCTCCTTTTTGACACTCTCGGTTGCTCTTTCCTTTGTGTCTAGGGACTTTTCAGTGTCACTCCCCTTTTTTCCATTGGAACTTTCAGCCTCACTCATGTGTTTTCCCTTAAAACTCTCAGTCTCACTCTTCAACTTCACTTGATCTTCAAACACTTGTTTCGACAATAAGTATAGAAAGGTTATTTTCTTTCCATCTTTTACAAAGCTGTACTGATTCTTACGACCATCATGAATCACATGTCGATCAAATTGCCATGGTCATCCCAACAACAAATGACTAGCATGTATAGGAACCATGTCACATAATACCTCGTCACTAAACTTCCCAATTGAAAATATAATTAATTCTTGCTTCGTGACTTTAATCTCCCCATAATCATTCAACCAAAGTAATCTATAAGGCTTAGAATGCTTAAGCAAAGACAATCCTAACTTTTATACTAAGGATGAATTAACCAAATTAGTACAACTCCCACTATTAATGATCATGCTACACACCTTTTTATTAACAAAACATCAAGTATGAAATATATTCTCCCATTGCTGCTCCATATCATCAATTTTGACTTGTGCACGTAATACATGACAAGCAACAAGAGTTTCACTCACATCCTTTAACACCATATTATATTCACCACTAGTAACCTCCATCTCCGTCACCTTTTCCTCTTCACCTTCGCTTATGGTCACCGCTTCACCACTGTCCCTTATCACCATAGCTCTCTTATTAGGACATTGAGAAGCAATGTGTCCCGTCCCTAAGCATTTGAAATATTTAATGTCTCGGTTCTTGCTAGGTGGCTGGTCAGTCTTAGGCTTAGGCTTAATGATCGATTCTTCTTTCCATTTTGGTGGCTCAGATTTAAATTTTAGAACAGCCCTATCTCTCTTACTACTACTACTATCATCCTATTTCGACTTCCAAGACACACTTGAGCTTGTATTGTATCTTGTTATCCTTTTTCTCTTTAATTACCTCTCTACCTTCACAACCATGTGTACCATATCCTCTAACTCTACATAATGTTGAAGTTCTACGATATTCGTTATCTCTCGATTCAATCCACTCAAAAACCATGCTATGGTGGCTTCTTTATCCTTCACCACATTAGCTCGCATCATCGCCAACTCCATCTCTTTATGATAATCCTCCATACTCTTATACCCTTGTGTAAGCCTCTGAAGTTTTTGGTAAACATCCTTAAAATAACGACTTGGCATGAATCTCTTCCGCATTACTGACTTTAAGTCATCCTAAGTATCAATAAATCTCTCACGATTTCTCCTCCGATTAGTCACCAATTGATGCCACCAATTAATCGCATAGTCTATAAACTCAATAACGGTTAACTTCACTTTCTTATGCTCAGAATAATTGTGACACTCAAAAATTAACTCTATCTTCTTCTCCCACTCAAGATATG
>JAVXUL010000016.1:14386144-14410941 GCA_035590515.1 Trichilia minutiflora | reverse complement strand
TTTTAGTCGTCGCCAAAAGTAAATTTTTTTAATTTTTTTTATTCGGTGACTTTTAGCGACGATATTTGGCGACGACATTAAAATTGGCGTCGCTAAAAGGTCTTTTAGCGTCGAAATTTTTAGCGTCGCTAAAGGTGTCGTCGCTGAAGGTCAATTTTCTTGTAGTGATCGTTAACGCACCTGTCTTTATGAATTAAATTTTGTTGATTGAAAAATTCGATTGACGAGTCATTTATTTCTACTAAAAGAGAACAGAATAAAAATTTCATGAAAAGAAACAAAATAGAAATTGAAGGTAACATGAGAGAGAAACAAAATCAGAAATAGAGCATATGTGTAGAAAGATAAGAAAATATCATATTTAATCTTTTTAACTATATTTTTCTTCATTCCCTTTAACTTTTTCCGAGCAAATGGATCATTTCCTCGTCCATTAACTTATATTTGAGATCAAAAGAAATCTAAGTGATTCATTTATTCTCCATAACACTTTCTTCATATGGGTTCACTATTTTTGCTCATATATGCAACTTCCTCCTTCTTCCTTCAATTTGCTTGATTTCCAACTAATTAAGCTTGCATTTCTTGCTACTAATCACATGTACTCGACATTCTCAACATTCTGTAGCCTTTATTTGTTCAATTTGATCAACGATTAAGCTTAGAGAGAAGAAAAATTACTATTTATGATTTAGAATTTTTTATAATTGTCAGTGATTGAAGCAATTAAAGACTAAATTAACGCTATGGTAAAATTCTCAGTTTCATTACAATTTCATTTTTTTTATTGAAATTAAGAATCTGAGTTATTATTCATTACGAGTAAATTACTATTTATATGCGAAATTTAGAAATTTAGCTAAATTAGATTAATTAAATCAAGAATCATGTTTAGATAATAGATTAAGTTAGTTAGAGGCTAATTTGGAAGGAATTGGCAACTTGTATATTGGTTATCATGGAGGCAGTAGGTTTGAAATCCGATTTGAGTTTGATTATGGTCAAATAAAGTTAAGAATTTGTTTATAAGGTTTCAATGAGGAAATTCTAATGCTTGGCTAAGATATAGATTGAATTCATAGATTAATTATGATTAGAATTTCAAAATTAATATGTTAATCATGCATTGAATTACTTTTTATTCTTTAAGAAAAATAGACTAAGATAAATATTGGTTTGTGATATTAGGTTGCAAGATTTGAGAGTCAGATACCAAACATCGTAATAGATTCTCAAGAATGCAAACCCTCCTTATGACAGTGAGTGGGCTTATATGTAATTTTAGTATTTCCAAGTACTTTATGGATTAAATGTACCAAAAATGTTTTACATGTGAATTGATATAATTTTATTTTCATTTGTGCTCCTAAAAGATATGTTTTATATGTGAGTAGATACGGTTAAATTTTCTCTATATTTTTTATGATTATACTCAATTATATGTTTGAAATGTTCATAAGTAAGTGAATTCTGTTACACATTCCTTATGATTTCGAGAACTATATGTTATATATGCATATGGTGAGAATATGTTGTGGATATAAGTTGTGTTATTTACACTTCAAATTCTTTATATATATAAGAAATGTTTTAAAATGAGAGTGAGTTCCAAATAATGTCTTATGATGATACAAACATGTTCCATGAGTGATTTTGGTTATAAAAAAATATTTTGTTTATGAAATGTTTAAGTATGAATGGAATTGGTTGGATTTTTACATATTTTAAAAATTAATGTTATCTATAAAATATTTTATGCAAGAGTTAAAATAGCTATGATTTTATAAAGGCTTTCGAATAATGTACACATGTTTTATGTGTGTGAATGAAAACAATAGTATTTTCTTTATGTTATAAGAATTATATATATATTGCTTTTTAAACATAAGAGGCATATAAAATTATATCCACTTGTTATCATAATTCTTAAATAATTATAGATACATACATACATACATACATACATACATACAGACATATATATATATATATATATATATATATATATATATATATATTTGTTTTTTGTTATTTACATACATGAAATATTTTTAAATGTAAGTAGATTTATGAATACTATTTAAATTTGTTTTTTGTTATGAACTTATTAATACCTAAATATGTTAGATATATTGGGATAGAATTATTTTGATTCAATCATTTCATATTTGACATGAATTTTGCATTTGATTCTTGTAGCTTCACCTCAAATTTTATAATGTGATGAATTATGTTTTATTTAAGTACCATATATACCTTTGTAATATTTCCAAGTTTATGATATTACAATTTGGCTAGCATTTTTATTTTTCCTTACCCTTAGCTAAGACCCATAAAGGGGTAGTTTCCGTATTTTGAAAAAGGCACGGTATGATATCTGTTATACATATGTACTAATACAAGTAAGAAATAGGGAGTGAAGGAAAAACTAATACCTAGCATCTGATATTTGATACCTATATATAGCTACATGTATCTCTGGTATATTTGATTTTATGAAAACTAAACTGTGATTAATACCTGATACTTGACGTCGATATACATACAATATGCATTTCTAATATATCTGATTCATAATTTCTGGTAACTGACAACTGATATTTATGTATATATATAGGTATAAATAAATGTATTTTAATATATTTAATTTTCAAAAATCGATTACTGATTTTACGAATAAAGTGTGCTTATTATATAGAAACATTTCGATACTCCAAAAAAGGCTTTAAATATGTGACTAAACTTGGTATTATCAGTTTAACCTTTGATCGAAATTTCTTATGTTGTATTATCAGTACTTAGATATGAATTTTTGATTTCTTGTTTATATATATATTATTTATTATTTGTCCACTCACTAAGTCTCTCCCAAGACTTACCTCCTCATAGTCTTACAAGTTACTTTGGATTCTCAGTAGATTTTTGGAAGGTAGTTAAGTGGAATCAAATATTGAAGTGCAGTCACTAGGGTTGAGTCCGATCATGTATAGTTGTCCTGTGTTAGGGATTATAGCCTTGTATATATATATTTTGAATTATGAAAAATGTTTAAACATGTGGGTACACTTTGATAAATATGGGTATATATAGTTTTATGCACAATGCCAAGTATTTAGTATTTAATGATCTGAGTGCAATGTTATCCATGTATATAACCTATATATCACCAGTTATCAGTATTAAGTCATTGGTTATACATGTAAGGTAGTAACTGAGGAAGATGGGGTCGGCCTCATCCCTTGTCAGTCATACTCTAAAAAACTTGGGGTATAACAAGATGGTATCAGAGTATGATCAAGAGATCAGTGACTATATTGGTAAGGTATGGGGTTTTGTATACAGTATACTTGAGTACTAGTGATACGAAAACCCTAAGAAATGTAAGTTCTTGAAACCTCCTAATTCTATTCATCAAATCCCCAACTTTTTATTCAATTAAACATACTAGATCAAACCCCAAATCATGTGTTTGAGACCCAATACCAAAGATAAAAATAGAAATTAATTCACGTTCAAGCCACTTACTTGATTAAGCAAACAAATTTCTTGAAGTAACAAAGAAAACAATCACACCTCTCTTAAAGAACAAATTTGAAATTTTTTCATCAATAATAATAATCTCTATTTATAAGGATAAAGGAGATTTAAATACCCTTACCCATGTCCTAACCCTAATATGAAAAAGGTTTGCAAACCCATTTAATGAAAACTAGACTAATCCTAAGTAATTACCCAAAAAGAAAGCCCACATGCCTAGTACTTAATAAACTAATTAAAATAAACTAAGTCATGTTACTTTTAATAAAGTCACATACTTTTTAATAAATATCCAGCCCTTTAACATGTTCTTGGGCCTAATTAAAGATAGAAAATTATAAGCCTAATTTATTACAAAATACTCCCCAAAGAGAAGTATTGGGTTTGTCTTCCAGATTGACTAAGTATAGCTCTTTCATATGCCTGCTCTAATAAAGTTACAAGCTTGGGCATGCCTTGGTGTTCCTCCATGGATGTTTCAGCCTCTTTAAGTATTTGACTTGTTATTTGTCTTTGAACAAAAGCTTGTATTGCTTGTTTAACCTTTGAAATTTGCCGCCTTGTAATTGGACCATTAGGCATGTGTAGCTTGTCTTACTGTGTATTATGGCGTTGAACCTCCTTGCCAAGACTGGTTGTATCATTTGGCCTCACCCCCAACGTATTGATACCTTTATGCAAAGGTATCGATACCTTTGCCTTTTCTCCTTCTTCTGAAGACTATTAGTTCAAATGACCATAACTTTTAGCTCAGATATTGCCATGGAACCCATAATATGTCAATAAAAAGCTCTCTCTGAGCTCTACAAAGTTGATAAGAATTTTTTCTCAGTTAAAGATGATTTTGATATTAAAAATCCAGTTCTTTCTCATAAACTCGTATTATATACCACATATCTTCTTCCAAAATGAATTCAAGTAATCACACCCTCTCGCACATGATCTAAACACTACTACATGCACAAAAACTTATGAGAATTTTACAATAATGCTCATAACTCTAAGGGAAAAGTTTTATAGATAGACTCCTTCTCTCAAACATGCTTTTCATTGAGATAGAATCTCATATCCGTGGAAGCCAGACTGTGTCTCATCCTGGTCTTACTTGCTGCATCATAGTCTCTATCACCATCACCCTTTCTCCTGTCACGCCCTTCATAGATTTTAAAGGGAGTATTGAGGCTTGGGAAGGCAGGAGGTTCCTCTACTAATCTTTAGTCACCTTAGCCTTTTCCTTCTGTAAATTAGTCAGTTAGGTGTAGGATACTTAACCTTCAGCCCCGATTGATTCTCTTATTGTATCACTGTCAATTGGGACTTGACTCTCCAGTCTTTTTAGAGGGTGCGGTACCCTCATCTCTCTCGAGTGGGCAGACTCTCCTGTCATCCATTGCCTAATCTTCATAAACTTTTTCTCTAATTTGTCCGCCCTGCTTGCCATTAATCTGGTTAGGTGATCATCTTCTAGTCGGGATCCACCTACAGTGGGAAGGACAACGCATTCCTCACGTTCAAACAAGGCCCTTCCACCATCGCGTGCAGTACTTTTACTAGAACTAGATTCCTCCGTTCCTCTTCTCTGTTTTGCCATTTTTTCAAAACTCAAAGTACCACAAAATTTTTTGGATTGCTCTCACTTCCTTCTTTCTCGCTGAATGATTTTGTAAGTGGCTTTTCGTTAGCTGTTCATAGACAGCATCAGCTGTTGAGGTGTGAATATGAACGTGGCTGTTACGTCACCGAATCCACATCAAAGAGAGTTGTTGGCCGAATCTTCGCTTGCAAAGCTTCACCTCCAATTTTCTACAAAACAATAACACACTAGGAGTCACGTCGGGTGAGATTCCCAATGAGAAAATTCTAATATCTAAGTTAACGAAAGTGTAAAGGGTGAAGCAAATAATCCCGACAAAAAAAAAAGAAACAGAAAGCTCAAGTAATGATGGGACACTCTGCCTTAGAACAATGTGCTAACCGCTTTTTATTTAAGAGATGTGACATTCATTAAGCCTGATGCTATTAGATCTTCTAAGATTCGATAGGAGATGGGACAGATATCTGAAATTTGTCAGAGTAGCGTTTCTTATTGAAGGGTCTTTGATAATTAGTCATTTCGATTTTTGATAATCTCCAAGGACTGGTGACTGGGTTAGGCTTTTTCAGGAGGCAATGGCCAGGAAGCCTGATTGGTGGACAGTCAGGGCTCCTAAGAGACGAGTGGTCAGGAAGCCTGGGTGGTGGATAGTCAGGGCTCCTAAGAGACGGGTGGTTAGGAAGCCTGGGTGGTTGATAGTCAAGGTTCTTGAGAGGCATAAGTTAGAGAGCCTGGGTGGTGGGTAGTCAGGATTCCTAAGAGGCGGGTGGTCAAAAAGCCTGGGTGGTGGGCAGTCAGAGCTCCTGAGAGGTGGGTGGTCAAGAAGCCCGGGTAGTGGGTAGTCAGGGTTCTTGAGAGGTGGGTGGTCAGAAACTTGGGTAGTGGATAGTAAAGATCCCTGAGAGGCAGGCAGACAAGTGACAACGTTGCAGGGATCGGGGGTGACAGATGTCTATCTGGCAAGCCTCCACGAGTTCATCCAATTTTTACCAAAATATATTTAAATTAATTTTTATTTTTTTAATTGTTAAGGAAATAGATGACAATCAATTTTTCATTTTATTTTTTAAGTCAAATGGCACTTTTCAATTGGTCCAAATATATCAATATGATTGGCTTGCATTTTAGCAATTATCAATTAGAAAATATAAAAGGAAAAATGAAGAAAAATTATTGTCTTAACCTTGGAAATTCAATCAAAATGGGAGATGGGAGAAAAAAATCATATTTTTCTTCAATTTTTCATAAAGAAAATTATTTTTTCAAGCATCTTACATATTTAGATGGTATAGATTAAAGAGGTTACATGTGTTTGTAGTTAAATTCATCAAATTCAAACTTAAAAAAAGTTAGAAAAATAAAAAATCTAAACTTAGTTTATATATATAATGATATATGTAATTCTAGGTATTAGATACTTGAAAATTTTAAAATTTTACATGTCAATGTGAATAAGCTATAGATTACCAACAATAGCTTTTATAGTCTGAGTCATACCTCTCTTGATTAATCACGCCCGATTGCGGAATCTGTTGATTCACCTTTTATAGTTCTTTTTTCACCATCTATTTCTTTACCTCCACTTTTTCGCTCTTCTCATATAAGTCAACCTTCTGTTCTTTTTTGTGATTATGTTAATTCTACCATTATCATAAATAACACGAGGATAGCTCTAAACCTCTTTGGAAAAAGCAATGGCAGAAGAACGGTCGCTCTCACTAGTACATAAACCTGGAATGTAGTTGATTTATACAAGTCTGTGGTTACATATAAATGGGTTTATAAAATCAAAACTCATGTAGATGGATCTATACAATAGTATAAAGCTCAACTTATTGCAAAAAGTCTTATATAAGAATATGGCATTGCTATGACAAGACCTTTGTACCAGTAGTCTATCTCACATCTACTCAGAGTCTTCTTGTTGTTATTGTTAAACAATGATAGTTGTTTAAGAATTCTTTTCTCAACGGTGATTATATGAAAAGTTGTGTATATAACTTCCCCTTAGCTATGATCATCCATCAAATAAAGTCTGTCACCTAAGAAAGGCTCCATATGATCTCGAGCAAGCACCCAAGCATGATTTGCCAAGTGTTACTCTACTATTCTTTGCTTTGGCTTTCAAGCAAGTCCTCGTGATTATGCATTCTTTATTTAGAAAACCACCAGAGAATTCACTTTACTTCTTTATATGGATGACATAATTATTATTGATGTTGATTTATAGGGCATTCAAATCTTTTCTAAGTAAGCAGACATGAAGGGCATTCAAATCTTTTCTAAGTAAGCAGACATGAAGGGCCTTGGACTTCTCAGTTTTTTTTTTTTAGACTTGAAATTTCATCGAATTAGTCTCGATATTATTTATCTCAGGTCGAGTATGCTTCTAATCTTGTTTCTTGTCTAAGTCTCACAAATTCTAAACCTGTGCACACTCTTATAGAGTCTAATGCCCATTTTTCAACTACTGTTCTCAGTGATAACGCTCTCTATCACCAATTAATTGGCAGTGTTTTCTACCTTACTTTCACCTAACCAAACATTGCTCGTGCAGTCCATATTGTTAGTTAATTTATGACTGCTGCTTGTACCACTCATTTTGTTGCTATTCAACGCATTATTCATTGTGTCAAAGGGACAATGTTTCATTGTCTTTTTTTTTTCTAGATATTTGTCTCTTGACTTGAGAGCTTATTCCGATGTTGATTGGATTGGTGATCCTACAGACCAACGCTTTACTATTAATTATTGCTTCTTTCTTAAAGACTCGTTGATTTCTTAATGCAATAGGAAGTAAACAGTCATATCTCACTCTACTACTAAAGCTAAATATAAAGCTTTTGCATATACTACTTCTGAACATCTCTGGTTGCATTGATTACTTGGAGATATGAGAGGTTCACATTCCTCTACTACGCCAATTCATTGCAATAATTGTAGTACTATGCAAATTACCCATAATTATTTCTTTCATGAGCGTACTAAAATTGATTATCATTTTATACATCATCATATTCTTCAAGATGTCATTCGTATCCTCTCTGTTTCCTCCACAAATCAGGTTGTTAACATCTTTACCAAGGCTCACATGCTTGGCCACTTTCATAATCTAGTTTCTAAACTCCAACTAGTAGATATTCTGCCACCTTGCACTTGAGGGGACGCTATAATATCTTATCAAATATAATGTTTCTCATATTAGAAGATTTTGTGATATGTTTGGTTGTATATTCTATAGCATAGCATATTCTTAGCACAGTATATTTGGTTGTATATTTTATAGCATATTCTTATATTATTAGAATTCCTTTCTACCTAGCTGGAGTCATTATTGTATAAATAAAACTTATATATTCATTTTTTACGCACAGCTTAATACAATATAATAACTTTTCTTTTTTCAATTTCTCTAAGTTAAAATATAAGATAAATATAAAACTAAAAACTACTTATTTGATAAAGAACTTAATAATGTAGTATGAATCTGAGTAGAAATGGTATTAGAGTTTGATAAAATAGGATCATATTGAAAAACAAGTGGATTTTCTTAATAAAGAGAGTTGACAAAGAATGGGAGTCGAGAGCAAGCGAGAATTGAAAAAAATTAAAATGTGTTATTATATGTTAAAAGGGTGTAAATAAGCGTATAGCGAAATTTTTAAATGAAGGGATCTCAATATATTAAAATGGATGGATGGAGTCCAAAACATAGATAATTTAAAACGTAAATAATTAAAATATATAATAAGTATTTATAACATTATAAATTTATTATCTAATAAATTAATACCTTTTATCATATTATTTATTATTTATAGTACTTTTAATTAATATATATATTAATATATGTGTGTGTATGTGTGTATGTGTGTGTGTTATCTAAAATGCTTGAACCGATGATTTTGAGTCAGGTTGGAAAATAAAAAAGGATGGAATCAGTCCAAAAAAATAACTATAACGAGCCTATCTGGTTCGATTCTATGATTCGTATTTGATTGAATCGGTCTAAAATGGAGGATAAAACAGTTACAAATCGAACCGAGCCTGTTCCATTTCGTCAAATGACTCTTAACCAATTTCGATTTTGGGCCAGTTTCGATTTCGATTCGGTTTTATTATTATTAAATTCAATAATAATAATAATAATAAATATAATATAATATAAATAATAATAATTAAATTAATATAAATAAATACTAATTGAAATAACTCACAACAACAATTAATTAATAACTAAAAATAATAATAAACAAATAAACAAACTAACAATATAAGTTTAAAAATTTAAAACAACTAACAAAATTAAATTAATTAAATACTAACTTCAACTTAAAAATTAAATTTATAATTAATTAAACACTGACTCTAATTTTGATATTAATAATAAAATTAAATTACTAATCTCTGAATCTAATATCTAAAATTTAGCAATTAATAATTAAAATATTATAATTAACTAAATACTAACTTTAATTTAAAAATTAATAATAAAATTAAATTGCTTGTTGGGAAAAATATGCGAGTGATACGTGGGATCTCGTTAGAAAGATATGTGACACTTTTGTCCCAAGCATTTCGACTTTCCAGTTGAACCTGTCTCAAGCCCCAAGGAGTCAACCTCTCAGGTATACTCAGCCTCAGGTCCTAGAGAGTCAGCCTCTCGGAGAATCTTATCTCAGGTCCCAAACAGTTGGCCTCTCAGGGGAATCCAGTCTCTCACCTCAAGGAGTCCTCCCTTCAAGCAAATCCACCTTAGGCCCTTAGAATTCGATCTCTCAAGCCAACACGCACCACCCTCTGGAGGCGTCCAACGATCCTCAGGTGGTTTTACTCTCAGAACTCAGAGACATGCCACCGCCCTCAAGGATCAGCAGTTGAAGCCCTCAGAAAGTAGTCGTAGGCCTTAGGAAATTCGTGTCCGCCTCAAGATAAGCCCACCCATTCCCCAGAAAAGTACACAATTAGTCTCTCAGTCGTAGAGGCCTCTCAGGGAAGATGCCTTCTCTTCACTAACACGCATACTGCCCCCAACCATAGAACCCCCAATCATGCTCCTATACTACCAAAAATAGGAATGACCACTGACATAGTAGGCCCTATAAATGGGGTTAGATGCCCTGTTCTAGGAGCTGCCTATCCCATCCATTATCCATCTTCAGATAACTTGACAGTAGTAGGCCTACAATTGGCAGGAATGTCAGCTATAGCATTGATGGAAGACGGTCACACGTTGTCCAAAGGCACCAAAGTCCCATCATTCTCATTCTTCGATGCCTAATCACATCACCAGGGCACTATATAAAGGGGGGTTCTCCATTAAAGAATGGTCGGGTCCAGATCTTGATATTCCAACTCTCTACGCAGTCCTCTTGCCACTCCTCTCCCATTTTTCCATCTCAACATTTGGTAAAGATCCTCTCTTTCTTGCATTCTATTCCGGTTTACTTACCAAAATTCACTATATATTTTTTCACCATATCTGAATTAGGCATAAGAATTTTCCTGTCGGGACCCCTACCCGATATAACTCCTAGCTTGTTATTATCTTGCAGGGACTTCGAGGTGAGATTCTGCAAGGAATGATCCGGCCATCCATATCCGATGATGCAACAACCATATTCATATTTACACCTCAACAACTAGCACCGTCTATGGGAAGACCAATAAAAAGTCACTAAATCATTGATTGGTGAGGAAAGAGAAAAGGTTATTTCGAATTCTTGACAAAGTAGGATGGCAAAACAAATGCAAGGAAATGGAGGTTTCAACAAAAGTGCTGTCCGAGGAGAAAGGAGAGCCCTGCCCAAACGAAGCTTGGGAATGAACACGCAGAAAGGCTCTTACTAGCAAGGTCGAAGCATTAGAAAAAGAACTCCTGAAGATCAGACGATAGTTGGCCAGAGAATCAATCGCCCCAGGAGAGGAAAGAACCAAGGAACCAATCGCTCCAAGAGAGGAAAGAATGCCATTTCTTCCTAAAGGGCAGGAAATCGGAACCTCCCGAGGTGGGCATGTGGAAAAAATCCAAGGCTCCAGAGAAACGCACGATTACACATCCACACCCAAGCTGACAGCCTTATAAAAAGGAAAGGCCAAAGCAACAAAAGCATCAATGGATGAGCCCAGAGCACCTCAGGAGGTCAATACTCCTTTCAGGATTTACGAAGGGTAAGAGTAGAAAAAAATAACGCTAAAGGACATTATTAAGAGACGAGTAAATGGGAAGGGGAGCCCAACTTGGCCCCCACTGACATGAGGTTTTACCTCAATGAGAAATATGCTCGAGAAAGGAAAGTTCCAACAACTACCGATAAGAAAGAGATAGAAGACTGCGTACGAAAGGTATTATAGGAAATGGGAGCGCAAAGCATTCCTGCTTAGGGGGAGGGCCTAAGGGTTGAGGAAATCCTTGCTTCCGCATTCGCATCCCCCTCTCAAAGAAAATATAGGTATTATGCCTTCTCAGAAAATTCAAGATACCGTAACTAGCTGCCTACTTTGGGAAGACTGATCCCTCCTTACACATAGACATATTCAGGGAGATGATGCTGAGGCAGGACTTAACAGAATTACAAATGTGTCGACCCTTCTACCTGACTTTAGAAGGATCAGTCAGACGTTGGTACAAGAGACTGCCACCTGCTAGTGTCCACAACTTCAATCAATTGGCGATCATCTTTGAAAACGAGTTCAAGGGGACGGTGACCACCAGCCAAAGCCTGAGCATTCTTGAAGAAGCTCAAGCAGTCCCAGACAGGAGAAGGCCTCTGCAGAATGATTGACAGAAAGATAAAAGGAGTCATCATCGAAATCCCAGGTGTAACAACAAGAACGTGAAAGGAACTAATAGACAGCGGGAAGATTACTTTCCCAAGCTACACAAGGACAAGAAACCCCAAGACTCCCACCAATAAGGAATCTCCTTGGGAAAATTGAGCAGATAATAGCTCATGAATTCATACCTCTGAAAACTCCCTTGTCAGAAATTTATGAGCATGCCATGAGTGGGGGACTTATTGACACCATGTCCTTAGAATATAAGGGTATAGGTGCCTAAGAAAAGATAAGGGCTTATCTCGCTAATTCTAAAAAAGGGCGACCAGGCCGTATGAGGATCTGCAAGATCAAATCAAGGTGCCAGTCAGCAATTATCCCATTAACTGTGTTAATGATCCTCCACGTGCTCCCCCAAGAGCCAACCATCATCCTGATGATGAAGGTGATCAGAAACCAGACCATATTATAGTCATCTCAGGAAGATTCGCGGGCAACCTCTAAGGGTTTCCTAAGCCCTAACTTGGGAGGCCCTTACTCAGTGGCTCAGACAGTCAAGCCTAAAACACACAAACTGGCCCAATTCAATGGCAATGCCTCTACCAAGGCGTGAAGACTGAGGTTATAAAAAAAGTATGGCCCCTGAGAGAGTCTCTCCTTAGGATGGCATACTTATCCCTACCAAGGCATGAAGACTGGGGTTACAGAAAAAATATGGCCATTGAGAGAGTCTCTCCTCAGGTTGGCATATTTGTAACATTCATGTATGTTTTCTCTTGTGTAAATAAAACAGAATGTTTGAATCCTTTTTCATTTCCTGAAGTCTTTATCGCCTTAATAGTTTCCTCCTAGCGTTAAGGCTGGCCACGGGTCATAAAATCCCTTGGCGCTAGTCGAATTAAAAATCCTATCAATCTCAGATTCGCGTAAATCCTTTGTCCAAGTCAGGCATCTTAAGAGTTTAAGATCTGATTTGTGACTTAGGCGCGATAATCCTTGGTAGTGTCAGGTCCTTTTAGAGTTGTAAAATCCTGTTCATCCCGGGTTCGCATAAATCGTTTGTCCAAGTCAGGTATCCTGAGAGTTTAAGACTTGATTTGTGACTTAAACGCAATAATCCCTGGCAGTGTCAAGTCCTTTCAAAGTTACAAAATCCTATCCATCTCGAGTTCGTATAAATCTTTTGTCCAAGTCGGACATCCTGAGAGTTTAAGACCTAATTTGTGACTTAAGCTCGATAATCCCTGACAGTGTCAGGTCCTTTCAGAGTTGCAAAATTTTGTCCATCCCGGGTTCGCATAAATCCTTTGTCCAAGTGAGGCATCCTGAAAGTTTAAGACCTGATTTATGACTTAAGTGTGGTAATCCTTGGTAGTGTCAGATCCTTTCAGAGCTACAAAATCCTTTCCATCTCGAGTTCGCATAAATTCTTTGTTCAAGTCAAATATCCTGAGAGTTTAAGACCTAATTTGTGACTTAGGCGCAGTAATCCCTAGCAGTGTCAGGTCCTTTCAGAGTTACAAAATTCTGTCCATTCCTGATTTGCATAAATCCTTAGTCCAAGTTAGGTATTCTGAGAGTTTAAGACCTGATTTATAACTTAGGCGCAATAATCCCCGACAATGTCAGGTCCTGTCCATCCCAAGTTTACATAAATCCTCAGTCTAAGTCAGGCATCTCGAGAGTATAAGACCTGATTTATGATTAAGGTACAGTAATCCCTAATGATGTCAGGTCATCTTTCAATGTATCAAATGCCTGTAAGCCATTGAAGGCCCCTGACCCTAGTTGAAATGCTCCTAGGGTCTCGGGTGGAGTTAAACTCCAAGGCTCACCAAGTAAAGATTCTTGAAAGCCCATGGTCCTAGTTGAGAATGCTCCTAGAATCTTGGGTGGAGTTAAACTCCAAGGCTCACCAAGTAAAGATTCTTGAAGGCCTCTAGCCCTAGTTGAGAAGGCTCCTAGGGTCTCGGGTGAAATTAAACTCTAAGGCTCACCAAGTAAAGATTTATGAAAGCCCCTGACCCTGGTTGAGATACTCCTAGAGTCTCAGGTAAAATCAAGCTCCAAGGCTCCTCAAATGTACCTTTGAACTCGAGATATTTATGACCATCCACAAAGCACGGCCAGTGCTTATGTTTACTTATTTGATTTGTGCTCAAGTTATTATCGAAGTTTTCTTTAGAATTAGTGAAGTCAAAAAGAAGAGCTGGCCTGAAAGACAAACAGAAGTACGTAAAATTCCTTTTCATTCATGAAGGGCTGGAATAATATATGTGCATATTGTACATATAAGAAAATACAAAAAAATATCCTAAGTTTTAAGGTACTCGGTGGGAGGCCTTTTTTATCCTCAGTCTAAAATCTCCACCAGGACATCCTCAACTCGGGGGGCAGGAGGGGCTTCTTCATCCAGCGTCTGAGAGGTAACAAGATTTTCTTCCTCTTCTCTTTTTGAAGGAATCTCTTCATTTTGCACGGCTCGGGAAGGAGGAGCATCTTCTTGGAGTGCCGATTGATCCTGGGGACTAGTGGTTCAGTACCCCATGTGCCTGCCTCAAGAAGACCTTCTGTCTCAACGGAAGGAACTTTATCTCTTAGTCTTCTGACATCAACAGTCATCTCGCCCACCTAGGCCGCAGGAGGATCATTTTGAGAGCGGCTCTCAGAGGTTCATGTGACGTCGTGGTTTAACTGGTTGAACAACTAATGCAGGTACAACTCTAGGTACTCTTGGAGAAAGAGACGGCTTGCCAAATCTA
This sequence comes from Trichilia minutiflora, assembly GCA_035590515.1. NCBI lineage: Eukaryota > Viridiplantae > Streptophyta > Magnoliopsida > Sapindales > Meliaceae > Trichilia > Trichilia minutiflora. The sequence continues at coordinate 14,396,271 of JAVXUL010000016.1, read as the reverse complement.
CACCTTCGTCAACTCCCTTATCGTACCGATCGACGAGTTGAGTTGGCACCTCCTCTAATTTCTTTCTTTGCTCCTTAGAGTTTTGTTGTAGGTTTTTGCGCACCTCTCCCAGTACCCGAAGCTTCTTAGTCAAAAAATTTATCTTGTCCTCTAACCTTACCAATTCTGACAGGACCATAGAGTACTCCACCTTCCGGCGGTTATCTTCCTCCTTCAGGGTCCGGTATAGTTTATTCAACTTATTAAATTCACCGATGACCCTTTGCTTGGCCCGCTCAGCAAGTTCACTCTCGGCCTTCAAGGCTTCAGACTGGGTCTCAGTGATTGACAACTTCTCCTGCAGGTCTTCCTTCTCCTTAAGCCACTAATACCTCTCCCCCTCCAGGGCCGTAACCTTGGAAGTTAGCTCCTCTTTCTCCTTAACGGCCTGTTCTTAAGTGGCCACAGTCATATCCTGAACCCTCTTCTCCAACTTCTTCACGGTATCGAATGCCTGCTTTCTGACAACAAGGGCATTCCTGAAGCCATCGATGAAGAGGTCCAGCATATAGGCATTCTGGATCAATGAAAGGAGCAAGGATGGTCAGTATCTTCTAAAAAGAAAGAGAAACTACTAAAACTTAAGGAAGGGAAAGACTTACCTTATGAGAGAAGACGCTCAGCCAGTTGAGGGCCTCTTTCGGAGAGACTCCTGCCATATCATTACCCCTCTTTGACGAAATCACCTTCCGGGCAGAATTAGAGAAGGAGGTATCCAAAATTCTCCCTTTTGCTTTCAGGGAGGTCCTTCACAAAAATCTCATCTATATCCTCGGTATTTTCATTATTGATCAGGAACGGGTCCTCTATCACAAAAAGGGGTGGCCCTTTTGGGTCAACTTGCTGCTCTTTGCCTTGACCTGAGACCTCTAGCGTGTTTTGAACCCGGACCTGGGGTACTGTCGCTTCCGTCACACGATCCGGGACCCTCTTCTGCTGATCATCAGTTAGGGTAGGCGGGAGGTCTGCTTTCTGTTTCTTTCTTGCCTCAGTCAGGCCTTCATCCATAGGCTTTTTCCCCTTATCTTTGGCCAGGGCCTAGTCAATCTTCTGACGCTTCTCTGGCTCCTCCCTTGGCTCCTTGAAGGAGATGCCTTTCTCCTTGAAGCAGACGATTTTCTTCCCTCCCTCATTCTCAGGAGTCTTCTTAGGGTCCCCCTTTAAAGGCCCCTTCTACTTATCACCCGAGACCTTAATCTTTAGGTCAATAGCCTTAGGTGTCTTAAAGGCTTCTTTGGAGAGAATACTCTTCAAGACATCATTGGACCTCCTCCTACCTGCTAAGGTCTTTTTGGTCTCCATCTCTACAATGAAGAAGACCTGGTTAGCCTCTAAGATTATAGTAAAAGGGCCAGTCAGAGGGAGCGGTTCAGGAGCCCTTACCTTTATTTATCTGAGCCTTTAGTTTAGAGAGCTCACTTTTGAACACTGCCTTAGATGACATCCCAGAGGCAATCATGCTGCTCGCATTCAACAGGTACTTGACATCCATAATGGGAAGCTCCATGAGCTTGTTTTCAACACCCACTAGGATGTCCGCCTAGTCCCTACCAATGATTGCAAAAGAAAACCAATCAAGGTTAGTATGACTCTCTTCTTTGATAACATCGTAAAAGGATCTATCATATGTTTATCAGGCTCCTAGAAGGTGGGAGGAAGGGAGCAGGGAGAAGGCTCGGTGCAGTCTCCGCTGATGATAAACCAACATCTTTCCAGTCTTTGTTACAAGAAAGAGTGCCCTTCACCCTGGACTGGAATCCTCCCCGGACTTGGGGGAAGTACCAACTAGGGTACTGGCTGGTATTCTTCCTGAGGGAGTACAAGTGTAACACCTCATCAGGAGTCGGGGCGGGACTCTCCTTGAAAAATCTCAGCACGAGCAATCCGCTCAGGATCTTCTATTTGTTCAGGATAAGTTGGTAAGGTGGGATCCCAAAGGCTTCAAAGAGCCTGATGAAATAGTTTTACAGGGGAAGACGGGCCCCTAGTAGTAAGTACTCATCATTAAATGCTATTTCCCCTAGTACCAGGTTACTCGAAATCTTATTCCCATGTGGCATCCTTAGCTGCACGCTGTTAGGAATACCAAAAGCCTGTCAAAAGGCCAGTAGGTCCGCTCAGTGACTGATGAGATGAACAAATCCGCCTTATTAGGTCCCTTGGCCCAAGCCTACTCTGAAGCACTCCTCCCATCTTCACCGGACTTTTGGGTCCTGATGAGATCCTCAGCCTCCTCCTGATCGTTAGTGGTAGCATTAGAAGGTTTGTTCCTGTCCATCATTTTCCTGACCATGAAAAACCAAGGGATACGTAAAAGACCAAAAACTCCTAGAAATTATAGAGGATCCAGAACCTTTTACCTTTTTAGCAGAGACAGTGGATATATCAGCAATACACAAAGAACAAGCTCGTGCACAAGCACCTACAAGCACAAAGAAATAGAAACAGAAAACAAACTAAAGAGCAACGAAAAGCAGAAGAAAGAAGGAAGTAGTAGAACATCGGGGTTAGAGTTTTCGCAAGAAAAAGAAAAGTGAAAATGACAGCTGAAGAAAGGGGTATTTATAGTGGGGAAGGACCAATCTCCACTGTTGATCTGAAAGGATAGGGAAAGGCCACGTGTCCAAGCCCCTTCAATGTCTCTGCATCTCGAGAAACAGTTGAGTACCCGTCATCAAGGTTCTGACACGTGGCCTATTCACAACCAAGCATTCAAGACCTTTTTGAAACACGAAGCGCCACAAGCTTAGGGATAACTGTGTGACACGAACCTTGACGTACAATAATTAATAAGGGCGAATTAATGACCTCGAGAGAAGAAGCGTCACCAGGCACCTAAGGACTTCGTCAAGTAGAGTTTTCAACAGGGAGATGACGTCCCAGGCACTCTAAATGTCTCAGTAGGTATCTCTTTCACAGTAAATTCGTCTCAGGTCTCATGAAGCCCCCCCGCCCAGAAGCCTGACTGGTCTAGATAGGAGTTTCTAATGTGCGTTTTGCAAGCCTTACACCAGAAACTGGGGGACTATCTATTGAAAAAAATATGCGAGTGACACGTGGGATACTGTCAGAAAGAAATGTGGCACTTCCATCCTAGGCATTTCAACTTCTTAGCTGAACCCGCCTCAAGTCCCAAGGAGTCAACCTCTTAGGTATACCCAACCTCAGGTCCTAAAGAGTCAGTCTCTTGGAGAATCCTACCTCAGGTCCCAGGCAGTTGGCCTCTCGGAGAAATCCAGTCTCTCGTCCCAAGGAGTCCTCCCCTCAGGAAAATTCAGCTCAGGCCCCTGAAATTCTATCTCTTGAGCCAACACGCACCACCCTTTGGAAGCGTCCAACAATCCTTAGGTGGTTTTACCCTCAGGACTCAGAGACACGCCACTGCCCTTAGGGACCAGCAGTTGAAGCCCTCAGACAACAGTCGTAGGCCTCAGGGAATTTGTGTCCGCCTCAAAATGAGCCCACCCATCCCCCAAGAAAGTATAAAATTAGCCTCCCAGCCACAAGGACCTCTCAGGGAAGACGCCTTCTCTTCACCAACACACATGCAGTCGCCCAACTAGAGAACCCCCAATCACACGCCCACGCTACCAAAAATAGGAATGACTACTGATATAACAGGCTCTATAATGGGGGTAGATGCCCTGCCCTAGGAGTTGTCTGTCCCATCTATCATCTATCTTCAGACAACTTGACAGTAGCAGGCCTAGAATTGACAAGAATGTCAGCTACAACATCGATGAAAGACGGCCACACGTTGCCCAAAGGCACCAAAGTCCCATCATTCCAATTCTCTGATGCTTAGTCACATTATCAGGGCACTATATAAAGAGTGATTCTCCATCAGAGAACGACTGGGTCCAGATCTTGATATTCTAGCTCTCTAAGCAGTCCTCTTGCCACTCCTCTCCTGTTTTCCCATCTCAACATTTGATAAAGAGCCTCTCTTTCTTGCATTCCATTCCGGTTTACTTACAGGAATTCACCATACATTTTCTTACTATATCTGACTTAGGCATCGGAATTTCCCCATCAAGACCCCCACTCAGCGTAACTCCTAACGTGTTATTGTCTTGTAGAAATTTGGAGGTTAGACTCTGTAAGGAAGGATCCGGCTATCTATTTTTTTCGACGAGGATCCGGTGACACAACAGCAATATTCATATTCACACCTCAACATTACTAATCTCTAATTTCTAAGATTTAGCAACTAACAATTAAAATATTATAATTAATTAAATACTAACTTTAATTTAAAAATTAATAACAAAAATAAATTACTAACCTCTAATTTTTAAAAATTTATAATTAACAATTCAAAATTTATAATTAATTAAATACTAACTCTAATTTTAAAATTAATGACAAAATTATATTCCTAATTTTTAATTTCTAAACAAATAATTTAATAAATAAATTAAATTAAATAATATAAACTGATATAAATCACTAACTTAAACTATCAATAATTAAAATGATTATAGTTTGTTTTTACGAATTAAAGATTTAAAATTAATAATTAAAATGTTAATAAAATTTTTAGTGAATGGAAAGATTTTAAAGAATTTAGAGTTGAATATTTATAAAAAAAATTAAAAAAAAATTTATAAGAGAATTTTTTTAATATTTTAATTTAATTAATTTTAATTTTAATTTTTTATTTTTTTGAATCATCGGCTCAATTAAAATTAAAATGAATCCACTAAATTGAATAAGCGATTCTATCTTGTAATATATCCAAAATTAAGTTATTAATTCTAAATATATGAAATGGATATGAATTCATAATAATAACCTAAAATTGATGTTAACGGAATAATAATTATCTAAATTAATTTAGATCCGAGTTTATTTGAATTTGATTACGCCGGTTCACGGACCAATCCAAGCATTAAACAACTCTTATGCCTGTGAAATAAATAACGCTGCACTTTTTTTTAAATATGTATTTAGTAATTAAATAATCAATACTTTTTTATTATATCTTAAGAGCTCCACTTATAAATTATCCATTCACTCTAATTATTTTCCCTTCAGAAATCAAACTGGTAGATTTCGGTTGGCATTCATTCAGTTTCAGTTGAGTTGGTTAAGTTCGTTTTCAGTCATCCAAACGTTACAATCCATGGCAGTGACCATACACAATGGGTTGTTCTTCCCCAATCTCACCGCCTTTAAAATCAAATCCAAATTCAAAATACCCGCAGCACCCACATCCAGACTCAGTGGTAAATCAATCAGGTGCTGCCAGCTGGCGACAACGGATAAACGCTCAGTTACAGTGAGTAATGGGAACGATTCTCTGGAGATATGCAGAGTGTTAAACGGGATGTGGCAAACCAGTGGGGGTTGGGGAAGAATCGACAGAGACCTCGCCGTCGATTCCATGCTCCGTTATGTCGATGAAGGGCTCACAACCTTCGACATGGCTGATCACTGTATGTATCAAATAGCAATGTTCGTATTTTATTTTATTGTTAACTATTTCTCAATTCTTGTGTAACCCTAGCAGAGGTTAACTTCCTCATTTTTTTTTTTTCATTTTCATTTCTTGTTTGGATAATGCTATGTATGACCACACACACAAATGTATATATGTATATATATATTAAAAAAAGAAAAGAAAAAGAAATTGTGCTTTTCCAAGAGATCCCTCTACTTCTTCATATTTGTAAGTGATCCCCAATGGTGGAGGGCATATAAGATAAAGAGGTAGCAATATTTCCCTTTTTTTTTTTTTTTATAAAGTGAGCTAAGAAGAAGGAAACCACCTTTGAAGAGCTTTTTATATCTCTATCAGCATATATTTTTAACTTGATTCATTTCAAAATAGCACAGTTCTTACCCCTCTCCTTTAGCAGCAATTTCACCTTCAATTCAATGAAGTTGCAATCGAAAAGAGTTACTAAAATCCCAAAACCCAATTTGAGATCATATTGTTGCTGTTTGCTTAATGAAGATAAACTAACAAGTGTGGTTAGGAATGGCAAGGATGTGTTGGATATATGTAGGATTGTGAATGACATGTGACAAACAAGTGGTGGATGGGGTAAACTTGATGTAGATAGTGCTGTTGACGCTATGCTTCGTTATGCTGATACTGGACTTACAACTTTTGACATGGCTGATATATGTAAAAACTTTTCTCATTTTATAGTTTATTGGCTTGCTTATACTTTTTTAAGTGCTATTGTAAGACTGTATAGCGTCATTGCTCTTAAGAAGAATTGGAGAAATAATGAGATGCAGGATGCACAGTTGCAAGGCATTTATTGTATTGGATTTTCTAGCCGTATTGCTTTAGTGAAGAGTTTTAAATAAACTACTAGTGGGTATAGACTGTCTACTGGTTAACAACTGATAATTCTTCACAACGTGTGGATTGTCTTTCTTTCTTTCTTTTCTTTTTATTTTTTAGAAACATATTGTTTGGAATGTCTTTCGTTTTATAAGCATTACATCAATCAATCTATTGCTCTCGGGTGTATATTATTATCACTTTTTGGCTCCTTCAATTTTGTAGATGGACCTGCTGAAGATCTTTATGGCATCTTTGTCGATCGAGTTCGTCGAGAGCGGCCGCCGGAAGTCTTGGATAATGTTAGAGGGTGAGTTATGGCCACATTGATGTCAGAATTGCATTTCTTAACCTGTGACCTACAGATATAGAGTTTGCTCTAATTTGCAGAATGCTAAATCCGATGCATGGTAGTGTGCATTGTTAAGTTATTGAATAACCTTTGTGTAACTGTAACATTCAGAAGGAGATTTGTTAAAAGGAGTTTTAGAGGTTTACTTACCAAATGAATTATATAATGCAGTCTCACTAAATGGGTGCCTCCACCAGTTAAGATGACAAGTAGCTTTGTCAGAGAGAGCATCGACGTATCAAGGAGGAGGATGGATGTACCTTGCTTGGACATGCTTCAATTCCACTGGTACGAATCTAGTAGGTCTTTTTATATTGCATATTCTCTTTTGCATTTCTCCTCCTACCCAACTGTCTTTTAAAACCGTATGTCTCTTTTTCCTAAATATTTAAATTAATAACTCTGCTAATATTTCATTTTGCTTGCCCTGTTGAACTTAAAATTTCAAATTTCTAGTTCTTGTTAGTTTTCTTTAATGGTTGCTCCTTCTGTGTCTGCTTGAAACAGGTGGGATTATTCTAATCCTGGTTACCTTGATGCACTAAAGCACCTAACAGATCTGAAAGAAGAAGGTTATTATCTATTTTCTTTCTCATTGTAGCATTTAGACATGAGCCTATTTTTCTTGATTTGATTGGATTACATCAGTGACCGGTGTACAGGTAAAATCAAGACTGTTGCTTTGACAAATTTTGATACAGAAAGACTGCAAATAATTCTAGAGAATGGAATTCCTGTTGTTAGCAATCAGGTAAATTTAGATTGTAGAAAATTTATACTTGCTTCAAATTTTATTTCTTCAGATAAATTTATTGTGATCATTCTTGATTTTCTTTCAGTTAAATCTGAGTTTTATGTTCTCTTAATGGTAAAATTTTTATTGTCGATACTTTAGGTGCAACATTCAGTTGTTGACATGCGTCCTCAACAGAGAATGACAGAGCTTTGTCAGCTTACAGGAGTCAAACTTATAACGTCTCTCTCTCTCTTAGTGAACAGCCTACCTTATTGTTTTTATTGATTTTAAACTCATTCTTTTAGTGCAATCGTTCCTATGCCATCTTACTGAAATTGCTGGAGTTTTGACTACAGGTATGGCACAGTGATGGGTGGTTTGTTATCTGAGAAGTTCCTTGACACCAACTTAGCAATTCCTTTTGCTGGACCCCCATTGAACACTCCATCTCTTCAAAAATACAAAAGGGTACTAAGTCCTTGGATCCGTTAGTGAGCAGTTAGTTAATTCATATTGTGAAAGAGTTGGATCTGAGTTTCAAGAACCGAGAATGTTCTGTGGAAGGAAAAAAAAAAATTTTAAATCCTTCAATTAGTTGATTTTGATCTTTGTTATGTTGCAGAAAAATATTAAGAATTAGTTGGCTGAAGAAACCAGGGGAACTAGAAAAATGGGTTGCATTTTGGAAGGAGTTTCATGCATTAAGTTATGCTACCTGTGTTCTCAGTCTCATCAGGAAAATAAATATATATTAACATGTTCTTTTTTGTAATGTTTACAATTCCAATATTACAGATGGTTGATGCATGGGGAGGATGGAGCCAGTTTCAAGTTCTGCTTCAGACACTAAAAAGAATAGCTTCCAAACATGGGGTCTCAATTCCTGTTGTTGCTGTGAGATACATACTGGACCAGGTGAAAAGAAATAATTAACCAGACTAACAATACTTCGTTTCACTTTTATCAATATTTTTGCTTAGAACGAACCATAATGATATTAATCCTCTTCTTATTTGATGTACGGATACTCAGCCTGCGGTGGCAGGATCAATGATAGGTGTTAGACTTGGTTTATCAGAACATATCCAAGACTCGAACGCAATATTTTCACTCTCCCTTGATGAAGATGATGTTAACAGCATACAAGAAGTTTCCAAAAAGGGAAAGGATTTGCTTAGAGTGATTGGTGACTGTGGAGATGAGTACCGGCGTTGATTCTAACCTCTTTTTCTACATTCCCAAACAATAAAGATGAGGATTGTGCTTGATTTGATCTCTACTATGAATATAATCGTTAAAATCACTTTTTTATTTTTACTAAATTGTTCTCAAATGACTGAAACAAGCATGTCCTACTAACATTTAGCTCAAGTTTTTACATAATTAAATATTGATAGTTAAACAAAAAAATAATATCTTTCTTTTTATAGTGTTAATAGATAAATAAAAATAAAATAAAATATTGCTGAGACGTTTTATATTTTACCTAATACTTTCAGTTTAATCCATGCTGTTATAATCCGGTAATTACCGTTACTGTTGGCGGATAGAATAGACTTTTCATAGAAAGTTCGAATAAAACCCAATAGCCGCACCACCGAAGGCTGCCCGACACCCGCATCAAATCCAATATACAAACAATCGACAATCGCTCTTTCACCCTCTCATCATTCATCTCCTCCTCCCTTTCCCAGCGTCGTTGCTGCATCTTCGCCAAACATCGCCAAAATCGGCCGCAGTAGGACAAAAATCTCAAACGATCCAGGCTCCAGTTTACTCCAAAATCCCAATCAAGCCACACTGTTGGATTCATCCGGGTTATAAATGATGTTTTATACGTGTTGCTGCATCATTCAAATAATATTAATGAAGTTTTAGAATTTAACTGATTAGGATTGCATAATCAAATGTTAAGTTTAACTTAAAATGTTAAAATTTGAAATTGCAACAGCAAATTATGAAACTTGAGATTTTTTTATATTTTAAAATTATGTTAACAGTCGGTCAATCAAGTAGGTATGTATCAATAACATTCTTCTGAACGTTAGGAATTTTTTATTTTTTATTTTTTTTTATATTGAACATTAAAAGCTAAAAAAATATTAATTATATACTAAAAATTATATTATAAATAAAATCAATATATATTATAAATGAAATAGAGAATGGAAAAGAGGCAAGATGGAGGGTATTATATCAATCTTCACCCTATTATTAAAAAATTGGAGAAATTTTTACATATTTTTTGGCTTATTTTTCATAAATTATTTTCTGATATTTTAATTTGAGTTAGATGTTGCTATACCTATTTTCAACAAGCGAAATTAGTACAAGGACAAATGAATAATTGTACCAATAAAGGTAAAATAGTAATTAGAGCAACTAGCTCTAACGGAACCAGTGGCATGGACTTGAGCACGATTCCTATTGTCATGGGTCCTTTTTTTTTTTTCTCATATGCAAGTAGACCTGTCAAATGGACCGGGTTGGTTTGGTTCGGCTCGATCCACTGCGGACCGATACTTAAACGGACCGAGTCGAGCCGGTCCATTTATTATGCGGATCAATATTTTACTGATCTTAACCCGACCCGCGAATTAACGAGCCTAAACGAGCCGGCCCGCTGACCGACTTTAAAAATTTTTAATTTAAAAAAATATATAAAATACACTAATTACTAGTAAATACAATATGTTAATAGC
>JAVXUL010000016.1:14357014-14373915 GCA_035590515.1 Trichilia minutiflora | reverse complement strand
TAAGTTCTTCATGGAATATCCATATATATACATATATATATAAGCATTAGAAACCATAGAAAGCAATACAAACATAAAAGGTTCCACTCACTCGTTAGGGAGGGTACGCACTCCCTAAAGTTCCTCGCTCTGGTCGCGTTCCTGCTCCTTGCTATCTGAGCCTCGTGGTGTGGTCGGTTTTCTCTAATTTGGCCCGAAAAATCAAAAACCCCAAAATGAGGTCCGAAACCCTAGCTCCGTACTTTCGATTTCTGCTTTCTTCACGCCAAATCGAAGCTATCAACGCATTAGGAATGTCGAATGCGGCACGATGACGAAGAGAAATCGAAGAAACGGGCAAAAATGAGCGGGGCGTGAGTATAGAACAGAGGGAGAACGAGAGGGGAGAAAGAGAGGAGAAGAAGGAGAAGAACGGGAGAAAGGGAGGGGGTTCAGCCCTTTTTATAAAAATGGGGGCAAAATTACCATTTTGCCCCTGATTACTAAAAAAAAGAAGCTTCCAGACAGGGGTAAATCGGACTTTTCAAATGATTCAGTCGACCAAATTCTACCCTTCGTTCGATCGAATGACGCTTTCGGTCGATCGAAGTCAAGCTTTGTTCGATCGAAGATTCGCGAGCTCTCTGGAATTCGTGTGCACTTGATTCGGTCGACCGAACCAAGCATTCGTTCGAGCGAATCTCATTCGTTCAAACGAAGCTGGCATTCGTTCGATCGAATGTCTTCCATTTTGAGTTTTCTCATGTGATCGAGTTCCCGATCAATTCATAATATCCATTCTCAGTCCTTAATCATTACAACCCTTTCAAAACCTCAATTCAACCCTCGAAATATTAAAATTCTTACAGAACTTGGGGCGTTCATTACTAAAAAGACGAAACTACCCTTACTCAGGAACACGACATGTTTCAAAAATTAAAAATTATAATATAAAAAAATTAAATGAGTTAAATAAATTTTAAATAAATTATTTGTATTAATTAAAATTATTATATATATAAATTAAATAATAAATTACTAATATATTAATATGATAGTATTGATTAATAAAAATCAATAATATCAATAAAGATGATAGTAATATAATTTAAAGTTAAACTTTATTTGTTATCATCCTTGTGGATATTATTTACTTTTATTAATATATAAATATTAATTTTGTATAATTATATATTATTTATTTTTATTTTTAATAACATATTAATTTTATATATTTATTAATCAATACTATCATATATTCATATATCACTTTCACTAATTTATTAAATTATTATATATATTTATAAAATAATCTTTATTATTTTATGAATAATTTGTTCAATTTTTTTAATAACTTATATTTAATCCTTTTATTATTATAATTTTTTATTTTTAGGTTTTAACTTAAACTAGTTATATAACTTATAAGTTTATAACTTATTTTAATTTATATATAATAATTTTTATTTTATTTTATTTATAAAAAATATTTATGAAATGTGTAAAATTAATAATAAATCAATAAGGATGATAACAAATAAAGTTTAAGACTTTAAGTTAATATTACTAAATAAAATTTTAATTAATTAATTTAAATTAACTTAATTAATTAAAAAATTAATAAAATCGGAACCGATCGAAACCAAAACCGTTTGACGAACCGGCTCTGATCGTTATTATTTCAGTTTCGATTTCGGTTCGGTTTCACCAATCACGAACCGTTGAATCAGCCTGGCCCGGCCCGTTAAGACTTTTGATTCGGGCCGATTCCAAAAAACAAAAACTATTGACTCGGCCTGGTCTGGCCCGAATATACTAGTTCAGGTCTGTTAGACATCTCCAATAACGATAAACCAATTCAACTGATACCTATCTCTCCAGACATGATGACAAATCAATTCAACTGATACCTATCCTCAATTCGATAGATTATGATTTCTCACACACACACACACACACACACACATATATATATATATATATATATAAAAGAGTGTTATAAGAGGATTTATTAAAATTTTATTTTTTTAATATATTAAAATTAATTATTAATTATTATATTAAATATTAAAAATTATTATAAATAGTAGATATAAAACTTTTAATAAGTAATTTAAGGATATTCTGTTAACAAAATTCTTAAGTAAATATAACTCTTTTAATTAAATTTTTGATTTAAAATAAAACATAAATTCTTATTTATCAAATTTATACAATATAATAGTTAAAATCTAAAATAAAAAATTATATTTAAAATTGACAACTCAGCAATTATATATACTATTAAATTATATAAATTAATGTATAAAATTTATGTTTCAAATTTAGTTAAAAAAGTTTAAATTAACAAACTTCACCTAATTAATTTGAAAGAGAATAATAGTGCTTATTTACAATTTATTTATACAAATTAATTTGATAATGTTATGAAATTATTATATCTCTTAAATTTTACAAAAATAAAATAAAAATTATATGATAATAAACAAATCATTTTGTACAAAACAAATTTGGTGGAATAGTAGACACTTGCTTTATTAATTACAACTTTTCATAGATTATTAAACTACTTTTGGACTTTTAAAGATGCCTTTATCTTTGGGGATTGTCTACAATACATTCCATTGATATATTCCTACATCATTTTTATTTAAAATTTTTTGTTAAGTATTTTAATTTTTGTGTTAAATATTTTAAATTATTTGTATATATTTTAACTTCTAAAATTTTAAAATATATGTTAATTTCAAGTTTTATATTAGAGGTTTCAATTTCTAGATAAGATATTTTAAGTTTTACACTATACACCAAGTCCTTATCTTTGTCCTTCTACCCAATTTGTGCCAAAATTGCATAGAAGGCTATCAATTTTTTGGCACCCAAATTAACTTTCTCGTAAATAATGAAATGTGAACAGTGCTGTGAGGTACAATGGCTTCTCTTATAAAGAGTCCCATGTGTGAATAATATTTAAATGGATAATAAATTTTTCAAAATTACATGTAAGGCAGCCAACGAAGGAAAGTTGATCACTCTAACAATCTCCATTTTATGTAAACAAGTCTAGAAGTAGCTAATATTTGATTTCAACTAGTAATACACAAACTAAGGATTGATAAAGCCAATACAATAGTTTATTACATTCCTTATATTGGTTGTAATATTATTCTCTATTTGTCATGGTTCTATACTTGTTATGTATTTTTGCGTATGTTAGTGTAGTTTGGTATTGGTTGTCCTTATGTAACGAGGGTTATAAACTTAATTGTATATGTATAATTATTTTAATACATGAGTAATAACACAAATTCATAACCAATGCTATTCTATCGAAGCTCTATTGTCTCTGAATAAGATTTATTTTATTTTATTTTTCTCTTTCACTATGTCTTCTTCCCTTCAAACTAGCGATACACCTGTCCAACCCAGTTTTGCTATGTCGACGACAATCATCAACACTAGTTCCAATCCTAGCCTGATATCATTGAACGCCATTTCACAAATTCCTTTCAAATTATCTAAGAGACGCAGTAATTATGCTTCCTGGAAATCTTAAACGGATTTTGGTTATGATTTGCTCCGATATGTCGATGGAACCATGCCTTGTCCACCCGAAAGAATTGTACGAGAAGGAGACTTTGAATTTACCTTTAATTCCGCTCATCAATGATGGTCGGGGCCAAGATCGATTGGTCCTTGTATAGATTCAGTCGATTGTCCACAGTATCGTTAGCCCGATGATTAATAATTGTACAATATTTAATGATGCTCGGAGCAAGTTAGGTGCCAGCATAGCCAATAAATGCCACGCGTTGAATTGTGAGTCTCACATATAATAAATATAACAAATTTATAATATATACTCTAAAATCTTTTAACACATATTCAAAACTTATAAAATTTTTATGATATTTATTTTTAAATTAAAATATTTAAAAATATTCTCAAATTTTCATTCTAAACTACCTATAAACTTTATCAAATTCTAAATTTATTTCAATCATATCAAAATATTTAATAGTATCTTAAAATTCATCATAATATGAATTTAATATGTACACATCTCATTAAGATGATCATAATAATAATATAATTTATAAATTTTTAAAACAAAATCTATAAATAAAGAACACTTTAAATTATAATTATACAAAGATTTAAATTTACAAATTCTATTATAAGTTTTAGAAAGGTCAATATAATATACAAATAATTTATATAACTCTAATGAACTCGAATTATTCAAATGTGAATCGAGTTAGAAATATACTTTATTTCTTTCAAATACGATGAAATCACCGTCATGTGACACTCAAGTAGTTCGATTTATTTGAAATTAAAACATATGTAAAATGAGTATATAAAAATATATTCTGTGAATGAACTAAGATATTACAAGAAATAATAACTTCCTTAAAAATTAATATCCTTAAAATAAATTATTTTTGTATTCTAATGTAATAATTAGAAAATTATTAAAAAAAATAAATTAAAACATTTGATCAAATTTGAAAACGTGATCTATTATAAAATTATTAAACTGATTATTTTTTCCGATGGTTACTTTGGTCCTAAGCAATTTTGAAATCGTTAGTAAGTTTTTCATGTAATTTAAAAATAATGAGATTTTTTTAAATTTAATTTAGAATAGTAAAAATAAAACAATATATGATTTAATTTGAAAATCAATTTATCACTTATGTTTATATTGAGTAGTTATGTACTGACAACTATGACTAATCTCGACTACACTCACAAATAGGCATAATTCACTCAAATAAAATCATCTTTTATCGTCCTTACACCTGTCTCACCTGTGATCTCCAGTAACCTAAACGTTCTCTCCCTAGATCCGTCTTAGATTACCATCCTATAACTACAATCAATATACAATCTCAACTAATTCAATTGTAATCACCATATAGATATATATATGTATATATAGCCAATGAATGCACAATAATCAATATCTAATCATAATTTCATTGAAATCATTTAAAAGTCCTATTTTTCGAAATCAAATATATAATTGGCCTCTGGTTACAATTCATAAAAATACATTTCTATGTCAACATATATAAATAAATTTACAAAACAACGACAATATGTATAAAATTTAAAACTTCTAAAATATTTTTAAATATTTAAATTTGTTATAAAACATTTAAAATATAACGAAGGAAATAAAAAGGGCCATTTACAATCTAGGAAGGGTGTATACTCTCTAACTCATTTTTTAGTATCTTGTATAAATCTCTTATTTAAGTATCATCGTCTAAATACACATATATCAATAACTATAATAGTTTTCATAATTATAGTGTGAATATAACTTATATACATGTAAGGAATCCTAATCCGAATTTTTTTAAAATTGGCTTATATATAAATGAGCAAATTTTTATTTTTCAAATGTTTACTCAATTTCTAACTATTTAAATTCAATACAAACCTATAATTCATTCAACTAATATACTTTAACCTAATTTAATAAAATCAACTAACGGACAATAAATTCTCTCAGTAACTTATTTACTATTTTATTTCATGTATATTTTTCTGAATTTAAGTTTTAACTACCTTTTTGCATAGCTAACTATTCTATATTCTAAATAATATATTATAACATAAATTTTTGTAATTAAAATTAATTTAAATTTGCGAATGCACAAATTTTCATAATTAAAATTAATTTAAATTCGTGAATATACAATAAAATTTAAAATTAATAAAATACAAAATAAATATTTAAAATAAATTTAAAATGCTATCATTTATCTTATAGTACTTTTAAAATGCTTTAATTTAGCTATTTCTTGAAAAACTCAAATTTGAACTAAAATTCTAACTTCTTCCCTTTATTCTTTCTTGAGAGAGTTGTGACTCGTAATGTTCTGACATGTGATATTGATCTTTTCTCTCATAATTGGATTATGTGCAACTCACCATTTGATAGTGGATTAACAAAATTTGATAGTGCGTAACAGTAAACACTATAAGAAAATGGGCTTTTAGCATATTTTTAGGGACAACAAAATTAATGTCTTTATTAAAAGAGAAAAAAATAATTAATATAAAATTTTGAACTTCAACAATAACGTTGTGTTTGCTAAAAGTATATTATTAATGACAATATTTAGTTTTGTCGCCGAAAATATTAACATTAAATAACACTAAGAATTAACGCACAAATTAATATTTTTAGCGGTAACAATAATTGTCACCTAAAGTAAATATTTTAGCAGCAATCATCAACAAAATGAGTGATGTCACTGTTAAAATATGTCGCTGTTAAAAGACGTTTTTAGCACCGATATTATTCACATCATTGTTAAAAGAGAAAAATATAATTAATATAAAATTTTAAATTTGGATCACTAAAAATACTTTTAATAATGTCAAATATGTAACCGTTAAAAAGTCATTTTTAACGGTATTAAATATGTTGCTAAAAGATGTTTTTAACAACGATATTACTTACGTCGTTTTAAAAAAGAAAAAAAGACATTTAACATAAAATTTTAAATTTATTGACAATCACTAAAAATACATTTAATAGTATCAACTATGCTGCCGTTAAAAGATATTTTTGGCTACTTTAAATAAGTTGCTACTAAAAGATGTTTGTAGCAACAATATTATTGATGTTGTCATTAAAAGAGAAAAAAGATAATTAATATAAAATTTTAAATTCAACGACAACATACTTTATTCTCTGTTAATTTTGCTGACATTGATCCATTTGAGGGATAATGATTTTAGGATTCCCTTTGTTTAGCTTTGTGTTGTTTGACTTAGATAGTTGTAGGGGTTTCCAAACTTTTTGATCACCAGTAGGTAGCTGATGAGGCAAGTATGAAAGTTCATCGAGTACATGATTAGGTGATATTTGTGCTGATCAGATTTATAGTATAAAATAAAAACTTTGTGATAAATTATCATTAATGGCATTAAGAAATCACTTTAAGTAAAGGTTTGTAAGTCATCTACTGATCGATTTGAGGTAAAATATAGAGGTAATGATTGTAAATGACGAATCTATGCAACTAAATTTAGGAATGATGAATACTTTTGCATTACCGAAATAAACACAATGCATAATTATCAAATAGAGTAGTTGCAAGAAAGTCATAAACAAACAAGCATAAGGTTAATTGGATATCATTATTAACATATGTTTAAATTTTTATTGTCTAACTATATCCCCGACTCAATCTAAAAATTAACATATGTTTAAATTTTTATCAAAATATAAAATATTATATTTTGATAAACCATTTAAAAAAATTGATATATAAATTTTTTAAAACAAAAAATATAGTTAGACAATAAAAATTTAAACATATGATAATAATGTTGCTACTAAATTTTTAAAATTTATTAATTCATTAGGGTGTGTCTCCAAACTATTTATTCGAGACTCAATCATACTATACCCATAAGTGATTATATTTTGAATACACTCCTGCTTTTATTCCAATTCACAAGTGAACACATTATCAACTTGATATTCATATATCTATGCGTCTTCAAACTTTCATTATTTTTTAAAATTTTATGTCAACTACTAAAATATATTTTTGTTTCAATTAGGAAGGCAGTTAGTATCTATATATAATAAAATATAATTATTATTTAAATGAGATGATGTTAATTTATAAATAAAAATAAACATTATAACAATAAGTATAAATTAGTTAGCAAATAAAATTATATAAATTTTTTTTTCTATTTAAAACCACGTTATATAAATTGTTTTTATAAGTGACTAAAATAATAAGATAATTAAAAAATAGCAACTAATTAATTTAATAACTTATTACATTAATTATATATAAAATAACAATTACAATAAAATTTATAAAGAAGGATAATACTAAAATTTAGTATATTTAAAAGGGTAAAATCATAATTTACCATCTGTGAAAGATTGGAGACTAAGACTCTTTAAAAATATCGTTGTTGATTCATATTTGTGAAATCAAGCCAAACCAAAACACTCGTTTTGATTTCTTTTTCTTCAAATAATCCAGCCATATTTTATTAAACCAAACAAACAAACAAAAAAAAATCTGATTTTGAATTCCTTTCCATTTCCTCTTTGTAATAATCCAGTTGTAAGTTTCAGGTTACCATAAGGCTGCAATTCTATTAATATAAATGGTCCATAGAATTAAAATTTTACATATAATTTAATCATTCAGACTTAAAAAAAAAAAGGGTTTATACGCAGCCCTCTCTATTTCTCTCTCAAGCATGTGTAATCGACATTGTCTGTTGATGATTTTTAAGTACACGGAAAATCTTAGGTACCTTTCGCCTACTTATGATAAATTCGTGAATAGTGGATCACATCATTAAATATGATGACGTGGCAAACCATTCAAACCATTTAATCTGATACATTTGATCTACCTAAGTTTTCCCCCTTAAATATAAAGTCTCCTGCTTTACCGTTCGAAAATCAGGCAACTACCATTTTAGTGAGGAAGCGAAGCAAAAGTGAGTTAAATGAGGAAAACCTGATGAATACCATATTTACATAAATGCCTTACGAATCACAGACCATTTACAGACAGGTTCAAATATCAATCAATTGCCACTTATCTATACAAAAACCACATGGAAAGTGAGTGAAATACAACCCATCATCTATATCCAAACAAAAGAATGGGGAAGAAAAATATTGAAAAAGAAAAAAAGAAAGAGAATTTTCTAATTGCAGCGAAACACCAAAACTAAACTACTACATATTTGATGGTTCTGGACCCTCATCATTTCCTTTTCCATTCTCTAAAGCAGAGAACTACGATAAGTGGCTGCTCTCAGATCTCGTAGTTTCCTTTCATCGTTCTTCAGTCAGCTTCGCATGAGCCTACAAAACTGATGGTTCATTTATGTGAGTGCCGGGAAAGAAAACTCATTAGACTTGATCTTCTTCATGCTCAAGTCAGGATTCTTATCATCTAGTTTCCTGCAAAAGGTCTCTTCTCCTCTCAACTTCTGCTGAGCATATTTGGCAATCACTTGCCAGATTTCTTACCTGCAGTAATTCAAAAGATATTTCTGCTAGTTAGTTAAGTTGGTCATAATGATGATTGTTTAGAGTATTTAATTCAAAATCGGTTGAGTGTAGTTGAAATGGGTGCCATCCCATTATAACTTCTTCGGTTGAAGAATGCTGATGTACCTTAAATCACTACAATCCATGCTAGTAGCAGCATTGAAAGTTATAATTGAAAATAATGGCACAGCCATATCTTGTCTCCTTAGTCCGTAAGAGTCAATTATTTCCCTTTATTTTAGTTAGTATTCTGTTTGGAAAAAACAATCAATGCATGCTTACCAGTAATCAATACCCACAACCACTAATGTATTGTTATTTATTGTACCTCTTTGGAACCATGACTTTCGAACTGCCTGACGGATGTGGCGCTCATGTCTTTCTAAGAGTTCATCAATTCTGTGTGACTGAGATAACAAGGGTCCAGAAAATTCAACCTTGTCCCCTTGATCTTGGTAACCCTGTATCAACATAAATAATAATAAGGTATACATCAATAAATATTGATATGAATATTACTATTACAGGTATTTATCTAATACCTGCAGAAAGTAAACATGTAAATGAAGCAAAATGCAAAGTCATCAATCATTCACTGTTGCCAGTTAGTGGACACATTGTCTCCCAATATTGTCCTTTTTTCTTTTTCCTTTCCTTCCGCTTTTTACTTTTTGAAAGAGAAAATAAAATGTATGTTAAGATCGCCATAGGCTAAGCTTAACTATTGATTTCTTTTTCTAGGAAAAGTTTTTCAAATTCTTTTGGAGATCGTCCAAGGCAAGTAGATTAAATTTCCAATAGAACTACAGACTTTAGAATATTTTCCTGAAGAAATTGTGTTTCATTGTTGAAGCTGTTATTTTTATGCAACAGCCATCATCACCACCATCTCTACGCTAAAACTGCTAACCTGCCCCAACAACAAGGCCTAATAACATATGCACCACTACCACATCCTCACAAATATCACCATAATCCTCTTCATCACACCCAACTTTGGGCAACCCCTAGTTAGAGAAATGAATTACACCTGTAAATCAGTTCTTTGAATGCTTTGTTCTCTTATAGATATAAGTGATTCTGATTCCAGAGAACCACTATTCATTCCAAAAAAACTGCATCATTTACTTTAATTGGCTATTTTAATTGGGTTACTAAGGTAATAGTGATGGCAAATGCTCATCAATGCAAGAAGCTTAATTAAATCTCCTCAAGTTCTATCAAAGCGAGTTACAAGCTTTTAGAGAGACCAGGTATTTTGATGAAATTTGAATTATTCTTGAAATGTTCTACCATATATTTATCATTCAAGATAATGACATGTTAAAAACTACTTCATACTATCATAGCCAATTTGCAACCAAAATTAACTTGTTTCCAAGAAAGTTTGAAATCAGTTTTAGATGTTAAAAGCAAATTTTCAATTCCATCTGTAGTTGTAATGTTTACAAACGTACCAAATTATTTCTCTTGGCTGCCATTTCCTCTCTTTGATAAAGTACCAACGATAGTTCCTGCGAATGGTACCCATCAGAAGCATCAAATGAATCTGGACGCTCCAATTGGCTCCATTGTTTGAGCATAGCAAGCTTGTCAATCTCATATGAATCATGGCCTCTAGAATCTGTGCGGCCCCCATGTACAACATCCCCGTTATCGTGTTTTCTTGAATCATAATTATTTCTTGTATGCAATGTAGCAGAAGGTTCCAAGGCATTTATAATGTGACCTCTTGATATAGAACGACTGTGAGATCTAACAGATGCATCATCTTTTCGTCTTTTTGCCCATGCAAAGCCACTTGATGTAGAAACTTGTAAGGGGCCAGAAAAGGGAATATCTCCCTGAGATGCATTTTTTACATGGGAAGCCTCTTCCTTGTTGTCAACTAATGGCTTTTGAACCGCCCCACCTAATGACACGTTTCTAATAATATGCACATTATTCCCATTAATTGTTTTAGCACACTGTGTTTGGGCTGTCACATCCTGCAATTAGAGAG
Source organism: Trichilia minutiflora (assembly GCA_035590515.1). NCBI lineage: Eukaryota > Viridiplantae > Streptophyta > Magnoliopsida > Sapindales > Meliaceae > Trichilia > Trichilia minutiflora. The sequence continues at coordinate 14,362,870 of JAVXUL010000016.1, read as the reverse complement.
AAATTGGACAATGAGAATTTCATTCTAAATCAACAGTGCCTAAAGGGCTCTCTGCCCATGCAAACATAAATACACATTAACACATACCTCTACTGGTGCCAATTTACTCATTGCATGGGGTTTTCGTGTAGGCTTTTTTGTCTCAGCTCCACGAACTCTGCCCCCAAGTTTTTTCCTGGAATAGCAGTTCTAAATATCAATAAATGTTGTAAGATAACATAATTCACTATTAGTGGAATAAAAGAAGCTGAAAGAACATGCAGATCCATCAAAGCAAGCCCATAATGCTGTAGCCAGTTGCTGCTATTCATACAAATATACAGATATACAAAGATGTCTATGAGTAAGTATGTTTGCAGGTGAGTCTAAATACATAGAAGCCAATTCTGAAGAGTGTAACTGATTATGGTGATTACAGAGATGAAACAGCTCTTACTTCGTCAAGATTGTTCACAGAAACAATTTTCTTTTCTCATTGAACAAGCAAAACCCAAACTTTTGTTACCAAAGAGTAAAAGATAGAAATTCTAACCTGCGTGCATCTTCACGATGTTTTGCATCTATCTCTTTGCTAGGGGGATATATTGGCAAGCTTGACGGGTCACAGGCATAAGGTTTTGATGTGAAATACTGAAAATTGTGGGCAGAAAATATTGTATTAGAAATGCCATAGGGTTTGGAAAGATTGCATGTACATACTGCATTTACAGAACATCTATATAGAAATAAATAATAGTAATGACAACGAAATTGATAGATGTAAGAACTAAAGAAAAATATTTAAAGGTGGGGAAAAAATAGCTCATTTTTTCTGCATAAGAGTCAGTAAAGGTATAGATAAACTAAACTCCACAGCATCATAAAATTGAACTTGATAGGATAAATATACTCTCAGAAATAACAAATGAATCAGGGTAGTTTGGGGACGCCAGCAAATCATAAAATTGGAGATAGCATAATCAAATCATCATGCAAAAATTACTTCAGATGTAAGGGCTGAAGATGCAGTTGAACGCTTGCAGGGCTCCACAGAAAGAAGAGTTTCTATCAGGTTCACGGAAGTTGTAGGCAAATCTTTGAATGTTTCCCGAAGACAACTGTCATATGGTTGTTGTGGCTTGAATAGAGTGGAGTGGGGAAGTTTGGATTTTTTCCAGTAATCATCAGGTGGGGATCCACAAAGCTTGAAAATTTTGTGTAGTTGTTCAACCTGTCAGTGGAACAAGAGTATACCATCAAAAACTTCAAATGGATTCTGTAGAAACTATGTGACAGGTTTATTAGTCAATATGTATAATGAATGTATTACAATATAAAAACAGCTTATATTAGTCTAAATATGATCAATGCATATATTACAATACAAAAACAGCTTATCTCAATACCTCAAGAAAAGACACTGACACGAATGTCATACTTTTTTGTATCAATAATAACTACAACATAAAATAATAAAACTAAAAGATAAAAAAATCACAAAGGTTATTTGTTAACATATACTCCAGATTGTACATTAAAATCTGATAAATCACACACTGAAACATGCTTTGTCACGGAATATATTTTTCTTCCCTCAAGTAATTTTAATACATAAAATGGTATGGAAAAGGTCACCACAGTATTATAATATGGTTTCAACCAAATAGTGGCACCTATCCTACCACCTAGTCACATGGTCACGAGAAAAGATTTAGTCATGGTGAGTTTATACCAATTCTCCCCATTATGTAATATCATTTTCGCTTCGAGCTGTATCAGGATACAACATTGAATCTGTCATTTTTCTGTAATAGATGTTTACCTCTCTGTCTGCCAAGCTTAGGAATTTCCCTGAAGTTAATTTTTTCTTGAAAAGTTTTAATTTTCAATTACAAGACAACAGTTATCGCCAATTAAAATGATAAATACGAAGAGCAGTGAAATTCCGTGTACTAAGGAGATCAGTTACCTCTGTCCTCCCTTGAAGAATAGGTTTCCCTGTAAGAAGCTCTGCAAATACACAGCCAACACTCCACAGATCCACAGATGCTCCATAATCTGTGGCACCCAACAAAAGTTCGGGAGGACGATACCATAAAGTCACAACACGACTGGTTAATGGTTGCCGGTTTGCGGAATTAGAGAAGTTTGCGAGTCCAAAATCAGCCACCTTGAGTGTTCCTTCATTATTTACAAGAAGATTTGACCCTTTAATGTCCCGATGCATAACACCCCTTGAGTGACAATGCTCAAGTCCAGATAACAACTGCTTCATGTAGCATTTAATCTACAAAATAAAATTAATATCCAAAATAAAGGGGCAAACAAGAAATCAACTCAGTGAGGTGGCATTGGTGAATCGCAAAAAATAAAAAAAGGAAGAAAGAAAGAATTCATTATGTCATTTACCTAAACTACATATCTATTTAATTCAAGTATGATCTCAGATTACCATAAATAATAAACTATGCATTCAATTTCCTGTTAAGGTTTTGCAAATGACTTATTCAGTCTCCCTGGTGTTCTAGCAATATATCACCTCCATTTCATAATAAACTACGCATTCAATATCATGGAAAATTATTAAAAGAATCATTTCATAATTTCATTTTAATATGGCTGTAAATGCCTCATCGCAGAAACCTACAACTTGGGCCATCTCAATAATGATTTTCTTTCAAGTTTGGATACTTTATTGATCCACTTACTTCTATTATGTTAATATTAATCACTATAGTAGGAATTCGGGTCCACTTCTATTATGTTAATATTAATCACTATAGTAGAATTCCGGTGCTTATTTACGGTGAAAACTACATCTCATGATGAAGAATATTTGAAAATTTTTTACTTGCATGAGTTTCTACAATACTATGATGCTGGCATTAGTTACAAGTTCTAATTTCCTACAAATTTATATTTTTCAGGAATTAGTGCAATGTGTTCTTATCTATTAATAGGATTTTGGTTCACAGGACCCACTGTGGCAAGCGCTTGTCAAACTCAAAAAGCACTTGTAACTAACTAATCATGTAGGGTATAAACAAACCTGTGACTCACTGAACTTGATGTCAGGACAGGATAGAAGTCCAGTAATATCGTGTTCCATATACTCAAATACAAGGTATATGCTACATGACAATCTCGAAGTAATTAACCCTTCCAACTTTATGATGTTAGGATGGTCGAGTCTCCTTAGAATTAATATCTCTCTTGCCATAAACCGAACACTCTCAGGCTCAAAATTGTCAAACCGCACCTTCTTCAAGGCAACAATCTTCCCAGTTTCAAGGTCACGTGCTCGGAACACACTACTATATGTACCTTGTCCAATCTGTTAATGAAATTGAAAATCAAATACAATAATTACCTTGTTAACATTGCAAGAGCAATACACTAAATTGATGACCAAAAAACAAAAAGAAATGACATGGCCAATGTAACATGTAAAATGTAAAATGAAATAACGGCATTCTTAAATGGAGAAATAAATTATATCAGAAAATCGTTTTCAGAAAGTAAACATTACTAACAACTTAAATTGCTTTCAGGATGTAAACAGTCCAAAAACCTTCAAAATAGTAAAAAAAGATCGACAATCTATCAAACCAAAAGTAGAGTTAAGTAGAAATGGTCAAGTTTGTGACTGAAATAACTAAGCAACTAAGGAACATTCTCCAAAACGAAACAAAACAGATTAGCTGATTCAATGAAACGCCAGTTCCCATCAAAACCCAGACAATTACACAAAAAGAGAAAAAAGCAACATTGAGTCTTTAACAACTAGAATTGTCTGAAACTTGGAACAAGAAAATAGAAAAAGAAATTGCATTTGCTTTGCTTTATGAATTAACTAAAATATCAGCCAATCAAAAGTTTCTCCACAGCTCCATTTAACTAATCTGGATCTTGTTTCCAAAGCATTTTTCATATTTATTCTTCCAAACATCCTTAACAAAACGGAGTCATTTCGTCAATAAAACAAAAACAACATGCTTGTACCATAATTCTTTAATAAAAATTATAAAAAAAACGGTTAACCTTTTCTAATTTCTCAAAAGCATCAGCCCGAAGTGGCACCCAACCCTGAATGGCTTCTCCGGCAACGGCGCTTAGCCAAGCCGGCCATCCGGCGGCCACCTGCTCCCCTTCAATATACTTGTGCAAATTCCCCAGCCTAAAACTCAACGACTCGCTGTTGGAACTCGCCCGACCAGACTCACCCAACTCGCTACCACCGCAACTGACCACCACTTTGCTACTCTTCCTATTACTACTTCCATTCCTACCATTCCTAGAGCTACCGTTACCGACCCGGATCCTACCCGAATTTTCGCCCGTACTGTCACCTCGGATTCCCCCTGACAGGTCCAAAGCAGGCGTCACCGATACCGCCTGCTTCGAACTAACACACCCCATTCCGCAAAAGAATCAATCACCGAACCATCGACCAGATTCCGGATCCGGGTCCAAATGCCAACAGATTTTCGATTTGCTTTGCTTTGTTTTCTTTCCGAATCGTGTAAAAGAGAGGGTTGAACTAAAGGTGGACAAATGATTGTTGCAGAGTGAAGAACGGAAGACTAAAAAAGAGGTTATTGGGTTTTTATAGGAATTAAGCTAAAGATGGTGAGAGATAAAGAGAATGTTTTGTTTCGAAAATCACTTTGTTAGTGTAAATTTTGATTATTTTGTTGTTTTTGCGACAATTGCGGAAGGATGAAGAAGGTGGATTCGCTGTAGTGTTGCGTTCTCTTCTGCTACGCAACAAATGCTTTAATGGAATGGCGGGGTGGCTATGGCTGTGACTGCATTAATATCATTCAAAGAGAAAAATAATAAACTTCCGTAATCAACGCGATATTTCATACAAACATACTATGACTATTACGTACATTAATTATTCAATTTGTTTAAGGGGATGGTCATGGTAGCTTCTTATTTAATTCTTTCATTTATTTATTTATGGTTTTCTATTGATACGATACATTATGGGAATCACATCAAAGATGGGCTTTCCATAGGAAGGAGGACTTTTTATACCCTGTTTTTGTTTGCATTTGCTATTTTAGTTTTGGTTTTGTTTGTATTTGATATTTAATTTTGGTTTCATATCTTGGTATCAACAATGAAGACGGTGGCAATTAAAATAAAAATAAAAATAAAAATAATAAATTCTAAAATATGTGAAGTTGAAAATTATTGAATTTTCTATTACAAAGTTAATTGATTTAGTTTTATCTCCTAATTATATTAATTTTATCAATTTTTATTAATATTAATACCATATCCATTGCACATAAAATGGGCACTCTCTCTCTCTATATATTTTTTTAAAAAATTATCTTCTTCGAAAGTTTTTTAATATGTACATAGGAAGAGAAGTCTCAAATTTTGACTACAAAATGTGAACATATATGCAAATGAAAAGAATAATGTAAAATGGAATTTAAAATTTAAGGGTATGTGTAAATCATGTAGTTGACATTTGGTTGGGGTTGTAACTTGTAAAGTAATTGACAAGTGGGGAATTGTTATTGTATTTAGGGTTTTGTTTTTCAATTAAATTTGAAATAGGAGTAGGGAAGAGGGAATGGTTGAAAGCGACGAGAAAGAGAGTGGGGTGGGGGGCAATGTTTTTATGACAAAGAAAATAAAAAGGGAAAGAAATGGGAGGGAAGACTTGAAAAAGGAGCCATGATCATTATTTTTCTTTTTTTTTTTAATGTTTTTCCCATTTATGATATTTTTGCGTACATGTATTTATATGTAAATGTTATATATATATATACTTATTCTACTTCATTACTTATCAACATTTACATATAAATAAATGTACGCAAAAATATAATAAATGGGAAAAACATTAAAAAAAAA
>JAVXUL010000016.1:14339244-14356914 GCA_035590515.1 Trichilia minutiflora | reverse complement strand
ATATAATTTTTATTATAATTTAAAGGTGAATATATTAAAGTTGTGTCACACACGTGTGTGTATATATATATATATATATATATATATATATATATATATATATATGATTTGTGGTCCTTATAAGTTGAAATTGAGTTTTTCATATATGATTTGTGGTCCTTATAAGTTGAAATTGAGTTTTTCTTTGTTTAGTTTTTAGGTCTATTTTACTTTACTAGACCAAAACTAAAACCAATTCTGAAAGCGAAGCCTCTCTCTGACTTTTTTGTAGATTAATCAAATCCTACTTGCTTCGAACCATTTTCCCATTTTCTATCTCCATTTACCTAATTACTTCATAATTCATTCATCGAATCGATTTTAATACAACATTATATTATATTTTATGTTTAAGTAATCTAGGGATAGTGACCAATTTTGTCACTTGATGTTGGGACTAAACCACTAATATTGTCTTAAGTCTAACATATATTATTAATTAACACTAACAACTCTAATTTTCTAAGAGATCAATCTTTATCTGAACACCTACCCATCCATAATTAGCTCTTGCTTCAGTGAATTAATATTTATTAAGAGTTTCTAATTACAATTCAATTAAGGTATTGATAATATATTATGGGCTTTTCCAAATCTTATATTATAAAACATAACTTATTAGGCATAGACAGGACACATAAGTTATAATATTATTATTATTTTAAAAAATAGAAGAGTGTATTTTTTTTTATTTTTAGAATTGACCCGTTTTAAGTTTTAGCTTAGACATCCAAACAACATTAATAGTATTTACATATAATTTAAGTATACGCACATTAGGTAATTTGTACCTTAACAAATCTTATTTCTTTTTTATTTAAGAAAAAAAGATTAGTTTAAAATTCTTCAAACTAAATTTATATGCAAATAATAATTGTTATCACATGAAGAAGTAGCTTAATTATGGGCAAGATTTGATCAAATAAACATATTCTCATAATCTCATGTAGTGTGATCAAAAAATCATGTCAAATTAAATTCTAATATTTATATTAGAATCTTAATAATTACTTAGCTTCGCTGATAATGGGTAATGAAATTTATTCATATTTTAATTAGTATTTAATATTTTATTTTTTATTTCATAATAATAGATGTAGAGAAAAAAAAAAAAAATAGATGTATGGCAGTGATATTTTAATATCAAATATGTTTTTAGTTGAGTAGACATTTTCGCTCATCCCTCACCTACTCTTCAGTTGATATTTAAAGTCATTCGAGGCGATGATATGGACATCTATAGGAGCGTTCGCTTTACAAATCGCATAAGAAAGCTGCCTTTGTCCATCTTACTATTCTCAATGATCAATGTCCATCCCAACATGGCTATCCATCGATCTAAGTAAATATAAGGTGAGGCACGCCAATGGAAAGAAATGAGATGTATGTTTCTGTCACGCTACAGGGATGTCATATGAGCCCTAATATAAGCAACACTCAAATCTTTAATATCTAACGGTGATGATTGTGGCATCATAATGGCCGATGTTTAATGGACAGGGTGTACCCAAAATAATAATAATAATAATAGAAGTGATAGGTTGACGCACACAACAGACCATGTTAGGGCATATTAGAAGATCCATCCGAAAGAGTAAATAACTTGTGAAAAGATGATAAAAAATATTTTCTCTCTGTCAAAAAATTCATTCTATGTTTTAATGATACGAATTTATTTAATTTTTTAAAGATGTTATAAGACAAATATATATTTATTTGTATAAAATTAAGATTTATTTTTATTATATATATATTTTTTTGTATATATAAAAAATTTTAATTTATTAAATTAAAGATAAATATCACTCGAATTGATCAATTATTGTATTGAAAAAGATAAAATTTATAGTTTAATCCTTTTAATATTTCAATAAGATAATATTACAAAATTTGCACCTAAATTTTTTTTAAAAGTTGAAACCTTATCATTAAACAGTTAAAATATATTCTCATTTATCTTATGCAAGCAAAACCTTTTACCAAAAAATAGTGTTTGGACAATTGAAAAGAAAAATAAGCGATCAAATGCATAAAATGACCATATATATATATATATATATACTACTTAAATTCTGCATTTGCATTTATTTACATTCGACCAATGAATGGAAAATGCTATACTGATCCACATGATTTGGACCTTATTGAGTACAATACAAATCAAAGGGGTTTATATGATTTTTTTCATGCCGAATTAATTCGGCTAGTGTTGACACTGACACCCTATATTTAGTAAAAACAACAATTTAATATCTAATATTTAAAAAATTCACATCCATCCCCTGCTGTCAGTTTTTATATTAATAATGTCATTTGACTAGATTCAACTAATAAAGTGATTATTTTAACCCCTTGTAGTGAGAGCAAAAAAAAGTTAACTACTCATTTGACTTGTAGGTTGATTAATATACATTCATTTTATTATTTTATTTTTTCTTAATATATTAAAATTTTATAAATCAATATGATATAAATATTTTTTAAAATATTAGTATTTATTTATTATTTGCATTTAATAAATAATTATTATATACCTATTTATATGTAAAGACAATATAATATGATATATATATATATATATATATTTAAAAGCACTTTTGCATGTGAAGTAAGTGTGTAAGTGTAACTACCACCACTGCCACTACTATCTTTTATCGTAGGGAGCTATTATTGATGCTCCCTTTGACGTCATCAAATCCCCTCTCATACTATAAAACCAATCAATTGCTTGCACTTATACCAAGGCCATACCATCATTACCAAAAAGAAATTAAAAGAAATCCATTGCAAATAATTTAATTAATTAATTAATTCCATACCTTCACTGAACACAAACATGTACAAATATTTAATATCATTTTAAAAAATGTTTTCATAAAGTATTTTTCACAATTAATTTTCAACACAATCTTAATGTTGTTGATATTTTAAGTGCTTTCCTTTTTATTGTTTCCTTCTTTTTATTATTTTTTGGGCATAACTTTTTTCCTTTTTTCTTTATTTATTGTAGGATCTCGATGAAAAAAAGAAAAACAAAAAATAAAAATAAAAATAAAATTATATCCTCTTTTTTATTCATTGAAAGAAGAGCTCCAACTATTTCAATTACAATATATTAATTAAACTTAATTTTGTATCATCTAATATATATATATATATATATATAATAATTTTTTTAATCATATAATTATCACTGTTACAATTGATAAACACAAGAGTGGAGTTAACATTTATATTTTAGGGGAGTAAAATTATAAACTTGAAAATTTTGAAAGTGGAAAATTAATTTTTTTTATAAAATTAATAATAATAGTTTACATACAATTTAATTGTATTACACCCAAACATAGTTTCTCTTTCAGGGTACGAATTCAAGTTCTATAAAATACTTACTCTCCTATTTTAGGGTGGAAATATTGTTTTATTTTTATAAATAATTTATAAGTAATCTTGATATCAACTTGAAACTTATACTCTATTATAAAAATTAATTTGAAAGTAAAGATTATCAATACTTATATAAATACCTAAAAAAAATTTTTTGGAACTAACACGAGACACTTTATTTTTTATTCCTTTAAACTATAAATTAGTTTTAAAAGTGTGGGGTTATTTAAAACCATCTTTAAAATTGATATGGGATATATCATTTTCCATCTTTTTAGATTGTACGTTCTTATATAAAGAATTCACAATGAATATAGTCTCATCGATCACTTGTTGTATCATGTAGATTCCATTGTGTATAGTGAATACAGTGTCCATTGATTACTTATTATATCATCTGGACTCCACTGTATAAAGTTTACATGGAATTTTTGTTCATGTGTCCATCCACCGACTTATAGAGATTTGATTCTGATACCATTTGATATAAATTTTGGTTTATACTTTCTTATTAAAATAGTTTGAGAGTGAATAATTACTCAAATTCATATAAATATTTAAGAATTTCTCTTTAAAACCGATATGGAATACATCGTTTAATGATGTATCCTATATTGATTCCCAAAGACGGTCCTTTGGGATTTATATAGGACTGAAAAATCTTTTACTCAAAAGCTAACTTTTATTATAGAATATAAATTTAAGTTTATACCAAATCGTATAAGAGTCAGACAACTACAAGTCGGTGAGCACATATATAAAGGTTCTCTATAAACTCTATGCAGTATAACTCACGTGGTATAGTAAGTAATCGACATAGATTGTTGTATTCATTCTGAATTCTCTGTATGAGAATATACCGTCAAAAGAGATCGAAAATTATATATTCCATATTAATTTTAGAGGATCATCTTCTGAAAATCGATGCAAGCCTATTAGTACTAAGATTAAAACTTGATTATGATATTATTTAATATAAATTTAGGTTTATACTCCACTACAAAAACTAACTTTTATAATAGAATATAGGTCTAAGTTCATATAAGAACTTCGTACCATTAATCAGAAATAAATTTTTATAATAATAATCATAGTTATACTATTTATCATAAATTTTTTATTTTAAAATTATAATCAATGATATAATAGATGAATTGACATGTATTTATTAGATAAAGATTTTAGAACTTTTGAAGTTATTAATTATATTTTTTTTACTATCTATTGAACGAATGCATGTCATCTTATTTAAAAAATATTCAAAAATTAGTAATAATACTTTTAAAATAAAATCTTAATAGTATTTATTTAAACTCTTAAATATATTACATCATTAAAATTTATTTAATAAATATACGAATTTATGCTAGTTTACCTAATGTTTTTTTTTATTTAATAAAAAAATGAGTTTCTCATTAATTGCTTTGGAGATCAATATTCAACGACAATAAATTAAATAATATGATATGGGTAGCTGCTTTCAAAGACCTGTAAACCAAAACCCGCAATCAATCATAAACTATTATAAATGATAGAGTCAAAAGGAGGTCTTGTGGTTCTACTAAAAGTCATTGCACAATAAGCTAATTCACTCATCACAGCTAAGAGTGGGTGAAAACATTCATCATCACTTATGGGAGAAATTATTTACAAAAAATGAAATAAAAATAAAAATAATTTAGATAATTTAGTTTTATTTAATATAAGACTAAATTCATTCTCAAAAAATATAATTTAAAAATTAAAAATTAAAATTGGATTCTTGATGTTTTTAATATTATAATGATACTTAGTTTCATTTGGAAAAAGCTTTCTTTCTTAATTAGACAATATCAAAGGCATTTTTTTTAATTTTTATTTTTAAAAACTAGGAATCATAGTCAAATCTTATATCAAATGGGCTTTAATTATTTAATTTTTTTTAAAATTCAAATCTTTTAAAACTTAAAATTTGAGGTATTTTTTCTAATAAAAGTAAGTATTTTTAAAAAAAATATTCAACAATTTCTTTGTACATAAATGAGAATTTGTTTCTAGTCTTAAACTAAGTTTAACTTAAAGATTTCATTGTAAACCTTTATAACATAGAATGAAAATTGATAACATGGGAACATAGATTAATTATATTTGTCGCTAAGGCTTGAATCAAGAGTAAGTTTCCATTTTCTCGCAAATTCCTTTACAAAATTACCTAAAAATACAAAGTAAGAATAATTTTTTTATATAAATTCAACGTGTATTAAGAAATTCAATGTAGTATTGATAGTTCACTTTGGTAGATGCATAAAGATTCTCTAATACCCACTAGTGTTGTGGTGCTTATTAAAAATGATTAGCCATCATCTCCACAAGAAATATTAAATGTTTGATTCTCCAATCTTATCTTGTGTTATTGCCAATATATGATTTGGGTCAATGAAAACATAAACTCTATAATCAAAATTTCTAATAGGAATTATGTTTGACAGCTTGTGGTGTCATGATTGTTGATTATTACTACAATTTCTTTGTTTTTTCATTCTGAAAATGGGATTTGATAAGAAGAAAGTGTGGTAAAATAATAATAATAATAATAATAAAGTATGAAAAACTTTCAAGTGATACATAAATTGGAGTAATATCAGAAATATAGTTTTTTTTTTTATAAATTTATATGATTATATTATATTATTATTATATATTTTATAATTTTATAAAAATAAAAAATTAATTATATAAAACATGTTACATAAAATTTATATTACTAATATTATTATATCATTTATCAACGATAATATGTAATTTACCAAACCCTATTAAAACTCCATTTGAAATTGAGGTAAAAAAGAAGGGAAAAGAAAACCTTTCAAGGACAATATCTAAACTACCCAACTCCATTAAGTCAATTAAACCCACTTTTTCTTTTCTTTTCTTTTTTTAATATTATTAAGTCAATATAAAACTCTCTCTCTCACACAACTCATTTCAATATGTTAATCAAAGAGTTGATTTGATATGATTACAGAAGAGTGTAAAAGGGCAAGTCCTACAATATTTAGACTTTATGCACATAGTGTTTGCGGTGGTTGGTTTAAGTGGAAAAGGAACTTTCTACTTTCTTTTTCCTTTTCAGACATTTCTTTGGTTCAAGAAGGATCCAAAGAAGCAGCGGTCAATTCAATTCATCAATCAGTCTTCAATTGAACTCCATCACAAAATGTTCTTTCCGTGTGCTGGGGAGCAATTGGTGACTTTTGAACTTATTCTCCAAGAAACATGCAGTTTTCAACAGAAGATTAAATCTTAACCCTTAATTATTCAGACCATCAAACTAATTCTTCCCTTTGCATTCCTATTCAAATTAAACAATCAAGTTCTATGAACATGATGAAAATGAATTCATGAGTATATAGGTCAATTATGTGCCAAAATTCTTTGTTTAGAACAGCAAGTCATCGTATTTGTTCAACTCAATTCACTTTCAATTTTCTCCAAAACTAAAAACTATGGCGGCCGACTAACCAATCTAATTGATCTCAAATCTGGTCAGGCCAATAGGTTCAAGAGACGTATCATTCAATTTCATCAACTGAGTTTGGATGTTATGAATCCGTAAAATTTGCTAAAAGGACCACAATGGACCAGATGTCATAAGTAATTTAGTTTCAGGACCACAATGCCAATCAAAATGTACATCTAAATGTTTCGCAATCAGTGCAAGACTCACAAATGTAAAATTCCAGAATACATGTAATCTTAGTTTTCCAAATGGAATCGTGCATCAGAATGAACAAGACACATTTGCTACAATGATCCACCATCATAGGGCAATTTGCATGCAGTCCTATGATCTTTTGACTTGAATTGACCAAGCATTTCGGCAACAGTTTTGCAGCGACACTGGTTTCCTGGCCGAATTACATCCCCATAAACAGCCATTTCCACTATGTCAAGTTCCTTATCTGCAAATTGCAAAACACATGCAACGTTAAGATGAGTCCTCTTCAACTCAAAATTAAGTTGTAAAAAGCAAGTTCATGAAAACCCAGTAAATACTGCTCAAGCGAGTGCAAGCCAAGAGGCAACCACTGCCTGCAGTGATAATGTACAATGTCATGGAAAGAAACTAAGACTGGAAGATTATGTTCCTGCAGTGTAGAAAATAAGCTACAACAAGACAAGAATTGAACTCGGCTTAAAATTAAAATATACGAAATTAGGCCAGAAGGGATCCCAACAAAGGCAGCAATTTGGTACTGGAAGATTTAGCTTCACCACATAGAATGGTGAACCCAATTTTCAGGGCCATTTTTTGCCTATGCTCCTGACAATGATCTAGGAACTACTGAAATCTATGTGTACACAGACAAGATTGAAACATATTTCAGTGTAAACTCAATTTTTGGAGAGCATCCTATGTGATGAACTAGAAGCCAACCTGTTTAATTGTTTTATAAGTCATGAGACTGTAGATGCTCAGAGTTCACAGAAAATGAACAAACAAAAGGCCATCTAACATATTAAAGCAAATACCGCACAAATCTGTTAAGCAAATCCTAAAAATTATACAAAATCACTACGGCCAAGTATGTAGTAAAACAATCAAATATATAATTATATATCAATTACCTAAGTTAATTATAAAGCAATAGAGATACCATATTTACTTACAAAAGATATTAAAAACTAGAGCGGCTATAACCTTCCTGAGGTATGAAATTAACATCCTCAACAGGCACTAAATTGATTGCAGCAAACATACAGTAAAACGACAGAGTGAATCTACAGCTTAACCTGTCCCACATTCATGGTCTTAAGATTCTCAAGTTCAATGCCTTGTTCATTGAGAGACTTCTTCTACTCACATAAATTTTAACCCCATCTTTCAATTTTGTCTAAAGCTACTAAAACTCAAGTTATTGAATTCGTATCAGAAAAACTAGTTGAGTGGGAGGAGTCCCCTTCAATGGAGCCCATTGAGCAGTTGACAATGCAAAACAGGTAAAAACCACTTTCACTGGTAGATTGGAGCGTATTCAGGACAAAGTCCAGAATTAGATCGCAAATTGGTGAACTTTTAAACAAGATTTCAAGCTCTGAGGGAATTTATGGCATTGAGCCATGTTGAAAGTGATAACAAGTGAAGTGCCCTAAGTATGCAAGGCTAGTTCGATCTGTTTTGTTCACTTCAGAAACACATCTCTGTGTGCTATTTGGATAGCACTTATAGAACTGATCTACGATAAGGACATAATAACCACAACAATCTTTCAGTAGCATGCCATAATAATATGAGCTATCTCACAAATTTTCCATCCAGAACAACCCAGTAATTTGAAGAAGTCTCTTTCCAGTATTAAAATTTGATCAATAAGTAATAGATAGCGAGGTGATTCTCAGGCCTTAAAACCATGATCAAGCACCACCGTGAAGCATATTTATGTCCTCAATATGGAAGAAATATTTCCAACTTATTCCAATCTGCTACATGATTTCCAAAACTTCCACTAGCAGAAACAACAGGTAAATGTATTCTATTCTTGATTTTATACACACAAAATCATAGGTGTTTGAAGCAGGATTAAAGGTCTTCTCCTAACTGAAATACAACTTGCCAACCAAAACTGCTATGAACTTATAAACAGCCAGACTGAGAAGTTGTAAAAATGAAATAAACAAATGAATGATAAAAAAAAGCCAGAACAATGGAGAATAAAACAACAATACCAGTAAATTGGACATCACAAGAGTAGCCTTTCAATTGAGTTGTATCCACCTGTTCCTTGTCCGATTTGAACCTGTTTACCTTAGTTTGAAGAATCTGACAATTATCTGCTTTGGATTCACCACCTACAACAAAACCCAAAATCACAAACAAGTTAAAAATGAAATCTTGAAACAAATAAATCATATATCCATAATTGTCACACCATTACTAAACAAACTGATAAAAATGAAACAAAATACATTGAGAAAATTTTTCTTCTGACTTTGAAAAACTATATACCTTAATTCTTACATAAATTAAAGCAGCTACATTATTCTATTAAGCTCAGTTCAGTGGAGCTTTGCATTGGGCTAGGCCCCAATTAACCAAATATTTGTACCTTAAGAATCTCAAACAACTAAGTTTACAAACATATGCAATTTACTCCACCTCATATCGAAAACCCACAAAACCAATTAAAAATAAAACTGAAATAGCTAAAATATGAAAGCGAATCACATAACCCAGAAAGGAAAATGATAATAGACCGAAGAGTGAACCTTTAGAGAAGGGAACGATGTGATCGTACTCAAAGCAAAGGCAACCATAGCAGTTGACAAAGCGCTTGCAGACTATATTCCCAGCAGCGTCTTTACGCCATCTTTCAGGATGTCGACCCGGCACCGTTTCCGCATTTGCCCAACACGTGCTCTTAGCTTTTGAGTCGAAGAATCTTGGTCTATCTTCATTATTACTGTTATTATTGCTACGAGAACGATTAGGTGAAGAAGAAGAAGTAGAACCCATCTTTTTACTTTCCGAGAAACGCTTACTGCTACCCGGAGCTGAGAATAACAGTGAACTTCCAACTACGCTGTCGCACTTGCAGTCGGACCTCCATTCGAAAAAGCCCCTAAAATTTAACAACAATCCATTATTATTAAAATGCCCTTATTAATGCTCCCCTCCAACATCGCTTCTTTAGTTTTTAGTTGAAATTACTGAAGTACCCTAGTTATGTCCAATTTAGCTCCTTTAGTTTTTAGTTGAAATTACTGAAGTATCCTAGTTATGTCAGTATCCTGCTATAGGCCTGCTGCTGCCGCCTTATGCAGATTTTAAAAGATGACATTACTGTTTTTAACTAAAAGACAAAATAAACTTAAAAAAGAATATATTTAATAATTAATCTTGTAGTAGTTAATAATTAATTTTTTTAAAACAATAAATTAATATAAATTATAAAAATATTATGTATAATTAATTAAAAATCTCACTCAAGCTAATAAATTAAAATTATATTTTTTATACCTAATACTGCTTATTAATTTATTTTCAATTTTATTTAATACTATTTTTATTTATTTTATCTTCTAAAATCTCTCTCCTTCAATTAATGATTTTCTCCTTCCATTAATTATTTTTTTCCTTTTTTTATTTTAAAGAAAAAAATTGAGAAGTAAATGATTTAAAAAAAAAAAACCGTCAATCAACCTAATCCATTTAATTAAAAGAATAATCAATGGTAAGTACCGAATCAAATGGTGAGTTCAATTTATACGATTTTGTATTTAAAAAAAGAAACAATTTTAAAACTTAAATAATTGAATTGAATGATTCTTTTGAATTTTGGGTTTCAATTTAAAAGATTATAATCTTCTACCTTTGAACGGCCAAAAACTCGCAAACTTTCGGTGCTAACGAAGATCATATCCAGCAGAACCAAGCAAAAGCAGACCTATGTAATCTGCTTCCATTTCTCTCCTAGCAAATACGAAAGTAAGGAGTATAACATCGGTGCAGTAAGGCAATAGAGTTTCCTTTCCTTTAATGCATTTCAGTGAACAGATTACAGAACGAGGAACAGATCAGTTTCAGCACATAGTACATAAGAATTTATTAAGTACACTAACAGGTGCCGGAAAAAAACCGGATGGCAAATGATGATGGTTACAGCAACATCAGTTCCTAACTAGTATTGCTATCGGGAGGACAAAATTAACAGAATGTTTATAATATACAGAAATGCTGAATCAATGACGAAGCAATAATGTCAGAAGCATCTTCACAAGCAAAAGATTTTTTCGAACAGAGGGAGATTCCTCAACCTTACCGGGGAGAGTACGTCTACATTAGACCTGCTCGACTGCACAGAATGTGATGTTCGACTAAAACTGTTGGTTTTACAGGTAAACATGCCCAAGCAAATCTGGTCCAATAATGAGTACTCAGATAAGAGTAGATCGTTGAATAAATTACACTTCTTAGCCTCTCGACTCATTAGTATTCAATGTTTGCCCTTTAAACAATGCTTCTTAGGGATATGGATCTAGTAATTTATGAAATAGATCAACAGCAAACAAATTTTTAAATGATGGAAACAAACAGAGCTCTTTCAGGACTTAGTACGAGGTCAAACAGAATTTGATTTTGACTGATTTATCTAACAAATGATCTGAGCTTGAGCTCAATGTTAAGCTCCTTTAGTGTTTTTCTACAAACCCCAAGCTACAAAGATTTCACCCACGAGCTCTAGATAGTAATCATTGCTATATATATAGAAGTTGATGTAGATGACCTACTAAGTTTAAATATCATAAATAAATTATATGGATTATATTAAAATATTTTCTTCCACAGAAATTAAAGAAAAAGTTGCGATCTAGATTGCAATTCAAGGTTGAGTACGAAATCTAAGCAACTTGATAATCTAAAGGATTCACTCAAATTGTAAAGATCTATTTTCCAAGTTCAGCTCCAAAAACTAAAGGGCTGGGCAGAGCTTCTCTTGTTTAGATCTCCATGAAGAATATGAAACATGATTCTGGACTCTATAGTTTTCAATCACATTTCAGAAGGGTCCTATATTGACGATTCACAGCATTTTAACCACTTCTTCCTTTTAACTCACAACCACCCCATCAATGTCAGGTTACCAAAAACTGTTCCAGTTTTTAACATTTATTACCTGGAAAGCTATCTGCTTCGAACAGCACCAAATATATGCAAGGATTGCATTCCAAACCCAGAAATGGACAAGATAGATGACTGACACGGTGCTGACCTCAATGACAATGTTTACAACAAGCTCGAGCAAAATCACAGAAGGAGAAGTAATGCCTGTATGCGAGTGACAACCAGTTACATTCCAACTCTCTTTCATAATTGTGCATGACATATGGAACGGACAAAAGGTAGAATTTGACATAGCCAAATAACGGTTTTATCTATATAAGGATTCATTCATATACAGAGAAACCCTTATGGTCATTTTCTATAAACTGCAGAATCCTGAGCACCAAAAAGCTACCCGAGAAATAATTCTCCCTGCTGCCATCTAAACATACACTTGTACATCTTCAAAAACATTTTAATCCTTTTCGTGGACATAAACCATAAAAATCCCAAGAAAGAAATTAAAGAGGATAGTCCCCAGAAGATCCTTCCACTGATGCAAACCATCTATGAGCTAATTAAGACAAAGGCTTTACCTCAGATCTGTCTAACTGCACTTATTGTGCGAGAAACACAATTCACAATCTTAAAGCATTCATTGTATTTGTATGCTACAATATGCATAGTTCCACTTTGCTCTTTTCATGGTTAACATGAAAATAGTTAAAGACTTTTGTTTTGTCTTTAAATTAATACGTTTTGTGTACTATTATTTTATTAAGGGTCTCATTTTTATGGGCTTTCAGTATTGGATCGGCCCGTTTATCACCTCTAACCTTTTTTATTTTTATTATTATTATTTTTTGGTTCTAGAATCTAGATATCATAACTCAGTAATTTAATAGCTTTGTATTTGACACGCGCACACACACAGAGAGAAAAGATATCCAGGTTAAATTGGGTTAATCAAGTTGAAGAATCTCAACTCAACCCAACTTGCAATAAATTGGGATTGAGGAGTTTCAATCCATTCCATCCCTAATAAATTAAACCTAATATAAACCTTGCAAATGCAATGTGATTTGAGTTCGATTTGAATTTTGGGGATACGGGTTCTTTTAATTCATTAATTTTTTTTTTCACTAGCTCAATAGGGCTGTACATGGTTGATCTATTTTTAGCTTCAATTTTAAAAGGATTCAGTTTAAATTAAACGATTTCAAATCGATATTTTATAACAAATTTATTAAATTTGTTTAGATTTTTGATTTGGGCTTTAGATTTAAATTTAAATATATAATTTTAAAATTTTAATAATTATATATTATAATATTATGTTATTTTAAATTAATTTTTAACTTAAAATTAAAATACTAATTATCCAAACATAAGATATAAGCTTAACAAATATTCAAATACAACCACAATTCCAATCACTTGAAAAATATAAGTCTACATATCTATACAAACTTACAAAGTAAATAGAAATAAAAAATAACAATTAAAGTTAACAATAAAGAAATTAATTCCAATCCATATCCAACTAAACTCATGACTTGTTCATTTATGTTAATATTTCGACTTGTGCACAAAAAAAATATTAATATAGTAAGTTATTCAATTAATTTAATTAAATTTAAATAAATATATAATAATATTTATCTCAATTGATTCATAAATAAATATTTTATTATAAATTTAATATTTTTAAATTTATTACAATAATATCGATATGAACCTAATCTATATTATTGTATTTTAACATATATTCCCTAATACATATTTTATATACTTGTATTTATATGTTATACATATTTAAAATTATATACTTGATAGATATTAATTAATTAATAAAATTTAGTTTTAATTGTGTTATATTAATAATATTAGAAAAATTAAAAATTTATAAAATAAATAATAGTATAATAGAAAGAAACTTGCATAATCTGTTTTTTTTAGTTTAATTGCTTAAACAAAATTGAAATTAATTAATGCACAAAATTAAATTTGGCTTAGAAAAGAAAAACAAATCTCATTGTTAAATTTGGAAAAGAAAAAGAAAAAGAAACCTTCAATTTGGCATATTCGTAATAATTCAATTTAGGAAAAAAATAAAATTAAAAAGAATATATTTAAAAATGAATATGTTATGTGTTCAGTTTTTTTTATTTAAATAAAAATTGAGATTTTAAACTTTTTTATTTAGTAAAATTTTAAATTTTGTGTTTTAGTTTAAAAAAATATTCAAATGATATTATTCTAACAACCAAATTAATAGAAAAAGTGCATCAATATATTTTTTATTAACAAAAAATTTTGTAAATGTTAGTTTATAAAATTAAAATTAATATGTTATTTTAAAAGTGAATTTATTATTATTTTTAATATGAATAAAAAAATAAAAATTATATTTTTTAAAAATTTAATTTAAAAATATCGTAATATCAAATAAAATCTTTTGATGAATATTAAACTCTTGTCGGAGAAAAAACTTTTTAGAAACTTCCCGATGCATAATATTAAATATTAAACTAAAAATTTTTCTTCATTCCTAATCATGGTCAAGGTCAAGCGTAGCAGCCCACACGTGGGGATAAAGGTCACATATTCTATATGTTTATTAATAATAAATTAAACGGTCTAAGTGTCTAACCTTTTGTACACGTGGGCGGTTGGTGACGGCAGTTATTAATATATTATTTTTTATTAATAAATTTCAAATTAATTAATGAAGGGATTAAGTTGAAATTTTGACCAAGAAATTGATTATATAGGATTCTTTAACATAGGCCAAATGGTTCGGAGAACGTGAATCATATAATAATAATAATAACAATAAATTTTTTTTATAATAATTTTTTATTTAAATTTATAACTTAATTTAATAATAAATAAAATTGCAAAGTTTAAGTATTAAATACTATTTTTTTATTCGATATCTCAATTGTTAAATTGTATAAATTTAATAATTAAATTTTTTTATATAAATTTAAATAAAAAATTATATAAGTTTATTATGCAAAAATGATTCAGCAAATAGTTTTTTCAAGGAATTGGTTAAAAAATGGTTAGTATTTTGTTGAGTTTAAAGAGATATTAAATAAAGTAAAATATATTTGTAAAAAATTTAAATAATAAAAATTAATCTTAAAATATATGATAATTATCAATTATCATAATCTTTTTTCTTATTTTTCGTAATAATATCAGACATAAAATTTATTGCATTACCTCATCACTGCTTTATAGTTAGCTATTCTAATATAACTTGGCTTTGATTTGTTGAATATAAATTAAATTAAATTAAATTAATAAATAAGAAAATTGACTATGAAAATTTTACGGAAGGATACAATTGTTGACCAACTTTTGACAATAATTAACTCTAAATTTTGAAAGACTAATAAGAATGATGAAAAAGTAAAATTGGATTAGAGTTATTGACAAATTGAAATTGTGTGGGTTTGATTTGAAATGGTGATAAGAACAGTCCAACTATAATTTCTATTCGTTCCCTTGGCTTGCAAGTTCGGGTTGGCTAGCTATCCATTGCCATTTTTGACAAGTCCATGCATTATCATACAATACAATACAACAAGCGTACCACCTGTAGCTGTTGGTCTAGAAAATATTGTCTAAAGTAAACATCACTTTCCCTGTTATATTATACATATTTTTAGATAAAAAAAGTTTATTATTTATTATAGTAAGTTAAAAATGTCCTTAAAATAACCTAGCTTCGTTTTAAGATAAACTAGTGGATCTCAACTTAAGCCAATCTCAATATACAATCAAAAGAACTAAATAAATATACATTATATAACACACAAGATTTACATGATTTGATATTAATTATCACAAACTTTTTATTATATCAACGAATAAATTAATTATAAGTCGTCTATTACAATTAAAATTATCCGCAACACCAAGTCGAACTCTTTTTTGTTCTTGCTTTTTCAATCTTGGTTAGGCGATTACGTTACTACAAAGAAAGCTTGGAGAGGAAAAAGGGAGGTATTCTAGAAGAGAAAGAAAAAAAAGAAAAAAGGATCACCAAACATGGAATAAAAGGCCCCTTTATTTTGGCATATGAGAGTAAAATGGTCTCATACCACTTTTTGATAGAAAATGTGCGTTTTATGTAATGATAATTGCCTATAAACGTAATTGATATTAATCATATCTTTGGTCACTAAGAAAAGATACTAAATTGTTATTATTTGATGGAGAGTATTTTTGCCAATCATTGTTTATAGATGTGTCCAAAAATTGGAGATAATTTGTTGATGTATAAAATCGAGCCGATGACTTTGAGTACCACACACTAATTATCCAATGGTGATTGATTGTCCAGTACAAGTTTAAAGTGTTTGGGTTACCAGTTTCCAATTTAGAGAAAAAAACAACCATTAATCAAGCAAGTTGGGACATAGGTTTTTTAACATAGAAATCCCCTTTCAATCAAGGGTAAAAACAATTGGATTTATGGAGTCTACCAAAATAATTTCATTATAATCGAAAGTATGATTATGCAATCTTTACAGGAAACTCTTCCTCTAAATACTCAACTCATCTCACCTAATACAAGATAAAAATTTTGTACACGTCAAGAAGCACTCAGAGAAGTTGAAATAAGAAAAGTCCCTCTCTCTACATGTAAAACAATGCCTCTTTTTAAGGCCTCTCTCACGTGGAATTCTTAGAAAATGAGATTTAGAGACAGATTGTGGGAGGATTTGCATGCAACCTTCAATGGTTTTTTCTTTAATCATTATGGGATGATTAACATGTAATATAAGTAGCTTAATAGGAAACAGTGTCATGCAACCTTTAGTAGAGGCATATAGCTTTGGGGGTTCATATGTGTTCGTTTTCACTGTTTCTCATTTTTATTTTGATGGATTGCATATACAAAATAGTGAGCTTTGAAGTTATAGCCTTTAATTTTGAGTGAAAAATCATGATGCCTTGCTCAGTTAGAAGTCGACTTGACCTCATGGTAAGGGTTAAGAGATGAGCTGATAAGGCTCTCGTCTTGGATTAGTATTGATTATTGGCTTAAAATTCCTGACCTCCTGATCAAGGTGTTATAATACATTAAAGATGGCTCTATCCCATTACTTGTGATTATTATGAAATACTACCCTGATTTCTTGGTCAGGGTTTTAGTAGTCTTTGGTAAGTTCTTTGGCTGTTTCTTTAATTGATCACCCTAACCTCTTGTTTTTTCTTCTTCTGTTTGACTATTATTTTTCACCCAAAATCAAACCCCTAATTTTCAGTAAAAATTTGACCTTTTTATTGAAATCTAAATTATTTATAGCTTCTTGTAGTTATCCCCTAATACCAATTATGAGATTTACTCACTTTCGATGAATCTATAATTATTACCAGCAATCAAAATAATTAATTGTTAGTGTGTATGTCCTAGAAACCATTCGTGTTGTCAGTTTTAAGGCTAATGATCTTTTATAAATCTCTTATATATTAATGAAAGAAGTAGTTCTTTATTTACATACATTAGCTGCTTCCTTTTATGTTTTTTATAAAATGAATAAAGAATGTATGTAAATTATTCAGATAATTTTATTCAATTGTTAAATAAATTTATCAAATCGTTCCCTACGTACGTGATATTCTTTGGGCATTATATCACACAG
>JAVXUL010000016.1:14315391-14330564 GCA_035590515.1 Trichilia minutiflora | reverse complement strand
CCCCCCCCCCCCCCCCCCCCCCCCCCCCCCCCCCCCCACGATTGAATTTTTTTCAATTTGGTTGAACCAACGATTCAACCCGTCGGTTCAACTTCTCTTTTTATTTTTTATTTTTTGGATCGGTTGAACTGGTCTGAATCGTCGGTTTAGTATAATATGGATCCGAAATAGTTCTGGGTTTATTATGGTCCGGATTACCTGTTCCAAATATCTGGAATCGGATCGGACCGTTTATAAGGACCCAAAACAGGCCCTGACCGTGTAAATAATACATCAAATTGGTTTGTGTCTGGTTTTTGATAGATCGAGTTGATTTGATTCGTGGGTTAACCTACCCTAATAGACACCTCTATAAACAGCAACTATTACCTAATTGAAAGTTCTAAATATTAATATAAAAATACCTGAGTCTCACTAAATATTAGTGTTATCAATTTTTTTTTTAGTTTTGCTATCAAAACACAATAAAATAACCACACAAAATATCTGTCAGCAGTATGAAGCATAACTAAAAATTTTCAAACTTATCAATGAGAAATAAAAAAATATCCTACTAAACTTTCTCATTTTATCAAATTTCCTGTGTCTGCGTGACCAAGATCGTTTCATTACAAGGGATTTGATGGCTTTATGAAGAACTTTCAACTAGACAGTTTCATTATAAAATGTCAAACACTCGAAATTCATTCCATAAAATCTACAAGGCGCACACACAAACACAATATTCGCATAATCTTTAATTGAGGTAGCCTTTTGGGTGCCTAGAAATTGAACATGTCAGCTTACTGCAACAAGAATGGAGGTCAGTTCTGCCATATTTCAACCTGAAATCAAGTGCAAGGAACACAAGTATTGCGGCATGTTGAAAGCATGCAGATGTTGCAATCAAGCAAAGACAAAGCAGCTCAATCAAGATAGAAATAAAAGCCTCTCATACCCATCTGATTTTACACAGAAAAATAGCCTTATTCTTGATGCTGCGTAGAAGGTTGACCTAAGTCTTCTTTAGAACTGCGGACTTTCTGCTAAACGAAGAGAAAAGCATACATATTGATATTGAAGTGAAAGCAGGAACTTGGGAAAATTCATTCTACTTTTCACTTTTGACATAAGTTGCTCAAACTAGTTTCCGTAATTGTGAGTAGTACTCAAGCTTAAAAGAACAGAACTGATAAGACCAATCCATGAATAATCCTCTACCTGATTTTAACAGATGCCAAATTAGGTAACAGATAAAACTGATAAGGTTTGAACAACACTTCGCATAAATTAATTTGATATGAATAACATAGGCATGAATTTATAGAATCAAAATAGAAAATTCACTTGTCATAAAACCCATATTCAACTCCTGAACAATCGTTGCGTCAGACATTTCTTCATCCTTTTCCTAATTTTTGCCAGTAAGCCAAATAAGTTAACAGATAATTGACTAATTAGATTCTAAAAATACATAGAATAAATTGATACGAGTAACATATTTATGCTTTGTAGAATCAAAACAGAAATTTTATTCGTTTCTTATGCTCCAGAGGAAGAGTAATGTGTTAAAATTAGAGGAGTTGATTGCCACATTTTCTCTTTTCAACCTTTAATTTTGGCTGAAGTCAATATTTCTATTTAATAATTTAGTAAATAAACACTTACTATTTTTTCATGTAACTGTTGTATGGTTGCATTAAGATTGCCCTCCCAACACCCAAAGTTATCCGTCTCGTGTTGCTTGCTTGGGCGTGCTTACTTGTCCTCCACCGAAAAACTTCAAATTGGGGCACTTTGTCACGTTAATTCTTTCAAAGATAGGAAATTGAAGTTGTAATTGCCAGAATAGAAGCTTGTGAGACTTTCTAAATGAGAGAGAACTTTTTCAGTTTTTTCAAAACAATTTCATGGTCTGCTGCTGCATCATCCCCATCTGCTACTATTTCTGTTATCATATTGAAACGCCGTATACTCATTGCTTTTAGTTGCACCAGACTCCTTGCTGCTGAGGGAGTTATTATGTTTGTCAATGCTTTGCACTCCCATACTTCCAAAATTGTGAGATTTTGAAAGGACGTTGATGATGGCACTAGATTAACCAAATTGTTACACCCTTTCACTCGTAGATGAACTAAATGATCCATATTGGACTCTTCTTTGAAAATGTACTTCAAATCAGAATACTTATTTAGATTCGATATCACTGATTCATACTTATGAAGAAGAAGTTTAGAAACACCTGACAGAAATACAACAATTGCATTTGTCAATCGAATTCCATGCACCTTCTTTCCAGTCCAGTCAAAAATACTAGCACAAGGACCTCCATCTATTCGAATTTTTCTTATGTTCTCAAATCTCAGGAGAAAATCAAGCGACAAAATAGAGGTGTCATCATCTAACTCAACAACAAAAGTTTCAATTTTGCAAACGTCAACTGGAAACTGTCATGTCATTGCCGGTATGAAATTTCCTCTTACAAATAGTTCTTTCAAATTGGGGAATACTGGGGGAATAGTAAAAAAAAACAGAGAGGCAGAGTGACTCTCTTTCCAAAAGTTTAACAAAGTATATTGTAACAAAATAGAAAGGATTCCAATAAAGAATTGATGGCCAGGCCACAGTCAGCACGTTTTAAATTAGAATCCTTACTTTGATAAAAAGAAAAAATTAGGTACACCTAATCAAAATAAGTTGAGCTCAAATAAGTTGATTACAATAAACATGCTTCTTAATTAGTCTCAATTTTAAGCTGCAGCTAGCAAGCCAATAAATCTTTTAACGTTAATTATATTCGTTAAAAGGTCGTTACATAATGACCTTTTTCAGAGAGTGCAGGTCATGAAAAGTATTTAATCGCTTTAATCGTACTACTTTTAAATACATTAATGGAGATTTCAATTTATTAGTTTAATTCACAAATTTGGACATAAATAAAGATAATCTGGTATATTTAACTATCAAAATAATTATGATTATTATTGAAATTGTAATAAAAAATAAAAAATATAGAATAACAAAATTTTTTGATGGACTAGGGTCTGTATGAGTATTTTCGAAATTAGTGGAGCAAAAGTACATATTTGACCAAACCTTAAGAGTCTGTATATCCTTTGCTTTTTCTTCACACTCTTAATCATATAGCAATAATAAGAGAATGATATGAGACAGAAATGAAGGGAGTTGCATACCTTGCAGATGGGTTGTGGCTCTGGAAAAAAGGTTTTAAAATTTGGAAGGTCAAAAAGTATCAGATGCGTCATCCTTGGAAAGAAAAATTCAAGGTTTGTTTGTGCTCCTTGCTGATCGGAAACAAAAATGATTTCCTCGACGCCACATTACAAGCAACTGAATCGGGAAAGACATTTTCCAATCTAGCACAATCAGAAATTTTCACCATGCTTAATTTCTGAAAACTCAGAAATTTATGGGGCTCCTTATTCCATACGTGCTTCAGTCTTTGTAGGATCAACAATGAACAATTCACTCAGTTTAATTTCTCCATCATGTGTTGTCTCAAAATTTGACCCTCCACATAAAATATCACCTCCATTGAACCACAACGAGAAACAGAAAGTGACTCTAACTGCAAAAATTTTCTATATATGTTCTGAAGAAAATGAATCTACAAATTACAACAGTTATCAACTTTCATTGATTTTAGTTTGCAAAATGAATCTTCAGCGGGTTGGTGGTGCCATAACATCTTCAGGTTCTGCGTGCGGGAAATTAGAAACTCCTCTAAGCTAGGAAATGCAACCTGCAGTACGTATATAATGTGTAATAATCAGAAAATGGAATTTATTGGAAGCCGAAAGCTAAAGTCACTGGCAGTATACTCTTTTGTAAAGTCTTCGGCAATATATTCTCGTGTACCTTTCCACTGAAAAGAGGAGATGGAATCTCTGTTGATCTAACATTTTCCACGATGAATTCCCTCAATTCAGGACATTTCGTTATCACCAATGTTTTCAATGACGAAAATTCAACAGAATGATTATATGAGCAGAAATTGGTGAGATTTTTAAGATTTTTCATCTTTAGATACTTTAATCGACGGAACAGTACTATATACTGTTGGTTAAAATTTTATTAAATAAATGGAACTTTAAGAGTAAGGTTATATTCAATATAAATAATGGGCATGTGTTTGAGGTCTCAAAGTGTGGACACCTAGGGTTATTTTGTGTCTTTTTTAAAGAAACAAAAAACACAAGAGAAAAACACATAAAAAAACATGACTAAAGGGAGTTAGCACTCAGAATCTGATTCATCTCGTTTGCGTGGATACCATAGAGGCTCAAATATGAGTATTTGTGTTTTTGGTTCTTCAAATTTGTTGAAAAGGTATGAACTCTGAATTTATATTATAGTAAAACACTAGATTGATCGTATGCATCCTTGGGAGAAAATCAAGATCTTTTGTTTCCGTTGTGCTTATATGCCTTGATTTCTTAACAGTGATATTAAGTGATATTATAGTTACTTGCGATTTAAATCTAGTCATTTCTTTTTGATATGTTTTGAATCTATTTAAAACATATATTTTGATTTCCATTATGAATATGATTAATGATTAAAATGATCTATACGAGAAAATTGTTTTGGATATGTTTAATGCAATTAAAAGAATCTATATAGGGAAATTATTTTAGATCAGTTTAATGTGCGATTAAAAGGATCTATGCAGGATGATTGTTTAGATCTGTTAATGTAATTCAATATGATGTATGCAGAATAATAGAATTAGATTAGATCTAATATGGATATGTTTGAGCAATGTTAATACATAAATTGATTAAATTTGTTTAAGGTGATTGAATGAATGCGATCAAGATGAATTCATTAAAATTCATTTAAAGTGATTGAATTAATGTGATTAGATCAATCTGTTTTGAAATTGTTTGGTTATGTATGGCATTCATAGAATGCAATCTTAATGAATTTGTTTAATGCGATTAAACAAAATCTCATTAAGATCATTTAGCATTAGGGGTCTGAGCCCTCTTAAGGAGGGCTGCACCTTGACCGTTGCCCGAGGCCCATATGTTTTGCATAGGCTTATATTTCATAACCTAGTTTATATTTTATTCATAACATGGTTCTATATTCTGTAAATGTTTGTTCGTTTGAGTATGATGCATAGTTATAGCTCAAACGATCAATGTGACTGGATTAATTTTATGTATGTATTCAAAATACAACTTGCATGTCGTGTCTTTTCTTTAATATATCTAAATATAATTTCTTTTCTCATCTAAATCCTCTTGAATGTAACTCGAGGTTTCTATCATACTTTGTAAATGTAGAAATAGTATAACTGGAGTTTATTAGAATAAAGGATAGATGACTATACATGGTTACCTTGGGCATGGAGAACACTTTATGAAGTTGCGATCAAGATGAAGCTATCTTTACCCCTAGAATGACTTGTTAATCATCCCATTAGCTTGGGATTATTTATCTAGAATGGGCTATAACTATGTTACATTTAACCTCTTATATATATGTATGTATGAGATGCATGAAATAGGATATATATGTATGAGATACATGATATAAGATAATATTTATATGAGATACAATTTTATTAAATTTATTAAATCAATGTATGATATATATAATTATTAATAATTGATAAGATTAAAAAACCTTCTCATAAATAAAATAGTAAGTTAATCCCTTCTAATAAATAGCACTCTTCAAGGCCTTGATTGATTATATGTGTGTTTATCAAAGCAAAATGCTATACCAATCTTGGGGAGTTATGATAAGATAATAGTGTTTAGAGAAAAATGCAGGATCGACATGTGGATATCCCATCAGCAGGGTATATGGCAGGTGACCAAGTGGCCATCCCGAGAAGCCCACGGCTCATAAATATCATCATCTCAGGCATCTTTCACCGTAGATATTCCGTCGTCCCAGGAGCTTCATCGTCTTAGGTCCTAGGGTAATAGGTACTTCTTTTCCATATTTTTTTCTCTCAGTCATCAATGACGTACCTCAGCCTAGGTATCCAACAGTTGGAGCCTCCAGACACTCTCCACCCCAAGAACCAGGCCAACCTCTCAAGAGATGCAAACCAATTGATATAAATTTAGCAATTGCTCCAGGTAGGGATTCCTTTCGTATCCAGCTTATAGACGATCCCTGATCAGGGTGCCTATGGACACATGCCCCCTCTATCTAAAAATAAGAATGAGAGCTGATAGCAAACCTACTATCAAGGTGGTCATCCTACAATAAATGCACCTATCCCATCCTCTGATCATCTTTAGGTGATGGGATGATATCAGGCCTGCAACATTTAGATGTGTCAGCTGGGATATTTATGAAATATGGTTATGCTCTATCCTATGACAGACATCCCATCATTCCCATTCTTTGATGCCTAGTCACTATCATGAGGACACTATATAAAGACAACATATTCAACGAAGGGGGGATTCGACTCTTTAGGAAAAAAGAAGATTTGGTAACATCACATTTTCTGTAGCCAAAAACACTTCTTTCTCCTTCAATGCCCATTTTGGTAACCTCTACATTTGGTTCTTCACATTTTCCATTTTTGATTTCTTTCTTCCTTATTCATCAAGAACGATATTTTCTTCCCTCACTTTTTTCTGAATTAGGCATTGGAGTTTTCCTGCTAGGAATCCCACTTGGCGTCACTCTGAAGGTGTTATCATTTTGCAGGCTTAGGAGGTGAAGCTTCGTCAGAAACAGCAACACTTTCAATCATCCTTTAATGACAAAGTCATCACCTGATAGCAGCCTCTTCGCCTTCACACCTCACCAACTGAGTCATTCCACGTTGATCGTGAGGAGGGATCCACGAACAATTCTCGCACCAACAACTGACGTCGTCTATAGGAATAAACAAAAAGCCATTGAAGCACCTTTTGGTGAAGGAAGGGAGAAGGTGAAGTATTTTTTGAAAGTCTTCTGAACTTAAAAAAGAAAACTTTGAGATGGCAGAAAGAAGACAAGGAGATGAAGGTTCCAACTCCAGCAAAAGCATTGCCCGTGGAGGAGGGAGAATCCTCCTGACAAGGGAGAGGCCTTAGTCAGGAGGCAAACACACAAGCAGATATTCCTGGGCAGCAAGACTGAAACACTAGAGAGGAAACTTTTGAAGGTTAGAAGGCAGATGGCTAGGGAACCTATTTTCCTGGGAGAAGGGAGAACGTAATTTTCCTCTGAAGAGCAGGTAAGTTAAGCTTCCTGAAGCGGTTGTGCAGAGAGACTTCGAAGATCTAGAGAGGTGTATGGCCATGTGCCTGAGTAGAGACTGATAGCCAAGCAAAAAGGGAAAGCCAAAGCAACTGAAAGGTTGGAGGTGCCTCGCGCGCCTCAGGAGATCAACACCCCCTTCAAAATTTATGAAGGACGTGAACATTGAAGAAATAGGATAGATGAAAAGCACGGAGGGGTGAATTAGTCGGGGGTGGAGTCCAGTCTGGCCTCCACTGACATGAGAGTCTACCTTAATAAGAAATATGGTCGGGAAAGGGAAGCAACATCAACCATCAGCAAAAGAAAAATGGAAGAATGTACAAAGAGAATGTTATGTGAAATGGGAGCGTACAATGCCCTGCTCAGTGAAGGAACATAGGAGCTGAAAAGGTCCCTACTTCTGGGTTTAAGTTTCCCCTCTTGGAGGAAATCTTATCCTTACTCCTCCCCAAGAAGTTCAAGATGCCCCAACTGTCTCCCTAATTAGGAAAAATCGATCCCTCCCTGCACGTTAACATGTTCAGAGAAATGATTCTGATTTAGGGCTTAACTGAGTTACAAATATGCTAACCATTTCTCTTGACTTTAGAAGGACTGGCAAGGTACTGATACAAAAATTTACCACCAGCTAGAATCAATAACTTCAACCATCTGGTGACACTCTTTGAAAATAAATTCAAAGGAGCGGTGGCCACCAATCGAAACTTAAGCACCTTACTGTCAATATGTCAGGGAGTTGGGGAAACCTTGAAAAGCTTCGTGCGAAGGTACCATGAAGAAGTAATGGAGTTAGGGGCCTACCATCATCCTCTACCTCTAGAATGGTTGAAAAAAGGTTTATGATTGGAAAGGGCTTAGTATACTGTTTATAGGCGTACAGTAGATACATATGAAGCGCTAGAATAAAACTGCTCGATGAAATTGAGACCGAAGGAGAGATGCTCCTAAGGTTGAAAGAAGAATCCTAAGCGGCCTCAGTCAGGAGGGAACATCCTCAAGATATGTGGTAGAAGGAAAAAGGAGCTCGCTATGGGAATCCTAAGTATGATAAAGAAGATCAGGGTCAGGGAAAATTTTTATCTCGACACCCCTAGGATGATAGGTTATCAAAACAACCCCTGGGTAAGAACTTTCCTAGGAGAGTGGAATAGGTGGATGCCCAAAGATTCACTTCATTGAAGGCTCCTTCGTCGAAAATATATGAGTACGCAAAGAGTCGAGGGCTCCTGGTACCACATCCTCAAACCATGAAAACAAAGGTGCCCCAAAAGATCAAAGGCCGCTTTTGTGAATTCCACAAGGAGGGAGGCTACACCACTGATCAATGCGAGGACCTATGAAATTAGATTGAGATACTAGCCAAAAATAGTTATCTCACAAATTACATTGACTTTCAGTATATCTTCTCAGGATCTAGACCGCATCAAGGGGGTAAAGACTATCCTGAGCCAGATCCAGGCATCAGGGTCATTTCGGGGGGTCCAACCCTAGCAGGATTATCAAATAACTCCTGAAGGAATTATGCACGCTACTCATTGCCCATTCACTCCACAGATGCTCATATGATGAATGTACAAGCGAACAAGAGGCCAAGGGTCACCACCGTCCCCATTATGTTCACTGATGAAGATAAAGTAGGGGTCCACTATCCTTACGATGATGCATTGATAGTGACAATGGGGATTGCCTCTAAACAGGTCAGTAAAATTCTAGTTGATACAGGTAGTTCAACAGATATAATTTTCAAAGACAAGCTGGACTCCCTGGACATAGAAGACCTGGAATTGATTCTGCCCAATTCTACTTTACACGAATTCGAGGATTCTTGCATCACTTCCCTGGAATCGATACAGCTGCCAGTCGTCATGGGGGAAAAGCCTTATCAAAAGATGGCCATGGTGTGTTTTCAAGTGGTCGACTTAAAGATCCTCTACTCCGCTATCCTGGAAAGACTTTTCCTCAGGAACACTAAAGTAGTGGAAAGTATCTATTATTTGAAGTTGAAGTTCAGAGCTAGGGAAGGGATTGGCATTATAAGGGGTAATAAAAGGGAAGTAGGGTCGTATTTTACCATCTCCTCAAAAAAAGTTTACTGCATACGTAAGAGGCCATTGGAAGCTTCTCCTGACTAGATCATAAATCCTACCCTCACAACCTGTGAAAGAACGGGATCAAGTATACTACCCAAAGTCTTTACTAGTGTTCAGGTCAGGGAGAATGAGGAGTCACCATTCCCTAGATTAGAATCAAAAGGGACCCTAACAAGCATAAGGCTAAATGAACAAAACCCTGAGAGGATCATCAGAATCGGTACCCAGCTAAATCTTGAGTAGAGGCAAAATATGACCCTGAGGTGGAATGCAGATGCGTTTGCCTGAAGTCATATAGACCTGCCAAGTAAGCCCGTCCGATAAAAGAAGAGGATCTTCAACACTGAAAGACAAAAAGCCATCAGAGAAGAAGTAGACAAGCTGCTTAAGGTGGGTTTCATCAGGGAAGTCAGATACCTAGATTGGTTGGTGAACATTATCCTGGTCAAGAAAGTCAATGGGACCTGGAGAATGTGTGTTCACTTTATCGACCTAAATAAAGTATACCCAAATGACAGTTTTCCCCTGCCTCGAATTGATTAACTAGTTGATTTCATGGCAAGGCACGAACTGTTAAGCTTTATGGATGCCTTCTCGGGGTACAACCAAATACCACTGCATCCCTTAAACCAAAAAAAGATGGCCTTCATCACTTATCAAAGATTGTACAGCTACAAGGTCGTGCCTTTTGGTTTGAAGAATGCTAGGGCCACCTTTCAAAAATTAGTGAATAAAATCTTCAAACTACTGATAGAACAATCTATGGAAGTTTATGTGGATGATATGATTTTGAATTCCATTAAAGTCGCAGACCACCCTTTTCACCTGAAGCAAACTTTTTTGCTTCTTAGGGAGTATCGATTGAAGCTAAACCCTGAGAAGTGTGCCTTCGGGGTCAGGCCAAGAAAATTTCTAGGCTTCATAGTCAGTGAAAGAGGTATTAAAGCTAACCCCCGAAAGATATAGGCCATCATGGGCTTAAAGAATCCCAGAACATTGAAGGAGCTGCAAAGTTTGACGGGAAGGTTGGCGGTCTTGAGTCGCTTTATTTCTCGATTCACTGACAAGTGTTATCATTTTTTTAGGGCTATAAGGAAGGGCAAGGGTATGACATAGGATGAAGAATATGAAAAATCATTTAAACAGCTTAAGGATTATTTGGCTTCTGCCTCGCAGCTAGTCAGCCCTTCACCAAAAGAAATACTTTAACTCTATCTTACTGTCAGTGAACATACAATCAGCTCGATTCTAGTAAAGAAAGATTCCTAAAGAGTTTAAATTCCTATATACTACACCAACAAAGCCCTGATAGATGTTGAGAAGCGGTACTCGACACCAGAAAAGTTATCTCTGGCACTTGTTGTTGCAGCCAAGAAATTATGGCCCTACTTTCAAACCTATCCCCTAGTGATGCTGACTAACCAACTGCTCTAACAAATTGTTTGTCGATCCAACTTATTGGGAAGGCTGGTTAAATGGGCGGTAGAGCTCAGCAAGTTCGACATCGAATTCCAACATCTCAAAGTCATCAAAAGGCAAGCCCTTGTAGATTTTGTAGCTGAGCAGACTACGATTGAGACACTGACCATCTCCCAACCCTCCAGTCAGCTTGAGCAGATGGATGTGGATCATCCTACCCTCAAAAAATCCCTTACCTGGCATCTATGGATTGATGGATTAGCCAACCAAAGTAGGGGAGGAGCAGACATCATACTGATCGATCCAAAGAAAGAGGAGGTTAGGTACGCTTTAAGGTTTTTGTTTCCTATAATTAACAATGAGGCAGAATATGAAGCTTTGTTGGCAGGATTAAGAACAATGTAAGAAATTGGGGTTTGCACACTCCCACTAATAGTGATTTATAACTTTTTATGAATCATTAAACGGAGCGTATCAAGCTTAGGAGGAAAGTATGAAGGCTTACCTTTTGGAGGCACGTCGCTTGATTAACCAGTTTGAGAAGGTGGAGATGAAAAAAATTCCCCGATCAGAGAACCTCCTGACTGATGCCTTGTCAAAACTCATCTCATCCCTTGCAGAGAGCATTCCCAGGGTAATTTCTATAGAAACCATGGGACGAAAGAGCACTTTTTTCACGTGAGAGCAGCAGCGTCTTGTTGGCTCAGGAGGAATCTACTGCATGGATGGACTCGATCCTAAAGTACATCAATGAAGGCGTTCTACCACCTGACAAGAACGAAGTTCTTAGGGTTCAAAGAAAGGCTGTCAGATTCACTACAATAGAAGGTTCTCTATACAAATGGGGAGTCAGCACCCCTTATTTAAGATGTCTAAGTCTATAGAAAATAGAAAGAGTGCTGGACAAGATGCACCAGGAAACTTGCAGAAATCACAATGGGAGTAGAATTCTGGTACACTGAGCGCTCAGATAGGGGTACTATTGGTTGACTATGAACGAGGATGCCCACAAACTCATACAGCGATGCCACGTCTATCAAGTACATGCTGACATTCCTCGATAATCTCCAGAAAATCTAACCACCTTATTGAGCCCTTGGCTATTTGTATAATGGGATTTGGACTTAATAGGGACTTTTCCTACTTCTAAAGCTCAAGCAAAGTATGCTATTGTGGCTATCGACTACTTTATCAGGTGGGTAGAAGTGGAACCTTTGTCCAAAATCACTGAGAAAAATACCATTACTTTCATCCGAAAGAGTATCCTTTATCGACATGGTATCCTCAGCATCTTAATTATAGACAATGAAAAATAATTCAATAATAGGGGATTGGAATATTGATCTAAGGCTAGCATCTTTGGCTCACCTAAAGGCCAATGGTCAGGTTGAGACAGTTAACAAGACCATAAAAAAACTACTCAAAAAGAGGCTGAGTGAAAGAAAGGGAGTTTGAGCAGATGAACTTTCCAAAGTTTTGTGGGCCTACCAGACTACTGTGAAGGTAGTCACGGGAGAGACTGCCTACTTTCTAGCTTACGGATTCGAAGTAATAATTCTAGCCAAAATGAACATTCTGAATTTTTGTACTTCCCACTTTAATGAATAAGGAATTAGTAAGTCATACGTCTTGAACTTGACTTACGAGAGGAGGCAAGAGATTAAGCCTTAATCAGGATAGCTACCCATCAACAAAAAGTTTTCAGGTCCTACAACTGAAGAGTTCGACCTTGCTTCTTCAGGAAAGGTTACCTTATCCTTAAAAGGATCATCTCAATATCCGAGTAGCATCAGAAGGATCCCTACTCACTAACTGGGAAGGACCATGGAAGTAGTCAGAATAGTCAAGCCAGGAACATACAAGTTGGGCCGACTCGATGGCAGTATCTTAAGTAAAGTTTGGCATGCAAAAATGCTAAAAAGATATTATCCCTGAGAAAACTCTTTCTCAGGATGGTTAGTTTGTAAACTCGTAACACTCTTTGTATCATTTGATTATTTGAATAAAAATAAAGTGTTCGAGTGTTCTTTTTACCATCTTCCAGAGCTTTTCTTTTTGCTTTAAATCTAAGTTTCAGATTGGCTGTAAGTCCTAAAATCCCTTAACACTTAGTCATCCATTAAAATCCTATCCGTCCTAGGTGTCGTAAGCCCTTAAGCTTGGATTAGGCATACTTTGAGTTTAAAATCTGGTTCGTATTAAGGCATGGTAAATCTTGATTGGTTTAGGTTCATTAAAATCCTATTCGTCCCAGTTATCGTAAGCTGTTAAGCCTAGATCAGGTATCCTTTGAGTCTAAGATCTACTTCATGTTAAGGCATGATAAACCCTGACCGAGTTAGGTCCATTAAAATCTTATCTATCCCACGTGTCATAAGCCCTTAAGATTGGATTAGATATCCTTTTGCATGTAAGACCTAGCTCGTGTTTAAGGCATGATAAACCCTGATTGGATTGGCTTTTCTAAGGTTAAGATTGGCTGTAAGCCCTAAAATCCCTTAACACTTAGTCATTCTTAAAATCCTATCCGTCCTAGGTACCGTAGACCCTTAAGATCAGATCAAACATCCTTCATGTCTAAGATCTCGTTTGTATTTAAGATGTGATAAACTTTGGCCGGGTTTGGTCCTCTAAGGTTAAGGTTGGCTGTAAGCCTTAAAATCCCTTAACACTTGTCATCTTTAAAATCCTATTTATCCTAGGTACCGTAAGCCCTTAAGACCAGATTAGGCGTTCTTTGTGTCTAAAACCTGGTCATGTTAAGGCATGATAAACCCTAGCCGACTTGGGTCCTTTAAGGTTAAGATTGGCTGTAAGCCCTAAAATCCCTTAACACTTAGTTATTCTTAAAATTATATCTGTCCCAGGTACCGTAAACCCTTAAGCATAGAGCAGACATCCTTTGAGTCTAAAACCTGGTTTGTGTTAAGGTGTGATAAATCCTAGCCGGGTTAGGTTCATTGAAATCCTATCCGTCCCAGGTGTTGTAAGTCTTTAAGATCAGATTAGGTGTCCTTTGTGTCTAAGAACCAGTTCATGTTAAGGCATGATAAACCCTGGTCAGGTTAGGTCTATTGAAATTCTATCTGTCACAGGTGTCGTAAGCCCTTAAGCCCAAATCAGACATCCTTTGAGTCTAAGACCTGGTTTGTGTTAAAGCGTGATAAACCCTACTCAAGTTAGGTTTATTAAAATCTTATTAGTCCTAGGTGTCGTAAGCCCTTAAGCCTGAATCAGGCGTCCTTTACGTCTAAGACCTGGATTCATGTTAAGACGTGGTAAACCCTGATCAAGTTAGGTTCTTCTAAGCTTAAGGTTGGCTAAAAGCCCTAACATCCCTTAACACTTAGCAACTTCTTGAATCATGATTCGTCCCAGGTACCATAAGTCCTTAGCCGTATTAGGAATCCCTAGTGACTAAGACCTGGTCGAGTGAGGCATGATAAATCCTAAACAAATTTGGCTTAGAGTCTTGAAGACCTTCAAAGACCCCTAACCCTAGACAGTCTACTCTCGAAGTCCCGAATGAAGCTTAGTGTAAAGTCCCCCCTTTTTGGGGGATGCCTGACCCCGAGGAATTCATAACCATTCTCATAACAAGATTAGTAAATTCATTCAGTTGATTCATTTTCAAGTTAAAAGTAAGAATTTTATTTAAAGATGAATGAAGTAGCTGGGAGACAAGGAAACTTGCAACGAAAAGAATAAAGAACAAGTGTATCTTTTATTGATAAGAGAAAAGATAATACATGTGCTCATTACATATGCAAAAAGAATTACAATGGGGTCAAAGTTTTACAAAAATCTATGAAAAATTTTCTAAGTCCTAAATGACTATACTGGAAAGTCCCTCTTCTTCACTCGAATAGTTCCACCACTTGGTATTCGACTTGAGGTGCGACAGGGACATCTCCATCTGTTTTTTTACGGGGTGAGGGCATTTTCTTCGATCGTCTTCTCTAAGGTTTCTTTAATTATCTCAACCGATGCATTTTCCTAGGGAGGCTGTGTTTTGGTGGCCATAGTTATTACCTTCGAAAGGCCTCCTGTCAAGCTGTCAGGCTGCTCTTCATTCATGGGCCCTTCTTTATAGCCAACCAGATCGATTTCTTGGCCAAGGGTTTTAGGAAGCTCATCAGCACCTCGAGTCCCAGAAGTCCCTAGGACAACCTAGCTCAGCTAATCAATCAGCCACTGTAAGTTCAAGCTGGAGTATTCTTAGAGAAAGAGGCGGTTAGTTATCTCCACTCCTTTATTTACACCTTCGTTATAGCGGGCCTCTAACTGAGCCAACACCCCCTCCAGTTCCTTAGTTTTTTTCTCCAGAGACTTCTGTGTTTTCTTAAACTCAGCTTTGAGGGTCCGAAGTGTTAGTGTGTATGCCCTAGAAACCATTCGTGTTGTCGGTTTCAGGGCTTTTGATCTTGTATAAACCTTATATTT
>JAVXUL010000016.1:14273774-14292438 GCA_035590515.1 Trichilia minutiflora | reverse complement strand
CTTAATCACGAGGAAGAAGAGAACGACAAGCAACACAGAAGATTCTCATAACTAAATTTTATTTATTTCCCAAATACAATGGAAACATTACAGCGATACTATATATAGAGAAAAGGAACAAAACGACTTGATGATTTAGAAGAATCGAGAAAACACGTGGAAGAAATCCATGATAATGGGAAAGCAATGATTCTTTAACAAATAACATAATTAGATTGCTGAGTTGGCAAGGAATAAAACGTCAGTGAATTCATTCAGCACCTCCAGCATTGTCATCTGCAGATTCCATTTGTGCTGTTCAACGTTTCTTGTTCTTCAACAATAAGCTTCAGACGAGTACATGATCACAAAACCAAGTTATATTTTGAAAAAAAAAAATACCAAAAAAAAAAACTTTTTCTTCCTTCTTTCTATCTTCCAACGTGAAGTAAAATTTTTTAATAAAACAATTAAAATGCAAATGAGAGTATCACATATGTGTTAAATATGAGAAAATAATATCCATGTTATACTGATATACCTGTCAAATGCATAACTCGTACAAAGGGAACGAAAAAATTCAAAACATTAATCAGAGGAAGGAGAAAAACAAAGAAAGTCCCCGGGAAATCCTGAAACACTTGTTTGTCTGTCAGTTCTGTTGTTACTTGATATGCAAATAATCTTATCTTTCACTACTCCTTGACATACACAACAAAAATGTCAGTTTCTGGGTTGATGATATGCATCTTTTTAGCCTCTCTTCCCTTCTAATTCTATCCTCTCTGTGTACATATAAATTGTTTTGTAAGAGAAGAAAGAAAGAAAAGAGACATGGAATCGTTTTATTTTCTTGCTTTCGCTTGTCTTGTGGCAGACGGGGCAGCCATGGAGCTAACCACATCAGGCAAAGACTATGTTAATACATCCCCTATATTCGATCCTTTAAAGAATAACTACCTTGTCGTTTACTCTCTTATGATGGGTAATCTACCATTTATTTTAGTGAGTTTCTGCGTGTTTGGTGTAATTTTATTTTAGTGGCATACATTTTTCTTCTTCTTTTTCCCTTGATGTGGGATTGCCAGTGCCATTTGTTTCTACTGATCTGGTAAATTTTATGTTTTTTGTTTGTGGTGACTAACATAATGGAGATTCCTCTTAATGAATCATCGGATCAATTTAGTAGATGTATTTGATGTGGTTTTTTTTTGGTATATAGCATGTTAAAGGTTTTGGATTTCCTTGGACATTTCTTGCTTATTTACTATGTTGGTTTGATCATGTTAGACCTTCAACATTAGTTTGGAGACTAGGTCCTTATGGAAATCAAAATGCATACACTTGAGGCAGATATATGTAACAAGCTGTCACAATTATTTTAGAATTGTCTAAATCGAGGGATGTTGCCATTGACGTTGTTCATTATGCGTAATTTTTAA
This sequence comes from Trichilia minutiflora, assembly GCA_035590515.1. NCBI lineage: Eukaryota > Viridiplantae > Streptophyta > Magnoliopsida > Sapindales > Meliaceae > Trichilia > Trichilia minutiflora. The sequence goes on along the minus strand of JAVXUL010000016.1, from coordinate 14,291,017 downwards.
TCACTTGTCTTGTTCAATAGTTAACTGAACTAGTTTGTATCAATCACTGGGGACGGGCTACAGTGTCCATATGTTTACTACCCCTACAGCCAATATGGATTTGGTAAGGGGATATTGGGCAGCTCTTTATCGCTGGTTTTGTGTCGTCTATGTTGTTTGGAGCAATTGTTGGATCCCTGGCTGACAAACAGTAAGACCTTCTTATTCATTTAATTAGTACTTGTGAAAAGGTAGTGTTGATGCATGAAATTCTATCTCATTGGACTTTGTGTACCAGGATTATCCTCTGCGTTCACTAAAATGAGTTTCACCTGAAGTAAGATAATACAATCAGAAGAAATCAATTTTGTACACACAATTATGTTGTAACAACAAACTATATATCTATGCATTGACAATAACATATGAATGGGCAGTGTTCATTTGGTGATAATTATGATCCATTTCAGCTAACACTAAGGATCAGTTACTCCTCCAAAATTTCCTTATGTTGTTTCCTTTTTTTTTGGGTAATTGTTGATTTCCAAAAGTAGCCAGTCTACTCTTTGTACTTTGACCATTTTGGTAAAAACGATGTAAGGCAGATTCTTATCATGTAATCCCTATCCCGTGCTCTGTCCAATTTATCCTTTTTAATCTTTTGGAAAGTTCTGTTGACATAATTTTCAATATCGAACCAGAAGAGAAAATTGCATTGTTGGGGACCCCACAGTCCTTATTTGAAGGTTCAATGTTTACTTTTGTCTTCCTCTGGACTCCTGCTCTAAGCCGAAAGGAAGAAGAAATTCCACACGGGTTCATTTTCGCAACATTCATGCTGGTTTCAATGTTGGGAAGTTTATTTGCCTCTCGATTTATGGCCCGCTCATCCCTAAAAGTTGAGAGCCATATGCAGATTGCTTTTGTAATCTCTTCGTCTTCCCTCATGATTCCTTTTTTTACAAATATAAGCGCCAGACTCTTTCATTATTTTATCTTTCTTATCCAGGTGAATTGTACCTTTGGCCGTGGCAACACTGGTGGTTATGATAAATTTTCTGTGAGTTTGAACAGTTCTTGGAGACATTCACTAACGTGAGAGGCGTCAGCATCTCATTTTCCGGGTGCCTGCAGTTACTTGGCTTCTGCACGTTTGAGCCCTGTGTTGGGATAATCTGGCCATCTATGATCACTGATGAGGTCCCAATATATTTCTGAGGAGTCTAGGAGCACCATCATGAGCTTCTTTCACATACCGCTCAACAGCTTTGTCTGCGTTGTGCTGTACAATATGAGTCCAACTTTCTTACGGCACAATGTAATACTATTATTCTTCCCTCATGTTTCTAAAGATTGGTCTGTATCCCTTTTGAAGGTTAATGCATTTCCCATCACCATTATGTTTGGTATGTGGTCGATTTTCCTCTTCATGGCGTCTGTATTGCAGAGGCGGCTCGTGGTGATTGAAGAAAGCCAAAAGTCCAGTATGTTTTTATTCTATCTTTGAATCCTATTTGCTCAATTACCATACTTCTGATTCCCTGGACAACTCAATTAATATGTTTGTTTCCTTACAAGTGCATTTCTTTTGTTATAGAATCACAAGATAGGACAGCACTGAGGGAAAGAAATGCCGATACAGAGCTAGTTACTGTCTGATTTACCTTGATTAATAAACATCTGGAAATTTTTAAGACTGCAGCTCACGATCTTCTCATTACAAATTTCAATCTGATTAATAAGGATGGGAGAGGATTTTGTGTTGAGCTCTGCTTCATATGATAGTTAGGGACTTAGATGGATTTGCAGGCAGTTGAGTTTGAAGTATAAGAAATGATTGCTTGGTGGAAGAATGACAATACTCATTGCTTTTAGATAGCGTTTTTGCGAAATACTGTAGACCGATGCCATTCACGTTTTGAGCATACCTCATTTGATGTTTAATGTTATAACTAACAAAATATTGAGATGCTTTAAGGTTTAGTGAATATAACATATTTGCCTAGATAAGTAAATAATTCTCGCGTGTATTATATTGGTCTATCAATATTAATCTGCCTTCTCAGTTCATCTCAGAATTAATGTCATTGAAATGTTTATTTTCTGGATTTTGGTCATAGATCCATTTTGCAAGGTTAATGAAAGTTTGAAGCACTCCGACTGCAGAATGAAGTGACTCTCTTTTAAAAATTATCGGAGATTGTTAGAATTATTGCTTTTTGACCTGTATTTTTTTTTTACTGTTACAGATTTTTATTCTTACTCAATAAGTAGTTGCTATTATTTAAGATTTAGTTAATCAATTTCTGATTTTTGTGAATCTCATTTTGGAATGCTTAGAATCTCTGTTATTCAGTTTTTTTAAGTATTATATATGTAAGTTTAATAAATTAATAATCGTATGACAAAAATTCTCTTTAATATTCTAACATTTTCTTTTCTTTTCAAAATTAACAATTGGTATCAAAACATCCTTCTTGAAAGAACCTATGATTTTTGAGAGACAGCAAAATCAACATGTCAAGCATGTATGAAAATTCAAATTTCTCTGCAATAGCACCTCCACAAATGTGGGCTGTACGAATGGAAGCTTATCTAGAAGCTTTAGATCTATGGGAAGTAGTCGAAGAAGACTATGAAATTCTTCACTTCCCGACAACCCAACAATGGCTCAAATCAAGAATCATAAGGAGAAAAAAACTAGAAAATCTAAGGCAAAGGTTGCCTATTTGCAACAGTCTCATCTACAATCTTTACTTGTATCATGTCTCTAAGATCAGCTAAAGCTATCTGGGATTATCTCAAGACAGAATATGAAGGAGATGATCGAATTAAAGGCATGCAGATGATGAACCTCATTAAATACTTTGAGCTACTGAAGATGAAGGAGTCAGAAACCATCAAAGAATACTCTGAAAGGCTGCTGAGCATAGCAAACAGAGTAAGATTACTTGGTTATGAGTTTAATGACTCTCGTATTGTTGAAAAAACTCTGGTTACTGTATCTAAAAGATTTGAAGCTACAATAACCACTTTGGAAAATACCAAGGACCTATCCAAGATTACCTTGACAGAATTATTAAATTCTTTGCAGGCACAAAAACAAAGGACTATGAGAGAAGATGAAATCAGAGAGGGAGCTTTGTCGGCCAAACATGAAAATGGTGGAAGTTACAAAAAGAAGAAGAAGAAGAAGAAGAACCAACAAACAAATGAAAAAGGTGTTATACGCAACAACAAAAGTAAAGCAAAAAGCTCCAAAGGGACCTACCCTTCTTGTAAGCATTACGGCAAATCCAAACACGCACCATTCAAATGCTGGAAAAGGCCTGATGCTAAATGCAGTAAGTGCAACCAATCTAGGCACGAAGCAATCATTTGCAAGAACAAAAGTCAGCAGCAAGATGCAGACGCTCAGTTTGTTCATGAAAAAGAAGAGAATCGACTCTTTTGTGGCAAGATGTTCTTAAAGCAATGTTTCAAGTGAGTGTTGGCTGATTGACAGCGGATGCACAAATCACATGACTTATGACAAGGAACTCTTCAAAGACTTGAAGCCCATTGAAGTTGCAAAGGTCAGAATAGGTCATGGTGGTCATATTTCTATAAAAGGAAAAGGAACCATTACAATTAAAACACATTCAGGTACTAAAACAATTTCTAATGTGCCTTATGTACCTAACATAGACCAGAACTTGTTAAGTGTTACTCATTTGATAGAAAAGGCTACAAAATTTGTTTCGAAGATAAAAATTGCTTGATCAAAGATGTCACAGGTCAAGACTTGTTTAAAGTAAAAATAAGAGGTAAAAGTTTCTCACTAGATCCACTTGAGGAGAAGTAAATGGTGTTTTCAGCAAAAGAAAATGTAGCTGAGTTATGGCATAAGAGACTTGGGCACTATCACTATCAATGATTTCTCAAAATGGAAAAATTAAAAATGATGGAGAGCTTACCTGACTTGGAAGTGAATTTTTACAAATTACCCTACTTGTCAATATGGCAAACAAAGCAGACTTCCATTCTCAAAGACAATATGGAGAGCCACAAGAAAATTGCAGCTGGTTCACACTGATGTAGGATGACCTCAAAAGACTCCTTCACTTAAAGGTAGTCTCTACTATATTATTTTTGTTGATGATCTAACTCGAAGGTGCTGGATTTATTTTTAAAAGTTCAGATCTGAAGTCAAGAGCATTTTTTGAAAATTCAAAGCAAAAGTGGAAAATGAACTCACCTGTAAAATTCAAAATTTAAGATCTGATAATGGAAAGAAGTATACTTCTCATCAGTTTAACCTATTTTGTAATGAAGTTGGGATTAAACAACAACTTACAGCCCCTTATACTCCAGAACAAAATGGAGTTAGTGAAAGGAGAAACAGATTCATCATAGAGATGACTAGATGCATGTTGCACGAAAAAAATTTACCAAAGAAATTTTGGGTGGAGGCAATAAACGCAGCTGTGTTTCTACAGAATAGGCTTCTCACAAAGGCGATGAAAAATCAAACTCCGTTTAAAGCATGGTATGGATATAGACCTTCACTACATTTCCTAAAAGTGTTTGGTTATCTCTGTTTTACCTATATCCCTCAGGTTAAACGAGATAAATTAGACAAGAAGGCTGCCCTAGGTATTTTCATTGCATACAGCACAGTTTCAAAGGCATACAAAGTCTTTCAATCAGAAACCAAGAAGATAATTATCAGCAGAGACATGCACTTCATAGAAAATGAAGAATAAGATTGGGAAGATTCAAAGACTTCAGTCCATAAAACAAGCTCATTGTTAGATGAAAGGGAGGCTGATCCACCGATCAGAGGCACTCATTTGCTATCTAACAAATATCAAAGACGCAATGTTGCAATATGTGAACCCCTAAGCCATGAAGAAGCTCTCAAGGACCCAAAATGGAGGAATGTGATGAAGGAAGAGCTGTCTATGATCGAGAAGAATGATACTTAGAAGCTTATTGATAAACCTCATGATAGAAAGGTAATTGGGGTCAAATGGGTGTTTAGAATAAAACAAATGCAGATAGCTCAATAAGAAAGGATAAAGCAAGGCTCGTGGTTAAAGGGTATACACAAATTTTTGGCGTTGATTATTCTGACACCTTTGCACCAGTTGCTAGGCTCGACATTATCAGGTTACTTCTTATAATTTTTGCACAATATGGCTCAAAAATGCATCAGATGGATGTCAAATCGATGTTTCTCAATGGAATTCTTGAAGAAGAAATTTATGTAGAGCAACCCAAAGGCTTTGTTATGGAAGGCAAAGAAGACAAAGTTTATAGACTACATAAAGCACTTTATGGACTAAAATAGGCACCCAAGGCTTGGTATAGTCGAATAGATGATTATCTGTTCAGAAGCTATGTTGGATGTTTGATGTACTTTATAGCAACAAGGCTTGATATACAGTACGCTATAAGTATTCTATCAAGATTTATGCATTATGCTAGTGAGACACATCTAAAAGCAACAAAAAGAGTTATCAGGTATATCAAAGGAACCATAAACTATGAAGTTAAGTTTCAGAAAGGTCTAAACATAAAGCTGTTCGGATATTCTAACAGCGATTGGGGCGGATCTTTTGATGATATGAGAAGTACCTCGGGGTACTGTTTCAGTCTTGGCTCTGGAATTTTCTCATGGTGTGCAAAAAAACAAGACTTTATGGCTCAATCTACTGCAAAAGCAGAGTTCGTGACTGCTACAGTAGCAGTAAATCAAGCATTGTGGCTAAGAAAAATACTAGTTGATTTGCATATAGAACAAATGAAGAGCACTAAAGTGTTTGTGGACAATCAAGCCACAATAGCAATTTCTCACAATCCTATGTTTTATGGAAAAACAAAACACTTCAATATCAAACTTTTCTTTTTGAGAGAAGTGCAGAAAAATGGTGATATAACTCTTCTCTACTGTAAAACTGAAGAGTGGTGGGCTGATATTTTTACTAAGCTTCTACCAGCTAGCAAGTTCGAATTTCTCAGACAAAAACTTGGAGTTTGCAGTTCTTAAAGTAAGGAGGAGTGTTAGAATTAGTGCTTTTGGACCTGCACATTTTTTTATTGTTTCAGAATTTTTATTCTGTTTCAGATTTTTATTCTTAGTCAATAAGTTGTTGCTATTCTTTAGGAATTAGTTAGTCAATTTCTAATTTTTGTGAATATCATTTTGGAATGCTAGAATTTCTGCTATTCTTTAGGAATTAGTCAGTTTTTTCAAGTATTATATATGTAAACTTGATAAATCAATAATTGTATTACAAAAATTCTCTATGATATTCTAACATCTTCTTTTCTTTTCTTTTCAAAAATAACAAATATATAGAATTGTAAATATTCATGAGTTAATGCACTTTAAATGCCAAGAGTGCTAGTGGTATATAAATGCTCTCTCTCCATCTCTCTCTCTCTCTGCATGGCTTATTGGATGTTCTCTTCTTTCTCTTGAATCCCTCACACAAGTGGACGTCATCTAGTGACACGTGAAGTTCTATATATAGTTATTGATGTAGACAAAAACCAAACCCTAAACTCTCTCTCCCTCTCTCTCTCTCTCAGGCTGTCTCTCTCTAATTTGACAAAAGAAGTGACTGCAATCTCTTAGTGCAAATGCTTGGGGGGTCCTGCAAAACCGCTAAAAACAAATTAAATACGATTCAGAGGCCAAGAAATAAGGATATTGCAATAGCATGCATGACAAACAATGAAACAAAGCAAAACACACAACTGATTACCTCTATCAATTTAATCAACAATAAATAACATAACTCTCTCTCTCTTTATGCTCTATCACTGTCAGAAGATATGACTTTGAGATGGAAACTCTTTCAGCTTCATTTTTTTTTAATTGCGGTAGTTAATTAAATTTTTTGTTTATTTATTAACCACCTGAAAAGCAATAATTGATCTACCATCTTGGGTATCATAATTTTTCTTTGTCTCCTCTAAGAAATTATACACTCTTGTATACAAAAATGTCAAAAAGATGAATAAAAACATGTAGATAGATTAACCTTTTAATTTATATTTGAGATTGGTTTGCTACTCTTAATTATTTAACTTGAAAACATATCAATTAATAAAATATATAATAAACGCTCACTTTTATTAAGTAGCTAATGTGTTTACATTATAACATCTAACGATTTCATCTCATATGAGCTGTGGATTAAAGGGTACAAAGTGATCTTAAAACACACATTAACCTGACTCAATATTAGATATTTAATTTAAATTTCATTTTATTAAAATTTTCATTCAATTAATGAATTTGTAATCTATATATCCTTACTTAAGGTTCTACAACAACTTAATTCAATGAAAGTTATTATAATATTGGATTGCTATGAGATGGTGAGGTTTCAATGCAATGGTACATTTGTTTCTTCTTCACCAACCATCAGTCAAGCACAGTAAATGAACTCACGTTGTTGAGTAAAATTACCATTATAAGTGGCAAATAGAAAGGTATACGCAAAAGAGAAATTGAACACTTTTTTGTGAATTTGGTAAACCAATATTATTGTCTGAGTTCTCTTCAACAGCATGACAGTTGCCTACCTAACTATCTCCGTTACTTAGTTTTCTCAATATTTCTAGCAAGCAGCAGAAATATCCTTTGTATGCAACAATCAATCAACATATCCATCTAAAGCAATTAATTGGGCCAGAAAATTATGAATCTTAATTTACTTGTTTTTTAAATCCAATCATAGTATTAGACCTTAAGTTTTGGAAAATATATATGATATGGTCAGTTAATTAGGATGGATAGACTCTATATTAGAATCTGTTTAATATTGTGGTGCGGTAACTTAAAAGTTACAGTTGCTGTGAGAAGAAAACTTTAAATATTAAATATTAATATAACATTATATAAACTCTATTAAAAGTTAATATTACTATGTACTTAACTTTGCTTTGAAAGCAAAGTACAATTATTCAATAACAAGGGGATCCTTAATCTTTACATATTTGTTGAGTGTGTTATTGCTGTATTTTTACCATAGATGAATTTACCGTAAAGTGGTAGCTGGAAATTTGGGAAAAATGGAAAATTGTACATATTAATGTTACAGTGATAACCAGTTATTTAGAATTAATGCTCCTTGGTCATGAGATATGGATGACCAGCACATTCAAAATAGTCAAAATGGTAAACCAAATTCTCAAGGAAAGTCTCTGGGACAACACGACCATATCATTCCCTTTGATACAGTGGAAAAACTGGCATATTTCAGAAACTTTACTTCAATTATAAAATCTCAATTATTAATTGCCTTAAGTTTTTCAACCACCAATTAAGTAAATAGGACATTTAAATCTCTGACTTCTTTTTTTAATTTAATTTTCTAACAATTATTGTTTAATTTGTGAAGGAAATTTGTGTTGGAGATTCCCAGTCATACATGACTTCAATTATAAAACAAAACGAAAAACACATCAATTACAAATCACCTAAGGCAAGAAGCGAAACACATCAGTTGAAGGCTAACTCTAACCGGGAGAAGAATCACTTAGTACCAAAAAATATAAACTCACAAATTCACATAATCGAGATTAACGAAGCTTCGTCGAGTATTTAAATAAAAAAGTTAGTCAAACAAAAATTTTGACTTTACTTTAAAAATATAACAGCAACACCTTAACTTTGAAGAAATTTCAAATATATGTATCTGACAGATATTGGGGCCTATAATTAATCAGCTACTGTACATGTATATATGTGTGTGTGTGAAGGATGGAATCAGCATGGAATCGATTTTAGGATTCAATAGACTCGCTGACAAATTGCAGACCCTTTGATTTCTCGTCTCAAGTGTCTGTATGTGTGTGATCTTAAATTAAAGGTCAGCTTAATACCATGCATGTATATATCTGGTCAAGTCACTGTGCCACATTTATTGATACATTTGTTATAAATTTCTTCTGGTTCCGTATATGATCGATCTTCCCCCTCTCTTGTGTTGATTGATGATTTACAGGTTTAGTAAAGAAGGATGCTGACGTGGAGGAAATATTTTCCTGTTGGGTGAGGAGCTGCTGAGTTGGGAGTTAGTTAATTAACTAACTGGGAGAGAGACTTTTGGAGAATCTTGAAGGTTCTTGATTGGGTTAAAAGATTTAAGAAAATGAGCTGGAGAAGAGCGTGACTGTACAGTTGTAATTGTATAATTTTTCTGTGTATAAAAATAGGAGAATGGAATGGAATTAAAGGCACTGAAAATTCTTTCGGTAGATTCATTCAAAAACTGGAGTTCATACTTTCTGATTTCGTTTTACTGTCAATTTTCTTGAAATTCATTTCTTTTTTCTCTGATTCTTTGTTTTCTTTTTGATTGTTGGTTGTTCTAGCATTATTCATTCTTTGTTTGGTGAGTTTATGGAGGGTTGAATTACAGCTTGAGAGTTGTTTGATTCTTCTGAGTTTTCTTAGTTACTTGTCTCGGTGGTTGGTGGTGAAAGTGTTCTACGTTTTTCTGGTGGTGTTGTTTTTGTGTTCGCTGAATTCACATCTTGATTTTTGGAGGGTCTTCACTTTTCTGTCTTCATTGCCTGTACATATAACAGAGTTAATAAATGAAAATAGAAAGTTAATGAGGGTTAAAAAGCTCATCCATAACATCTTCTTTTAAGAGAATACTCTTACTGAAAATACTTTATTCAGATTTGCTTTTTGTATATGTGGTAATTTAGAAACCATCATATAATAGAAAGAGGAGTTCACATTAGCTAGCTATAGCAGCTATTTATTCAGCCAAAAGTACTACGGATATACAGTATATATAATAGTAAACACAAAGGGAATAATTAAGCTTTTTGTTGGAAGGTTAGAACTTCGAAGTGCATTTCAAATAGAAATAATTAACAGCCCCCCGAATTTCTGAATGCCGTAATTGTCTTCTATCATTTCAACATGATTGTGATCTTCGCTGGAAGAGGATTTACTTGGGAGCTCAAAGTAAAATCCTTTCTTTTCCCTTCTTTGAGAGCAAGACTAGGCTATAATCCTTGTACCATATAGCATATATGTAACTTATATTTTTGGTGCAACATTAGCCTGTTATTCGTATATATTCACTCGAATTGTGTAAGATAAGCAAATGTCAATCTCAGTTCCATACAAAATACAAAATTTTATCACACATCCTTTTGAAAGCCAAATCTCATTAACATCTCTCACTTATCCCATAAAATTCTCCCACTTCCATGAAATTTTTGATGTATCGATTTTGCAATGCATAAAATCAATCATAGTAATATTACCTTAAAAGAATTTCAAGGTATCGAACTCACAAAAACGAGAATCTGACTATGATCTATGGAATTGAATTTACAATATAAATACAATGCAAATTTATTTTGAACTATTCCAATTACTCAAATTAAATTATAATTCTATAACTATTTGTATTAATGGAATAAAAAGCTAAGGATTTAGGTTTCGCCTGTTGGAGATTACTAAGATGAACTTAAGAATAGCTTTGTTCATGAATGTTAATTAATTCATTAATTCTAATGTCTAGTGCTTTGTCAAGTTAATAAGATTGTACTTAATTAATAACTACTACTCATCAATTTCTCATTAATTAATCTAAATCAATTAAGAATTATAATTAATTGTAGTAACATCATAAATAATTAAAAAATATTTCTATTCTTAATCATTTATGTTTAAATTCCTATTATCCGATTTATGTTTCTTTTTTTAGTACTTCACATAAATCTTAAAATTATAGTTATGGTGATCAATTATAGAAACAACAAACTAATGCAAGAAAATAAATCATGCCATGAATAGGAATCATTAAACCATTAAAAAGAGAACATAGAAATTAAACCCAACTAAGTTATAACCCTTCTCTCTAGCTAGGTGTTTAGCTATTCATCAAACAAATTAACATAATTAATTTAAATAAATAAATGCTTGAATCCACAAGAAAGAAAGAAAATGAAATCAAACACAAGAAGGTTCTTTGTTCTTCTAGTCTCCAACCTCTGGCATTCTCCTTCTCCTTTTACTAAGTCTCCTTTTTATAATTTAAAGCAAACTTAGATCTTACACCCTTGGTCAATAGCATTTTAATCTTTTTCTTAATTTTAAAGACAAGTCCGATGTCTATCTTGAAGATGTTTGACTTCTGACTTGATTCAGGAAGAAAACAGAACAAGATGGGAGCCCGACATTTCGATGTTGGGCCTGACATCTCAAAGTTGGGGGCTTGACATCTAAATATTGAGTACTTAACTTCTTCTGACTTTTAAGCTTTCAATTCTTTTTAAAGCTTAATCTTTCCTCCAATTTGATCTTAAAATTTTTTGAAATGCATCTATAAAACAAAGATTAATTGTAGAGTGAGTTAATTCAATTTTAATCATGAAATAACTCAAATTCAATCAGAAAACATCACAATTTAACACCAAATAAAATAAAAAAATTTAGCTTATCAATTTTCATATGACTTTAGTAACACTAAACAACAGTGATTAGTAGTAGTAGATTGTCGAAAAATATATTGATTTACTGCTTTCTATTTTCAAGTGAAGAAAAAGAAATTTCACTTATTGACCTTAAACTACAGAAAAAGATTTTGTCCAATCTCTCTCTTTCTGTCTTATACCTTTTTACAGTATTCTCTTCTCACTAGTCACTTCCCACTCTCTCTTTATGAACTCTCAACTCTGTACCTGTAAAACAATGCATATTATTATCCCCCAAATAACTTAAATGATCTTTCACAAATTATTCAAGTGGACAAACACCACCTTCTTTGCATGACTAAGAAAAATCTCATTTAAACCCAATCACTCTACTTTAGCAACCCATAAGCTAGACTAAGGGCTAACTATACTTTACTCTTAGAGCAATGCTATTGACCTTGGCCAACTGTATGACCTATTTATATAGTTTAAAGTCAATCTGAATGTCTTTTTCGATTATCTTGGCCAAATATGTAATTATTTTCTACTATATATATACGTATTCTCTGATCTTAATTGTATTAGTTATTTTTATTAATAATTATTAATTTATTTGTATAGTTTTTTGCTAGGTTAATAATGAAAATTTTAGAGTTTTGTAAGCTAAAGTAGAAGAAAAAAAGCCCACGATGTTTTGAAGTTCACAATTTAAAAAAGGACGATGAATATAAAAATAAAGAGAAATAAAGAGGAACAAAGTGAATTTTACTTATGTTTTGAGGGCTTAAATCATAATAAGTGTGAAGAGGTGTGCATGATATTTTTCATTTCGATCAATCCCATGAAATTGCCGATCCAGCATTATTTACAAAACTCATGACTCTCTAATTCAGACAAAACTCCTAGCCTTGTTTTTCCCAACAAACAGAACCAAGAAAACGGTGTTTAGTCCTATGAATCTTCACTCTTCAACCTTTTTTCTAGTTCTACTCTTCAAATTTTGTGCCTGGTAAGAAAACTTGATTGTGGTATCATTTCGATTTCGGGTACGTTCTTCTTTTCTTTGTTTAATTGATTCGTTTTTCCTATTTGATTTTATCTTTTCTTTGTATTTTATTGTAGAATTTATTTCATGTTCATTACAGATTGATATTGTATTTAAATTTGTGAGATTTTTTAGGAGATTTTTTATATTTCTTTGATCAGTAAAAACTATGGGTGAGACTGAAACCAAACCCATTGAACCAGCTCAAGTAGCACTCTCTGTGTTTGGAGAAAAAAGCACCAACGCCAACAACGATAATGTAAGATTTCTTGTTTTTTTTTGGAACTTTCATTATAACGTAACCATTCATATCGTATTTTTTATGTTAAAATTGGAATTTTAATCGTTTAGGCATATTTATTCCCTAGCAATCTATCTATTTATCTAGTGGTGATAAATTTGGACGCGAGTTGTGTAATTGACACAAAAAAATCGTGGATTGCATTTGATTAAATATGATATTACTATTAAATGAGTGACACGATTATGATATAATTATTAAATGAGTTAGATTTCAGTTTAATGTTCTTGATGAATAAACTCATTTATGATATTGTTAACTATAATTATATTATATTAATTGATTCATAATGAATAAACTTATTTCATAGTTTTAACATCTTAAAAAGTGTTTATTTTTTGTCATAGAAGTATTTAGTTATAGAAAAAAAATATAAAATGATTAAAATATATAAAAAAAATGTTAAATGGCCAGATGACACAATTATAACTCATTTAATAATAGTGTCGGATTAGTGTTTAATTTGTTTTCACAATTATCAAATAATTAGGGTTAGAATTGGGCTAAAATATGTTATATCTTTGTTTAATCTATCACTAGTACAGGAAGATGAATATTCTAAACAATATTTATAATTTATTGCTGTAAATATAATTTTTTATATTTATTTTCAGCAGTCAGAGTACGTGAAAGATAGGGATGTTGAATGCTTATTAAAGGATTTGGCGAACAGCAGGCTGCAATTGGAAGCGAAAGACTTTGCCTACAAGCAAGCCATTCTCAAGCTAGAGCACTATCACAAGGTATCTGATGAACTTTCCACCTTGCTTAAGCAATCTGAGGTTGATAGAGAGAAATATATAGAAGAATATATGGAAGCTAGGACATATATCGATGAACTTGAATCAAAGATTAAGGAGATGACTCATCAGCTTTTAGAAACTGCAAAACTTCGCGAGCAACTGTTACACGTTTCGGATGAGTTGAAGGCTGTACAAGAAGGGATACTTGGCATGGAAACAGAACTTGCTGCTGCTAGGGAGGCGCAGCTAAAGGCAATGACACAAGCTCAACTAAAGGAAAGTGTTGCAAGCATTGAAAAGGAAAAGGTAGAAGGGCTTTTAAGAAACGTGTCCGAGCTCAAGGAAGCTATTTTTATGTCAAATATGGCTGCTGTTGAAGCAGAGAAAGAGAGATGTAAAATTTTCTCTGAGAAAGATGCTGAGATAGACTTAGCTGTAGCAACAGCAGCTCAAGCGCAATTGCAATTAGAAGATGTGAATAGACAAATGGAATCGATACAACAACTGGAGATTCAGCTATTGGAGAAGTCCATATTTAGTGATTTACTACTGTTGGAACTTAAGGAAGTAAATCAGTTACTTTCCTCATCAGAGCAGGCAGCTTCTGATCAAGAATCACACATTGAAGCTTTGGATATGGAACAAAGTATGTTAATTTTAGAACTAAAGAATGCAAATGAAGAGAAGAGAAGTTCGATTTCTAATGCTGAAATGTTTAGTTCAGTGGAAGAGGAAAACACAAAAAAGGAAATTCAAATGTTAAATCATTCAGCAAATGAGCTAGTTGAGGAACCTGAATCTGTCTTTATCAACAAGAATGATGCCAATATAAGTAATTTTGTTGAGGATGAGATGCTGATTAAGCAATCTGAGAGGTTAGATCAAAATCCTGTGCTACCAATGGAAGATCCTAATCAACCTGAAAACAAATACGAATGGGAAATTCTGAAGAAAGAATTAGAAAATGCAAATGTGAAAGTTGGTGAATTAAGGAATCGATTGGAACAGGCGATTACGAGGGCTGAGGCAGCTGAGAAAGCAAAAGTAGCGGTCGAGGATCAACTAAGGAGGTGGCGAGTGCAGAAGCAAGAGCAGAAGCAGAAGAGAAAGACAGTTTTCACTTCACTGGAAGAGGTATCAGAACTTAAACCACATAACTTTCCCACATATGAAAAGATTCCTGCAACATATCAACCACTTGGTAAGGTTCTCAACATGAAATTTTAGTCTTGCTCGATAACAATATATGTTGGCCTGATTTACATACGGAGTGAGATTGATTCTGTACTTTAAATATAATTGTATTAAAACCCTTCATTATTAGCATAATTAATGGAGATTCTACTTTATTTCAATATGGAAAAGTATATTTTATTGATCTCCCTCAACAATTAAGTGGAGCGTTGCCAGTGTAAAATCCCCGTCATGAGTCTCAACCTCATTCGTTTGATTAAAAAAAATATATATTTTTATCCTTAATTAAATAAAAAAAAGTTAATTAAGCTTCAATTAACTAAGTGCTTACGTATGCAAAATACAATTTTTTTGCTGTCACACCACGATAGTTGGGATCGTGATGGCATGGGAGTAGGGATATCCCATCCCCACAAGCCTCAGACAGACATAACTGACAACCTGTAATGTAAATAATATGTATGCAATTCAAGATGATAAACTAAGGGCTTCGTGCCCTCCATTACGATTTTACTCATATACCAAAAATACAGATGTATAGCCATACATATACAAGAATCTACAATGACCTACAAGTAATCAAAGAATAAAATGCCCTTATGTCTAAAAGTATCCTTGTTTCAACTATAGGGTATTACAGCTTCTTCCATCAATAATAATTATATAGTACTCCCTGTATAGCCATTGATAACCCAGAATAACTTGTTTCATTGTATATCATCTTTTTGCTTGTGTCACCATAACCTTCCTCACTACACAAGCTTTCTCTTTATTCTCTACTTTATCAAAACCACTATCATACTCTTCATTTTCTTCTTTTAGATGATATTCATCCTTGACTTCATATTGATTAATCACCACATTCGTGAATTTTGTCCACAAACACTCATTTATAATTGTGCCCAAGTTGATTACACTTGAAATACTTGATTGGAGATGGTTTGGCATAGGGGTTATTGGGTTTTATCGATTTTTGAGGCATTGGCTTCTTTTCGACCGCTTTTCAGACGCAACTCTTGGTTCCCCAGTTGCTTCTCCTTTAGGTGACTTAACCTTGCCCCTCAAACTTCTCATCTAATCATTACTATTTCTCACTGTCCACCGTTTAAATAAACACACAAAATCAAATGTGAAAAATCGCAAGTGCATGGTGTCAAGTTTTATAGTAAAAGCAAGTAGGATATCGTTTTCACAAGGATTAATAATTACTAACATGCTAATTACTATAATTAGAATGGAAAATATTATTTAGACCGATAAAAATAGTAAAGTAATTCTAACAACTACTAAGAAACTAAAATTTATGCTAAGTGATGAGGATAAATCTGATGATAACGGGCTTAGGAGAGTCAAATCCACTCTTGCTCACTATATTTGTCCATTATTTTGGCTTAATTCATCTTGCCAAAATTTATTAACCTAGGTTCTTTTATCATTTTATTTCCTCTTCCAAAACCTTAACAAAACAATATGATCAACAAACTTAACTAATATTTTTATTCAATCAAATTCAATTAATCACTCATTGAGATCCAACCTAATTTGATTATTTAGTTGTTAACCGTCTTCCAATGTATTAACTCCTAAGTTATGTTTCCTTAGTTCGAAAGTATAATTTTCTCTCTTTTCTAAATCCAGAAAATATACATCTAAAATCATTTAATTTAATGGTTAGTTAAAGAGGAAGCTTTAAGCACAAGGAACACAAATAAATTTATGAATAAAACTTTATTAATCCAAAACAACTTTCAAACATAGATCACAAGAGTTTCTTCTAGCCCTTATGCATAAAAAGACTTAGCCACTCATAATATTCTGTGAATTCACAAGAAGAACAGAAAATATGAACATTAGAATTCTGGAGAAAAGAAATAAAAACAGCAAACTCAATTCAGAAAATTCTGTTTCTTCAAACTGGTTTTCTACTTCTCTTTCTCTTCAATTCTCTTCTGTTTTTCTGGAATTTTTTGCCCAATATGACGTTTCTCTCTAGTCCAAGGATGTTGGCGACCGTCCTTTCTCAGCACGAAGTTTTAAGAGCTCTATTTATAATAAAAAATTCAAAGTTTGACTTAAACAAAAAATTTCCATAATTTTTCGCTGCATTGGGTTTTTTTCCATTGCATCAGGCACTCGCACTGATGCAGCGAGAATTTGCTCGCTACATTAGGAACTGGGAAGCAATTTTCTAGAAACTGAGGTCTAACTATCGCCGCATCGAACTTGATCTTCATTGCATCAAGAAATTAGCTTCCCAGAATCCGCTGCATTAGGGAAATTACCTCCATGCATCTTTAACCTCAACTAAATTCATACTTTCTTCTCAAAAATTCCTCTTGAAACCTACACACAATTAAAATCACAAAAATATAAAAACACACCAGAATTCACTCGGAAAATAGCATAAATCAAATATAAATAACTTGATAAAAATCAAGTTATCACTTACTGATTTCTTCTATGTGGTCACTAATCATTCACCAACAAACTCTCAGCTCTAAGTTTTAAATTTTGGGCTTAACTCAGTTCGTAACCACTTGGA
>JAVXUL010000016.1:14227180-14238386 GCA_035590515.1 Trichilia minutiflora | reverse complement strand
TTGTTCTTGGAATGGGTGACCTTTTAAAAAGTCATCGAAATAACCTATTCCAAGAACAAAACCTTGAGACCCCAAGTGTTGGGCCAAAGCAGATAATATTATTGACAGACTTGGACCATGTATTATAGATAAATTATTAAATATTCTTATTCCATACATTAATTTTAGTTTTATTTTTAAATAAAATGATAATATTTTATTTTAATTAATTTTATGAAATAATCTTATCGTATTAGGTATATAAATTATTTTTAAATTTTAAATAAAAGTAATAAATTGAGTTATTAAGGGTTATTTGTATATAATTAAAATTTTAAAAAATAAATGTATGTTGGGGTAAAATAACTATCAAAGTAAGTTAACCTATTAGACTCTAATTGCCTAAGGCCCCTACTAGCCCTCGGGTGGAGGAATTAACTTATATGGTAAAGGATGCTATGGGATAGCATTCACTCTGATCCAATTGTCAAAGCAAGTCAAGTTAACAAGACTGGGGCCTTTTGTTACGATGGCCTATGCTTAGCTTTGAGTATCACATCAAGTCTCAAAAAGTCATGGATGCCACCCACGAACAAAAAGAGGGACACCTAATAGGCTTCACATGCACCCATACTCACATACCTAAAGTGGTCCCTTTATTTAGCAAAATAAAAATGGGAAAGATTTAAAAGTGAATGCGCACCATAGACTGGGTAATTCTCTTATCTCCTTAAGTCAATCAGTCCCATCACATGTTAAACCTTAGTGCATATATGAAAAGGTATTCAATACCCTAATGAATAATAATGACGGCACAGTCAATCTAAAAGAAACTTGTTCTCAACCTTCTAACAAGCGATCAAGTCATTTCTATTCTATAATGACCAGTCAATTTAAGGGTTTAGTTGAATCATAGCCCTTATAAAAGGCAAAGGAGAGGTATTAAGAGGGGGATATTGGTTTATATTTTTTAGCAAACATACTTTTTTACCCCTATTGTGCCTTTACTAACTTAAGCATCAAAGTTTTCCCATTAGAAATGCCTGACATCATGTAGTTTTCTTCTTGTTTTATAGATTTATAGGAACAAAAGACTAAGAGTCTCGACCTTGCAGTTGGATATGTGAAGTTACCTGTGGGACATACATGTAAGTAGGAGAAGTTTTGGTTATTTTGTGCACCAACAATTAGCACTGCCTATGAGAAACTCAATAAAAAGCCATTTGCACATTACTCAACAAAGAAGAAATGGTAGGAATAGTAACTAATTTTAATGACAAGGAATAATAAGAGTCGTTTAATTCAAAAGTTTTTCTATAGTGGATAATATGATGGAAACGGTGGATCAGATTCGAGAATTAAAGGTTTCAAGATCCATATTGAGTATGTTACATGAAAATACTCTCACACCACTTATAAGAAGGAACACAATAGCATGAGAGAGCCATTAAGTGCTCCTGTTGGTGGGAGAGCCAAAGATAAAGAAAGAACAGCTAGTGAAATTGCTTGCCAGTAGTTCAAAAATGCTGAAAAATGAGATCCTTGAGATTAAGAGGCAAATTATGAAAAATTAAGTCTTTGGAGTAGTCATGCCAGTGACCATCCTGCCCAAGGTAGAAGAGAGCCAAACCTCTAACTGTAATAAGGGAGAGACCGTCGTAAATACTAGCCTAGCCTAGCCCTGAAGTGACAACGACTCAGAAGAGAAAGAATAAAATGGTAGAAGATCTGACAGAGCAACACGTGTTTCCATGAAACATGAATGCGTCTTTCAAAATACATGAGATGCCTGAACTAAGACAATGACATTTTAACTGAGGTTCTGATATGACGAGTAGGTCCAACCTCGAGCTGAGCTTGGCATCTATAAATATAAGGGTTTACCTCAATAAGAAGCATGCCCAAGAAAGGGAGCTAGCAGTGGCCTCAATCAAAAAACGTGGAAGACTGCATCAAAAAGATGTTACAACAGTTAGGAGCTAAAGAGACAGCTTGCCTCGAGTAGGTCCTTGAGCCAGTTAATATGGCTACCTCAATCTTGACCTCCCCCTTCTCTAAAGAAATCCTAATATTACATATTTCCAAGAAGTCTAAAATGCCATAGTTTAACACTTATACTAAAAAAACTAATTTGATATGACATGTAGATCTCTTTTGGAAAATAATGCTAATCAAAAAGTAATGAATCTATAGATGTACTAATTATTTTTCCTGACCCTGGAAGAACAGCAAGATGATAGTATAAAATTTTGGTTTTGGAAAGCAATGATAATTTTAAGTAGTTGGCCATCGCTTTTAAAAGCGAGTTCCAAGAGGCTATAGCTACCACCAAAAATTTGAGCTCCTTTTTAACTATACAACAAAGGCTGAATGAGACTTTAAGGAATTTTATTTGGAGATATCATGAGGAAGACTCGAACAAAATCCCCAGTACCCCTACCCTTCCTCCCTGATAGACTCTTGTGATAAAGCATCTATAGTTAGCTATATCACCAGCTATTAGTTTTCAACAAAGATTATAAAGCTTTGTGTTTAAAATTGGAAGGACAGAATATTGGGGTAAAATAACTGTCAAAGTAAATCAATCGATCAGATTTTGATTGCCTCAAGGCCCCACCAACCCTCAGATGAAAGAGTTCAACTAGGTGGTTAGGGTTACTATAGGTTAGCATCAACCTTGAACTAATTATCAAAGCAAGTCAAGTTAATAGGACTGGGGCATTCTATGACGATAGCCTATGCTTAGTCTCAAGTATCACGTTAGGTATTAAAGGATCACTGATATCAACCACTAATAAGAAGGGGGACACCCAACAAGCTTCACATGCACCCATTCCCGCATACCTAAGGCAATCCCTTTGTTTAGTAAAATAAAAATAGGAATGATGTAAAAGTGAACACGTATCAAAGACTAGGTAATTCTATGACCTTTATAAGTAACCAGTCCCATCACATGCCATACCCTAATGGGCATACATGATATTGTATTTATTACCCTATTGAATAATATGATGGTGCAATCAATCTAAAAGAAACTTGTATGCAATCTTTTGACAAGCGATCAAATCATTCTCATTCTTTGATGATTAGTCAATTCAAGGGCTTAGGTGGAATAATTTCAGCCTTTATAAAAAGAAAAGGTGAGATATTAAGAGGGGGATATTGGTTTATATTCACTCTGATTTGTTTTTCAACAAAATCTTTTTTTACCCTCTTTACACCCTTACTGACTTAAGCATTGAAATTTTTCCGTCGAAAATACCTGACATCATATAGTTTTTTCTTATTTTATAGATTTACAAGAACAAAAGACCAAGAACCCCGACCTTGTAGTTGAATGCGTAAAGTCATTTATGGGATGTATATTATTAAAAACAATAGAAAAAAATTATTAGGTATGAAAAATAAATGTATAATTAATATTATTTTTAACTTTAAAAAATAAAAAAAAATTATTATTTTATTAAACCATGTTCGAAGACTAAAATTTTCTTATGAGGTATAAAATGGGCAATATTTTGATCAATATACTTAATTATCCTTCTCTCTTTACTTGTTTTTAATGAAATTTAGTTTCAACGAAAATAAGAATATCTAAAGAGATTACGAAATTTTAATTTCTTGAAATATTGGGAATAAGACCAAATGAGCATTAGTTAGTAGTTTAGTGTAAGTGCTATTTTTCTTTTTCAAAAAGAAGAAATTCAAATTAAAATCCTCATAGTTTATTTTAATATTAGATTATATTTTTTCACGTGAGTTCAAATGCTTACCTCCTTCTTAGAAAGGAAAGAATTAAAAATCCATGTATTTATTGGTTATATTTTTCTTCACCAGTTCATTTTTAAACTTGCATTATTAACTATTGCAATTTGTAGATTCTTAATATTTAACAAAGAAAATTGAAAAATAATATATCAAAAATTAATTATCTAAAGTGGGTTGGCTTACTTGTCCCAACAGACAGGCAATGGTTGTCAGATTCATAATAGAAGGAAGGGGCCACAGGATCATCATCGAGTGAGTGGGCCACAGGAATGGATACATGGAAGAGAAAGCAAATCCATAGTTACGTTTATAGAGTTCCGGAACCTTTTCGGAATGAGGTAAAATGGAAAAAAGTTCTTTCCCTACAGTGTCTATTAGATCATAACACATATTTTTTTGAAAGAATTAATAATAATAAGATATAACCATTAGTTCATTAACATCTGGATTGCACAAATTTTCACATATAAATTAATACAATAAAATTTTATTACCTAATGCCTTTTTTTGTGTTGTGGAAAAAAATTATAAAATTTTAAATAAATGAATTATATAATAATAATAATATAATTATAGCATGTGGATTATAATTGTATAAAAAATTTATATTTTTAATATTATTAATATGTTCACTATAAAAATTTAATCCTTACTTACCTACTTACCTAACCACCTATCTACCTAAACTTAATTAATTATTTTACCCATACACTTCAATTATATTTCTGCTTGCTTCAAACACACAGACTAAGAGAAGAAACTTTAAGATTACTATAGGAGCAAGTCTTAAGTGTTGATTGGTGGGATGCACTACATTTATATGCGTAACTTTAATTGTGGTAGATTCGAAATAATAGAAATAAGATCTGTTTATTTGTAAAATTTATAAAAATGGATCCTACATTTACTATCTCAAATCTATCTCAAATTAAAATCTACTCCAATGAATTAGATGTACTATGTGGAATGGTTCATGATCTGACGCGCTTAAAATGTTTTCTTTTACTATTGCGAGTGCATGCTAGTCCAAAAACACCTTCCAAACGAATCAATGCCTATTATGTACACCCGTAGATTTGGGCATTATTGTTAGAAGTAGACAAAACCAGAAGCATCATTTCAAAATGTCACGTGTGTCTCCTAACTGGCTGGACAACAACTGTAGATTAGATTCCAGTCCTAGCCCTAGTCTAATAATATATATTTATTAATCATATCTTTACCTATAAAATACACTTTAATTCCCCAACCAACACCGTAACACAACTCATAAGACCTTCTTCCCGATATATTGATTCCACATTCATTCAATTAGACCCCAACCATCTTTTTCAGCTTGAGCCACCATGGTTTCTGATCATCATCATCATCGATATCAGCAGCAACAGCGAAGCCAATCAAAGAATGTATGCGTTATCGGCGCCGGACCATCTGGGCTGGTTTCCGCGAGGGAGCTAAGAAAAGAGGGTCATAACGTGGCGGTTTTGGAACAAAATCAAGATGTTGGTGGGCAATGGTTGTATGACCCTAATGTAGAAAATGAGGATCCTCTGGGGAAGAAGAAGAAATTTCTTACAGTTCATAGCAGTATTTATGAATCTTTGAGGCTAACATCTCCTCGAGAAATCATGGGGTATACTGATTTCCCATTTCTAGTTAAGAAAGAACGAGACATGAGGAGATTTCCAGGTCATGAGGAACTTTGGCTTTATCTCAACGATTTTTGTGAATGGTTTGGGTTAAGAGAGATGATTAGGTTTAATACACGGGTTGAGTATGTGGGGATGTTGGATTATTATGGAAAAGGAAAAGATGATCATCTTATTAATTGGGTTGTTAAAAGTAGAGATAAAAAGACTGATAAAGTTGTCGAAGAGGTCTTTGATGCTGTCGTTGTAGCTACTGGACATTACTCTTACCCTAGATTGCCCGCCATTAAAGGTATGCCTATGTTAGGTTTATCTTCATCAGAAAATTAACAAAACAATCTTTATTATATATTTCTCTCTCGATATCTCGATGGGATCAAAAAGCTAATTCAATAAAATTGATTTTGAGCCCTTAGCCTAATCAAAAGTAGTAGTAATTCTATATATCTTTGTAGTTATCTCTGTGTATATATTTGCTCATTATTTAATTATTATATTTGGCTTTGTTAATTGTGTTCAGGAATGGATACATGGAAGAGAAAGCAAATCCATAGTCACGTTTATAGAGTTCCGGAACCTTTTCGGAATGAGGTAAATGGAAAAAAGTTCTTTCCCTACAGTCTCTATTAGATCATAAATCTACAATAAACAACATATTTTTTGAAAGAATTAATAATAATAAGATATAACCATTAGTTCATTAACATCTGGATTGCAATTCAAATCATGCCTTGAGATATAAGAACACGTATGTATGTGTGTTTATATTATATATAATAATACATATGCCAGAAAATTATAAGATTATATATATTTATGTGGTGCAATATACACAATCGCATACACACGCGTAAGCGTATATATATATTTATGTATGTGTGACTTAATTATTAATCTTGTTTAATGTTCTGAATGCAGGTAGTGGTGGTCGTTGGAAATTCATTAAGTGGACAAGATATATCAATGGACCTTTTACAAGTGGCCAATGAAGTTCATCTTAGTGCCAAATCCATTAATAATATTTCTGAGGGTTTATCGAAAGTTATATCAAGGCATCAAAATTTGCATCTTCATCCACAGGTACGTATTTAGATTATATTTATAGCACCATCTTTTTCCTCGACAAATATAAATATTTCTGCAATTAAAAATTGAAAGTAGACTACGAGTTCAATTTATTATTTATAGCATATATTGTAATCAATTTGCAGATCGAGTACCTTGGTGAAGATGGACGGGTTACATTCATAGATGGCTCTTGGATCATTGCGGATACAATCTTATTCTGCACTGGGTAATTATATAATTTTATATACGTATATTAATATTCTCTAATATAAAAGATAGTTGAAACAATATATACTCAATGACATCCTAGGTTTATTAATGCTGGATATAGTAATTTTGGATGCCATGTATTGAATGTAATCAATGCAACGAAATATGTATGTCATTTAAATAAAATTCTTTGATCTTTATTGTTAAATTTAAACTTTTAGGTTGAGTGCCTATTCAATATAGTATCACAATAAATTTAACATCATAATTTATGCGTTTAAATTTTTGTAAAAATTAAAAATAATTATTTAGATCAAAATAACAAAATTTATCAATAATTAAAAATTGGTAACACATAAAAGGAAGACGTTAAGCTATTAAAATACTATTGTGTATACTCTTATCTTTAAGTTTTTAAGTTGAGATTAAAAATTTAATAATATATATATACACACATACAGATATATAATGAATTATATATTAATTGTAAATGAATAATATTTTTTTGTGTTAATTATATATGTAGGTATTCCTATTCATTCCCATTTCTTGACACAAAAGGAATAGTCGTTGTAGATGATGACAGAGTGGGACCTTTATATGAGCATACTTTTCCTCCTTCACTTGCTCCCAGTCTTTCTTTTGTTGGCATTCCTAGAAAGGTATACATACGTTATTAATTTGATTTTAATGAATATTTATATGTTTTAATCAATTCATTGGAATCAATTGGATGTTGGTGCAGCTGATAGGGTTTCCCTTCTTTGAATCACAAGCAAAATGGATTTCTCAACTATTATCTGGGAAAAAAGCACTTCCCTCATGGGATGAAATGATGCATTCCATTCAGGAATTTTATCACTCTAGAGATTTGTCTGCCATTCCTAAGCATAACACACACGATATCGCTAATTTTGAGGTAATTATTACTAACAAATTATCGAATCAATCGCCAATAATTAGCCGATAATATATTAATTGATTGAACTAGCAAATTATCTTAGAGCGGTACAAGAGATTTAAAGTTCAAATCCCACGCACGTTAAATTAGAGTGGTACTAGAATTTGAAATTCAAACTACAGCACATTTATCTATTTCTTATAATAATTAAAAACAAAATTAAAATCAATCAATATATAGTTTCTATCAGCTAATTATCTCATTATTAATTAAAGTAATAAACTTTGGTTTATTTTAATTTTGTTATTTCAGTATTGTGATAAATATGCCGATCATATTGGCTTTCCACATTTAGAAGGCTGGAGAAAAGGTCTTTGCTTATCTGCTTTAGTGAATGCTGAAGCCAACCTGGAAACATATCGTGACTGTTGGGATGATCATGACCTACTGCAGCAAGCAATTCAAAGTCCTCATTTCACGCAACTTCAACTTCAACCTCAATCATTGAACTAATAGATCTCTACAATAATTTAATATTTTTTTTTCTTTTGTTTGAATTTGGGCCATGCACACTTCATATTTTCAGACTGTATTTTAATTTCTCTTTGTTTTAAAGAATGAGAAAAGAATTAATCATTATGTTTTTATTTGCGTTATATACGTGTGTGGAAAGTAATGCTTGTAAGAAGCATATACGCATGTTAAAAGAATTGCAATAATCATTTTTGATTCTAGCGTTTTTCTTTATTGACATTACTTATAATATCTGTTTGATTCTTTTTATATCTAATTTTAGTCTAATAATAATAATAGAAATAAATACTCTTTGTACAAACTAAAATGAACATAACAATTGATATGATATAACTACTGGTAGAGATATGCCCTAAACTTAATTATATCACATCGACCAGAGATATTATTTATAATAAAAATATCTTAATGATTAATTATAAATTATTTACAATTAATTATAAATGGCATATTACTATCATTTTATATTTTTGGAGTTACGATTTATAGATTATTGTAATAATACAAAATAATATCCTGTGATGTATTATATGTCAAGACTCTATCTACAAAGTATTGTAAATGTGAAAATATAGTTTATGATTTAAATACATCCGAATAAGTTTTCAGTTGAGGTAATATCATTGGGAACAATGACATTGTATGATCAATATATTTTGTTGTTGTCAATGATTAGTATTTGATACTAATAGTTAGATGACGAGTCTCATGTCACAAAAGTATAAACATGAGTATTAGGTTTGAGAACGTATTACTGAACGTGATCAAACAAATGATAAATCACATGAGCGATTATCCGTAGTTAATGATTCATTACACAACTGTACTAGTGTACTACTAGTCCTTTGACCTAAGACATCACGACTGCTATCTACAGTGAGACACATCATTCACTTGTGTATATTGTACTAGGCTAGTCATGCCTAGTGAAAAAAGTATGATGGTAATTTATTCTTATTTTATGAGAACAGTGATGATCAATATAGAATTTGCTGATTCAGATATTTGAACTTGAGATCTTAGATTGGAATGTCATATATAGGGATTAAAGTTTTTGGTCAGATTACGTGTTTTATGAAAATGAGTTTTCAGATATACGAATCTCATTTATAATTGATTTTCTGATCATATGATCGAGTTAGAGGTTTGACAATTTTATGGCCTATACTCGATCGAGACTCGACAGGAGAAAAACTTCACTACATGTAAGTATGACTATATATATGAGTTTATCTAGAATTATATTCTTTGTATTCTATAGGTCATAACTTCTTGTTAGAGGTCATTCATAATCATTGAGAACTTCGGATATAATGAGTTCTACCGAAGTGATGCGAAAGGATTCATATTGACTCATATTTAATTCACGATGACTCTAAAGAATCACACATAATAATTGATAGATGACAATGATTAAAATAAATATCATTAATTTGGTTAATGATATTTCATATTGATGAAAATTAAATTGCTACGATATATTGATCGATAAGTAATTTTATTCTTTAGTGTAAATAATAAAATCTTCTAGTAACAACGTGCTAGCACCCGTATGTTAGGAGATATTTCAATATCTTTGAATAAACTGTAAATGTGATTTATGAATATATAAAAAACTAGAAAAGGATTTTAATTCAGTTATTAATAAATAAAAATTATATATTTATTAATTATTAAATAATTACTATTTAAATAAATTAAATCTTTATTTTAATAAATGACAAATTAGTATAATATCAAATGATAAAATCTAATGAAATACACATTCTTTTAGTTGGATGAATGCTATGATTTTTCTAATTTTATTAATTAGTGCTATTAATAATTATAAGGATAATAATAAAATTGTTTATTATTGTCTTGGTTTGAAAAGTCAAACATCAAGATTTTATTATTATTATTATTATTATTATTATTATTTATTTTAAAGTATTATTGTTATTTAATAATATCAAATTATTTATTATTAATTAAAATGGAATGGATTTTGGAGTCCGCCAATTAATTACTTCTATTTGCATTTCATTGATCATTGTTATATGGTATTAAAAATATTTATTTTAGTTTTGCTTGGATGATGGATATCCATTTGGAATGCAATTAATAAAAGAAAGAATTGAATGGTTTTGTTTCTTTTCAAAAGCCATACGTCCAATGATAAGTGAGAAGAAAATTAAACGATTTTTCTTCTTCTTCCTTTGGCTACCAACGTCCATGGTTAAGGCTTAAAAGGTTTTTGTTTTATTTTGTGCAAAACAAGTAATAAAAAAAAGAAAAGAGAGGAAAAAGAAAAGATGGAAACGGTTTGTATAGTTTCCTAACTTTCATATGAATGAAGAGTGAGTTTCCAAGGTGTAGACAAATTAATATTAGCTTATTGAAGTTAATTAAGTTACTCATATCTTCCAACACTTTTACCAGAGCCATTTTCAATTAATTGGCGTATGGATATACTTAGAGGCCAATTAGAGACAATTGGCTTACCAGATACCTTGCTTTTTGGTATGGATTTTCAAATCCTAAACAATGTTTTTTTATGTCTAAATTGTTTGAAATACATTAAAGCATGCATTGACTATATTGATCTTTATAGGTTTTCATTTAATATGGCATATTTGATTATGTTTCCTCATAAAACCCCACTTTCAAATGGTATCGGTGCCATGAAAAACTATTTTAATGCTTGCTTTGACGATGTCTTGAGGTTGGAAGATAATAATATGTATGAGGTTGTAAGGATTTTGAAGAAAAACTCTAAAGATCTACTATGTCATAATATGTATGTTTTTATACATTTATTAAACACTTTGATAAACTAAGCAATTAGGGTTGAAAATTATTATCCAAATGAGTGATCCTCAAGCTTGAAGTCTCTCTTAAGCTTCCAAAGGTATTCCCACCCTAACCTTTTGATGACAGACATGATGACAATGGTTGGAGACTTGAGTTATTAATGTTGTTGTTTACAAAAGAAAATACTTTTCTTTTGCAAATCAATGACCAATCCTTGCTTTTCTTTACTTTCTTCTTCTTCTTCTTCTCTTCTTCTTTTTCTTTGTAAAAGAAAAGAACTCAAAACTCTAACCCCACACCTCTT
>JAVXUL010000016.1:14206638-14226214 GCA_035590515.1 Trichilia minutiflora | reverse complement strand
ATAGGAGATGCTGCTCTTAAGATTGATTTGATTTCGTTGAGAATCCAGGATTTTGATGCCATTTTAGGCATGGACTGGTTGTCACAGCATTATACTACAATTAATTATTTTAGGAAGGTGGTGACCTTCAGACAACCAAGAGAACCGGAGATTGTTTTTATAGGAGAGCAGAGGACACTTTTTTCCTACATCATATCGACGATAGAGACTAATAGATTGCTTCAAGAATGGTGTTAGGTGTATTTGGAACTTATGATTGATAGATCAGTTCCAAGAGTTAGTCTGGAATAGGTGCCAGTGGTTAAAGAATTCCCTGATGTGTTTCTAGAGGAATGCCTGGATTATCGCCTGATAGAGAATTTGAATTTTGTATCGATCTGGTGCTAGGGACGATACCAATTTCGATACCACCTTATCGTATAGAACCCATAAAATGAAAGAATTGAAAACTCAATTAGAAGACTTAGTCAAGAAGAGTTTTATTTGATCAAAAAGCATGTCACTTTGGGGGGCACCAGTTTTATTTGTAAAGAAGAAAGATGGTACATTAAGGCTCTGTATTGATTACAGATAGCTCAATCGAGTGACCATCAAGAACAAGTAACTATTATCGAGGATTGATGATCTATTTGATCAATTGTAGGGTTCAAGTGTGTTCTCCAAAATTGATTTGAGATCGAGATATCACCAGCTTAGGATTAGAGAAGATGATGTCCACAAAAAAATATTCAGAACTCGATATGGCCATCATAAGTTTCTGGTTATACCATTTGGATTAACAAATGCACATGCAGCATTCATGAATTTGATGAATCGGATTTTTCACCCTCATTTAGAAAAGTTTGTCATTGTGTTTATGGATGACATACTTGTGTATTCAAGAAATAAGAGAGAATATACCTAACATCTCAAGGTAGTGCTTCAGACCTTGAGAGAGACATAGTTGTATGTATGCTGACTTCTCTAAGTGCGAGTTTTGGCTTAGAGAGGTAAATTTTCTGGGGCATATAGTTTCTGGCAGTAGGATACTTGTGGATCCAAAGAAGATTAAGGCCATAGTCCAGTGAAAACAGCCAAAGAATTTTATAAAGATTCGTAGCTTCTTGGGACTAATGGGATATTATAGGAGATTCATTGAGGACTTCTCTTTGTTGGCTGTACCACTCATGAAACTCACTAAAAAGGAGGCTAAGTTTGAGTGGAATGATCAGTGTGAGCAGAGCTTCCAGACTCTGAAGAATCATCTTACTTCGGCACTGATTTTGACACTCCCTACACCAGGAGGCGAATATATGGTCTATAGTGATGCCATGAGGCGGAGCCTCGATTGTGTATTGATGTATAATGGGAGAGTTATAGATTATGCTTTTCAATAGTTGAAGAAGCATAAAGAGAACTACCCTACCCATGATCTAGAGCTAGTGGCAATGGTTTTTGCATTAAAGATATGGAGGCATTACTTGTATGGGGAGCAGTGCCAGATATTCACTGATCATAAGAGCCTCAAATATTTGCTTACATGGAAAGAGCTGAATTTAAGACAGAGGAGGTGGTTAGAGTTAATTAAGGATTATAACCTAATCATTGATTACCACCCAGGAAAGGCTAATATGGTTGCTGATGCTTTGAGCAGAAAGACTTCAACCAGCTTGGCTCATGTTCACACCACCTACATGTCTTTATTGATAGACTTGAAAGTGATGAGAGTATCACTAGGGTATGATGAGGTTGGAGCCTTGATGGCTAGTTTTGTGGTCAGACATACCCTAGTTGTTCAGATCAGACAGGGCCAGATGTTAGACAGTGAGTTGGTCAGAGCTTGCCAGAAGATGAAAGATGGCAAGGAGAGTGACTTCTACTTCACTCAGGATGGGACTTTGACTTTCAGAGGTAAGGTTTGTATACCTAGTGATAGAGCGATAAGAGACACTATCTTGGAGGAGGCCCATAGTTCTGCATTTGCTATCCACCCGAGTAGTACTAAGATGAACCGTACCATTAGAGAGAGTTATTGGTGGTCGGGGATGAAACAGGATATAGACCAGTTTATAACTAGATGTTTGATATGTCAATAGGTCAAGACTGAGCACCAAAAACCTGTAAAGACTTTACAGCCTCTACCTATACCTGAAAGAAAATGAGAGCATATTACCATGAACTTCGTGGTCGGGTTACCTCAAACTCAGGTGGGCCATAATGCGATTTGGGTGATAGTAGATCGACTCACTAAATCAACTTATTTTCTTCCAATTAGAGTGAATTTCTCCTTGGAGAAATTGGCCAAGTTGTATATTTCAGAGATTGTCAGGCTGCATAGAGTGCTAGTTACTATAATATCAGATCGAGATCCTCGTTTTACATCTCAATTCTAACCGAGACTTCAAAAAGCTATGGGCACTCAATTGATTTTTAGTTTTGTATTTCATCCTCAGACTGATAGACAAGTAGAAATGATCATCCGAATGCTAAAGGACATGCTTCAAGCATGTGTTATTGAATTTTCAGGCAGCTTATATACGCATTTATTATTGATAGAGTTTACATACAATAATAGTTATCATGTTAGCATTGGGATGGCACCTTATAAGGCTTTGTATGGTAGAAAATACAGAACCCCAGTATATTGGGATGAGATTGGTGAAAGAAAGCTCGAGAATATTGAGTTGATTGAGATCACTGCTGAGAAAGTCAAGATTATTAGAGAGAGATTAAAAACAACTCAGGATAGACAGAAATCATATGCTGACAATCAGAAGAGAACATTAGAATTTGAAATAGATGATCAGGTTTTCTTGGAAGTATCACTTTGAAAAGGGATAATCAAATTCAGGAATCGAGAAAAGTTACATCCTTGATATATTGAACCCTTTGACATTGTGAAAAGGATAAGCCCAGTAGCCTATAGATTGGATTTGCCATCACAGCTGAGTAGGATACATGATGTCTTCTATGTATCTATGCTCAAAAAGTATGTGTCGAACCCTTCCCACATACTTGAGACACCACCGATAGATTTGATAGATAATCTCAATTGTGTGGTACAGTCGGTGAGAATTCTTGATTAGTAAGAATGGGTCCTGAGGAATAAGACTATTTTGATGGTAAAAGTCTTGTGGTAGAGTGCCACAGTTGAGGAGATGACTTGGGAGTCGAAAAGTCTGATGAGACAGTAATACCCACACCTTTTTTAGTGACAAGGTATGTGTCTATTCCAAAAAAGAAAAGTCCTTACATATTCTATGTGACATATATTTTATTTTTATTATTGTTATCTTTGTTTTTGAAAGGCTGCAATTTCTTCTCGTAGTAATAAATAACAAGTGAGGTATCTAAAATACCTTTATTTGATTATTAAGGGAAAAGGGGTTTCTCACCCTATAACTGTGAGTGGATACACTTTCCCTTCGCCTCATTAAATGTTTTAATTGATTATTATGCTGAGATTGTATAACATACGTATATATGTGTGTGTGTGTGTGTGTGTGTGTGTGACTAAAATAAGAAGGCATTGGATGTATGTTGTGTGGTGGTCGAGTTGGCCCCTTGTTTATGATAAAGATAGGTTGTTATGAAACCTTGATTGTCGTGAATGTGAGGCCAAAGACCTAATGCGTATATTTGATATTGTGTTATAAGATTGAGGCCGAAGGCCTATAGCAAATGACACTTTACAAACTGATTGTGGATGTGGCATAATCTATATTATAGATTACAAACAATGGTCGGGGTGCCAAGATTTATGTTTTGGCCTTGTGAGCCACAGATGATAGAGTTATTAGATGTGTGCCATGTTAGTAATATTATGGGTGAAGATTGTCCATACAGCTCAGAGGTAGAATCAAACAAAGAGGAGGTCAAGTGTTATCTATAAGTTTGGATAAGTATACCCCTCAACTTATTTCTTTAGTTTGAATCATCATTGAGCTTAAATCAAAGAAAGAATTATTAAAGTTACTATTCTCAAAAACCTAAAATTTGGGAATAATCTAATTTATCAATTAGGGTGTTTAAATGTAGTATGGTATTGAGAAAGTTAGAAATGATTCTATGATGAGTGAGAAAGATGGTAACCAGAGAGTTGGCTGGGTAGAGAGAGAAAGAAAGAAAGAGAGAATGAGTTATTTGTCTAATAAATGAGTAATGAGGATGTAATCATATGCATAAAGCATTTCATAGTATGATTTTATTATGTGAAAGTTTGTGAAACCTTATAGATATATGTGTGTAGGAATGAGCATCTCAATTAGAGGACCCCCGAAGCGACCAAGACACCGAGAGAGTGGTTCGCTGCTTCAGAGTTATGAATGAATATCTTCTTTAATCTCTTTCCTCCCTTAAATGTTATTTAAAAATATATTGACATGTGTTATATGTTTTAGAGTAATGGAAAAATAATTATATATATATAATTTATGATGGGAGGTGATAGAGACTTGATTTATGTGGAAACCAGAAGGTGATTTCCTTGTTTGTGGTATATCTAGATGATAACTATGACATGATTGTTTATACATATGTGTTTGAGGTCGGAAGCCAACTATGATTATTTATCCTTTGATGATCTCATGTTAATTGTGGCATGTTTACTTCTACATTTTAAGGCCAGTAGGCTAAATAGATTATGATTTTTATTAAATGATAGGTTTTGATGAATGTGGCCAAAGTGCCAATTTTTATGATATGATTTTATACATTTGACCTTGTTTTCTATAGTTTCATTGATTTGGCCTTGTATAATGTTAATGTTGACCTAATAATTATTTTGATCTTGTGAGCCATTGTTGTTGACTGTTTGAGAGTGAGGATTTTCATACAGCATGAAATAGGGTGGATGGAAATCTAATAGGCCCAGGAATGAGGATCGATCACCTAGCATAAAATAGGGTGGATGATCCATATGATCTAACAGACCCAAGAGTGAAGATTGATCATATAGTATGAAATAGGGTGAGTGATCCATATGATCTAATCGACCTAAGAGTAAAGATTGATCACATAGTATGAAATAGGTTGGATATCCATAGGATCCAAGAGTCCCATGTAACTTAGCATTTTATTATATTATGATGTTTTTACCTCTGCTAGTTGTGGATGGACTCCTATAAAACGAGATGCATTGATTTCTTAATTATTATTAAATTGTAGTTTATGCCACACTGTTGTTTTTGGATAAACAGAGTAAATGATGATTACTCAGATTATGAGAATTTTTGGTAATCCATTTGTATGTTTTCATATATGCAAGCGTTTTCATATCTGCTCACTGAGTATTTTCTCAAATACTCATCCCTCTCTCCCCATATTTTAAAATAATGTAATCATGTGTAGATATAATTGAGCTAATGAGATTTTCAGTGTATTTTTGAGGTACTTGACTCATTTTCATGTATTGTGATCCACTTAACAAAGGAATTGTATTAAATCAATTTGAATTTATGTATTTTCCTCAATCAAGGGCTTATTATAGTGAATTGTTTTGAAATGAGTATTTATTGTAATAAATGGTCTTTGAAAAGAGTTGTATTTGAAATCTGATGTACATATGGTTTGAAAATAGTTGAAAAATTGTAAGATTTTGCTTATGTTTTGAAATGAATTTGAAATCAAGTTTTAATGCTTTGTGTGTTCTTTTAACTATGACAATTGCTACGTGGCCAATTCTTAGGATCGGGATATGACATACTACCTGCTTAGTAGCTTGTAGGCTGCTGCCTCCTACACATTGCAATTTATAATGGTTTTTTAATTTAATCATTGCAAGTGACCATTGCAAATTGCAATGGTCTTCCCGTTTCCCCCTCCCTCTTCCTTTTCTTCTCTGTATAAATTCCCCCTCCTTCGACCTTCATTCATTTTTTTTAATTACAACTTTTTAACAAATTACTCTTCTCATCTCTCAAATTCTCAACATCTCTTAACAAACAACAAATGTTGTAATCACTCCAAAATATTCAATTAATATATTATTTAATTTAATTTATTTGTTAAATTCTTTTATTTAGAAAATTAGACTTCATATTTAAATAATTTTAAATTTTTATTTATTAATTATTGAATTTTAAAAATTAGAGTTAGCATTAAATTAATTGTTAAATTTTTGTTATTAATAGCTTAATTTTAAAAATTAAAAGATAATAATTTAATTTTTTATTAATTTAAAATTTTAAGTAGTATTTAATTAACTATTAAATTTTTATTATTAATTACTAAATTTTAAATTTTAGAATTTAGTAATTTAATTTTTTATTAATTTAAAATTTTAAGTTAGTATATTAAATTAATTATTAAATTTTGATTATTAATTACTAAATTTTAAAAATCAAAAGTTAGTATGTAAATATTTTAATTAATACTTATTTAAATATTTCTAATGTTTATTATTGTTGTTAGTTACTAATTCTAATTAAATTTTTTTAGTTATTAATTAATTATTGTTATTAGTTATTTGAATTGTTATTTATTTATTTTAATTTAATTAGAATTATTTATATTATTATTGAATTGAATTGAATTTTTGTGTTAGGAAGTTGGAATTGAATTGAATTGAATTTTTTTAGTTATTAATTAATTGGTGTTGTTAGTTAATTGGATTGTTATTTATTTAGTTTAATTTAATTAGAATTATTTATATTATATTTTATTATTATTGAATTTAATTTAATTTATGTATTAGGAAGTTAAAATTGAATTTAATTTTTTAGTTAATAATTAATTATTATTGTTAGTTATTTGGATTGTTATTTATTTATTTTATTTTAGAATTATTTATATTATATTTTATTATTATTAAATTTAATTTAATTTTTCTAATAGGAAGTTAAAATATATCATATACAAATTTAATTATTAAATAATTAAATTAAAATGGCTTACCATTCATCACAAAGG
Organism: Trichilia minutiflora; assembly: GCA_035590515.1. Lineage (NCBI taxonomy): Eukaryota > Viridiplantae > Streptophyta > Magnoliopsida > Sapindales > Meliaceae > Trichilia > Trichilia minutiflora. Next base: position 14,219,326 of record JAVXUL010000016.1, on the reverse strand, counting down.
TCATATAGATTTCATTATCACATAAATGAACAATTCTTCCATTAGAATATTATGAAAATATCTCAAAAAAACAACTTCCTCATAATACAATAAATCCAGCAGAACTTACAACTGTTGATAGTAGTCAAAGTAGATAATTTAGATCCGAAATATGGCAAATTTTTAAGAAAAACATTGAGTTTGGTAAAGTAAGATATAAACTTTGTGGTGTGGTGTACTTGCATGAAAAGGGGATGGGTTAGATACTCTTAAAAGACATATAGATAAAAGTATTCAAGACACTTTATTTGTGGGATGGGCTAATTTACAAAGACAAACCCAAGTCCAAATAATTTGTGGGATGTCAAATGATAATTTTCATTTTCACCCTACTGTGTCGAGAGATACAGTTTATTAATACTTGATCGTAAGTGATCAACCATTTACATAAAGTGAATCTCTGCTTTTTGTGAAAATGATATGATAATATTAACCGCTTTTAAGAAAATACCTAGGACCACAGCATAAACACATATACTTTAAAAATTTACAAAGATAAAGCACACTTTAATTGCCATTATAGAATCAAGTAATTATACATTTTCATTAACATCTGACAATTGGAGAGGTGTCAATGATTTGTATTATATTTATGTTACTTTTCATTAAATTGATGAAGATTAGTGATTAAATAAAAAAATTATAGGATATAGATATTTTGAATTTTCACATAATGATAAAGCTATTGCAAAGGTTATTAAGAGTGTCATATGAGAGTTTAGGATTACAGATATAATTTTTCGTATTTTATTCAATAATGCATCTAATAATACAACTATCATTCCTCTTCTTAAAGATGCACTAAACGTACTCTGAAAAGGAAGATTTTCTCATAATAGGTATGCTTGTCATATATTGAACTTATTTATACAATATGATTACGAAATGATGAAACCAACAATTGATGCTATTATGAATGCTATTCTTCATTTAAGATCGGCTCCAACTAGAGCTAATTATTTAGAGAATTGTATCGTTAACAGGGGTTAAGGGCCAAAAAATTGATTCTAGACATGTCAATATGGTGAAACTCCATTTATGAAATGCTCAAAAATATTTTGCCTTCTTATGAACACTAAAAGGAGCCAAAGAACTTTTATCTGGACAATATTATCCTCCTATATTATGTAGTGTTACATAAGTTTTTAAATAATACATGGAAAATTTAGAAAGTATTATGATGACATGTCACTTTTTATATTGCATTGTATTATGCCTAAACCCTAGGTGAAGGTTTTTGTTTGTGAAACCCTTATAGAACAATTTTATTCATTTTTAGATCCAAATTATTCTAAACATTTGAGTCACAAAACTGATCCATTCTAAACATTCTAAACATTTTCTTTACATTGAGTCACAAAACTGATCCATCAGTGTAAAGAAAATTTATCATCCAATCTTTTAGATATTTTTCACTTATACGAGATTAAGTATTTTATAGATACTCTTATTTTTATAGGTCGAAAGGGTTTTTCTTCCTCTTCCTCTTCCTCAACTTCTATTATTTTTAGCAGCTATTTTAATTTATACATAAAAGTCAGCAAGAGATCAAGAAAAGCGTCATCGTCATTCAATGATCTTTTTACTATATGCATGGTCTAACCATTAAATCGGAGGTAATTTTTGATATCTTAAAATGGTGAAAGGAAAATCACAAGCTATATTCTATTTTAGCAAGAATGACATGAGATTTTCTCACATTGTCAGTGTTGACGATCTAATCAAAAAGTGCATTTAGTTTCAACAATCGGACATTGGACTCACATAAAAGTATAATGGCCTCATATGTACTGGAGATGCGAAAGTGCTTCAGAGATTGGATCGACAAAGAAAAGAGACTACAACAATTTTAACAATGATAAACTCATATAGCCCGCTTTAGTTATGAATAAGAAGATAAAGACGAAGAATGACGACAATTAATTATCTATAATTAGGATTTAGATTTATAATTTTTAATGAGGTAAAATTCAATGTCTCTCTCTTTATAATATTTTTTTTAATTAACTTGTTCTTTTTATTCATTGTTATAATGTATGAATATAATTAAATGTAAAAAAATTTATGAGATTAAGATTAAATTGTTACCCTCATTGTATTTTTTAATTAATCAATAAAAATTTATACCGTTGGAAGTATTTTTTTATATAATTTTTTATAGTTCAAAAAATATTTTGATTAATTTTAATTAGATTAAAAGATTAATTTAACCAGACCAGGATCTAAAATTAAAATCGATGTGAAACCAGTTGGAATAGGAATTGAACTGAAATCGTTTGAAGAATCGAAACCAGTCTGGACCAATCATAACTGTTCCATCCTCGGTTTTGGGCCGATTCAATCAATATGAACCATGAAACAGGTCCTAACCAACCCATTATAGTTATCGGTTCAGGTCGATTCCAGCCTCTCCGGTTTTCAACCTAGCCCGAACTAGCCAAAACAGTCAATTCAAGCTCATTCGACTGCACTATGAACGTGGGATTTGAGTAGCAAAACAATACATCGTTTGTTGATTATTATTTGTCAAAATGTGTAATTTACATCCTAGTCCTTGATGTTTATGTAAAATGCAAATAAATCAAACATTTGCTGGTTTATGACTTTATGCTATAGATTTTTGATCCACTTACTCAAATTATTAATTTATTTATCTCTCAAAATTTAAAGAAATATACAGATTTGTCTTTTTTTTTAAAATAATCTGGCCACATTACTCTATTTATGATCATTGAAAAAGTATCATCAATATTATATATCTTTTATTAAAAAACAAAAGTGCTTGCTCATTGTAACAAAACAAATTGAATAAAGTAAAATTAATTAATTTAATGGCAAATACATCACTTAAAACTTAACATACACATCAAGTTCAAAACAAAAAGAAAAATATTGATACACATAACTTAGTTTATATTATCCCCTCAATCGACTGACTTCTTCTTCTCACTGGCTTCTCTAAAAACTTGCAACATAATAGACCCAAAGCAAAGACGATAGGCCAAAAGGAAATTTTAATTGGACTATCAATATCTTGACGAGCAAAACCAAAAGTGATTGTTGCAAAAATACATTGACAAATTGTACATACCAATCCTACTATATCCTTGAAGTTTCCAAAAGCAACGCTATAATTTTCTGATGGATAATATAACCAGGGTAATGTACTCCTCCATTTCCATGTAATTTTCTCCTCTCCACAACTGTAGGTGAGCTCTACAATGCATAAAAGCAAGGCTACGAATGACAATGACATACTCACTATTGCATACTGAGGTTTATGCACTGAAGAAAGTTGATCAAAGACAGCAGAAGGGAGTTCCAGGATGAAGTTGATGATTGCAAATGTCTTCTGTAAATCAAACTGTTTATCGAAAAAGAAAATATATGCGTTAGGAATAGCTTATGTAATGGTATATCTGAAAAAAAAAAAGAAAGAAAAGAAAATGCTTACTGTGTTATATGTCGAATCTGCATTGACATTTTCATCTGTCAAAAGTCCATAAGTTTCTTCATGATCCTCCATCAGTCTACGATTCTTAAAATCATCAATAGATTTTTTCTGAGCGATTTCCCTTCCCATTTCTTCCAACAAATTATGCATTCTTATTTTATTGTTTGATACAATTATGAGACTCTTATCCACAAGAACACGTATACCATTTTCCACAAAGTAGCCTTTTTGCGCAAGCCTTTTTATTACACGATCCATGTCCTCCCCATTAAAAGAACGTGCAATATCTAGAAAAATATTTTGCTCTGGCTTATCCAAGCCGTCATAACTTATTTTTAGTATTTTCTTGATAGTCAAAGGGGGAATTCTTTCCAGTCGGCATGCTACAGATTCCCATAGTCCTATACTCCTCTCAAATAGAAAAGACCCCAAAACTTTAAGAACTAATGGAACACCTTGAATACAAGAGATTATTCTCTTTGCTTTTTCTAAATAATGTACATTGGGATGATTTTGTCTAAAGGCATATTGACTGAAAAGCTTAAGAGCATCATTTCCTGCTAATTCTTTCATCTCGTATATTGTTTTCATTCCATTATAACTTTGAAGATCTTGTTTATCTCTTGTTGTTACTATGATTAGACTCCCTGGCATGAACCAATCAAAACTTTCAATTAAGAATTGGGGATTAACCACGTCATCAATAACAATCAGAAGCTTCTTGGCACTTAGTCTTTCACGGACCGAGTTGATGTTGACATTAGGATAGGTTATTTTAAAAGTTGGATCCTCAAGTAATGTAGAAAGAAATTCTAGACGCAATTCTGTCAATTTACCTTTCTCTGCTTCTCGGCTAACATTTTCAATAAAGTAAGAACCATCAAAATTACTGGAGATTTTATTGAAAATAGCCCTGGCAATTGTTGTCTTACCAATACCATCCTTACCCCAAATGCCTAGAGTGTAAACATCTGTAGAACCATAACTCAATAACCTTTCAATTTCTTGAATACGCGATTCTACACCAACCAAGTCATCGTGATAACTCGGCTGAAACTTATCATCCAATGTATTCAACATATTTCCCATAATCTACCCCATATAAGTAGCAGATCAGACCTACCAATACATGAAAATAATCATATAAATTTGAATGGATAAAAAAAAAAGTATTCAAATGTTCTTTCAATGCTTAAGGGCAATTCTAATGAAGAACTTTCTAAATCTTAACAATACAAATAATTAAAAAAAATTCCCATATATGTATGTAAGTATAAAATATTTTAGTATTTAATTAGTATTGAGAATAAGTTACCTTATAACATGAGAATCAAAGCCGGACAAATTGGCAGCCGCTTCCCTCAAAGCAATCTTCTGTCTTTGAAACGTTCTTCAAGCTTCAAAAAAAAATATCCCTTCTAAAAAATTACAACCGAATGTTTGATCCTCTGATTATAAGCTGATAAGTAATGAATGAATTGCTTCGTTTCTGAAATAGTAACGAACAAGAGGGAGAAGAAATGATCAAGATCACAGTTTAGTTGACCGCAAAATATAGAATTAATGGTGAGAAATTTGATTTTTGAATACATAATTTATATATTGCTTTATTGTTTACCTACCTACTTGAACTTTCCAGGAAAGTGAGATGCTAATTTCATGGAAAATGCCCATATTACAACCGTCCAGGAAATAGCGATGTTAATAAATTAGATCCAACTTAGATCCAAGAACACGCTAAGAGATTATTACAATAAGTCAACGTTTAGTTTTTAATTTCATAGCCTGAAAGGTGCCAAGAAAACTTGTTTTTTCTTTTTTAATTGCTTTCTAAGAAAAAATTATTATTTCAATAAATTTACTGTAAATAAAAAGCATTTATAGGCACAGCTGCGTTGTTATCTTATTGTTTAGTACAATTATGAGATACTTAACCCCAACAACTCTTGTACCTATTTCTTAAAAAAAGTCGTTGCCATCAAGGATTTTTATTATATTTAAAAATATAAAAATATATTTGGGATATAAAATTAAGAATATGCATTTGATTGACACTATATTTAATTTTAGTGTTTTTTATTAAAATTTTATGATATTGCTTTGTTTGTTTGACACTATACCAATATACAGTGATTGTAGCATTAATTGATGATATTGAGGTGAAAAAACAAATGTTGATAAGATTTTTTTCAAGTATCCCTACTCTCGCTCCATCCTAAGTAAAAATTATTCAACCTAATTTATGTTCCAATTAAGCTTTCTTTTTGGCCTATCGTCTTTGCTTTGGATCTATTACGTTCCAAGTTTTTAGAGAAGCTAGTGAGAAAGGGGAAGTCTATCAATTGAGAAGTGTGTATAAACTAATTTTATAAGTTGTTAAACGAATGAAATATTGATTTGTTTCTCAAAGATTGTATTGTTGGATGAAGAAAGGGAGAAGAAGTGATCACTGATCACAGTTCAATTGACCAGCAAATTTAGTATTAATGATGCTTGTGGCATATTTTGTATGTTTGTATAATGATGGCCGGAGGCCAATGTGAATTGATTTTATTGGTTATGATTATTTTGTTTGATATGGATATTAATGATGAAGTGTGTATAAACATACACATGTTATGATTATGGAAATGTGGATTAAGATCGGAGAGCCAATGTTTTTGTTTGTTGTGATTTGGTTTTGAGTGCCGGTTTTCATGGTTTGGCCTTCAGTACCATGGTTTTGCTTGATTTTTAGGCTTTTGAGCCATCTTTCTTGACTTAGGCCATATGGACAGTTTTGAGTATACTACTCAATAAGGTGAGGATTGTCTAATGTATGAAAATCCAATAGGCCACCGAATATCCAATTTAAAGACATCTAGCATGCTATTGTTTATCAATGCTACGATGTCGGATTTTCCTAGAGATGAAAGTCCAATAGATCACAAAACAGCTCTACAAGGTAAAGATTATCCCATTGAGGGAAATTCAATTGATTACAAAGCGGATTACCACAAAATAGCTCTATGAGGTAAGCATTGTCCCAAGGAAGAAAACCTAATAGACCATAGAGCGAATTATACTCTTAATGAAGTTATTCTCGAAATGAGAATGGCAGTTTGTAGATCACATGAGATTTTGTAATATGGTTTCAAATGAGAATTTTTATATGTTTGATCATTTTCGTATTCACTCACTGAGTATTTTCCTAAATACTCACCCTCATTTTTTCTATTTCAGGATAATGCAATCGTGAGTAAGCATAAGAAGATTTATTAGAGTTTTCAGTGTAGTTGCAGGTACTCGACTCAATTGTATGCAGTATGGTCCACTAAATAGGAAGATGTAATTTATAATTTGAACTTATATATTTTACTCGGTAGTGTACTATTTATAATACGTTGTTTAGAATAACTTTTATTATATAGAAGTTTCATTGAAATTTGATGATGATTTATATGTAATATGGACATATTTGGAAACCGGGATATTTTGTTTATGTTTGGAAATGGATTCAAATAGGTTTTCAATACCTTACACATCCTTGGCATACATTCTAAGTAATAGAATGTATCTCTTGAATTTGCGACGATTGTCACGTGTCCGAATTCCTAGAGTCGGGCCATGACTACAGCTGATGTGATTATGAAATATATTATGTTATAAATGTATACATTGTAAGTGAGATATATTGGTTGATGTATGCGTTATGGTTTATTTATATTAGATTGTTTATGTGTTATAAATGATAGAAATGATATTGGGTATTTTTCTTTGAAATTTGGAAATGTATATGTGTGTGTGTTTGTGTATATATACACACACACACACACATTCTGGAATAATTTGTACTTTATGAGTTTGGATAACCGATGGGCAAGATTGAAATGAATTGTTATGTCTCTTAATGAATACACTGTATTATGAATATATTAATGTATTAGAGGTTGTTTTTAAATGATAATATAAATGTTGATCTATTGAAAAGGGAATGGTAGGGTCTAAAAAGGATATTTTTCCTTTTATATTACTTTTATTCGTTTATATCCACTTATTAAGTGTACAATAATATACTCACTCCTCATATTTCAGTTTCAGATATATCAAGATAAAGTTGAGTGTGATCTAAGTGGCCTTGATTGCATAAAGACTTTGAAAACTCAGGTATAATTGCTATACTCGGCTCACACATTCAAACGTTGGTGTTAATTGGGGATTTTAAAAATAATTGTATTATTTATTTTGATTATTTAAAGATTGTAAACAAGCTTATAATCATATGTATTTGTAATTATTTCTAAAAATTGAATTTGTATTTGTGAATAAAAAAGATGAAATGAAAAATTTTATCGAAATAGTATTGGTTTGAGATGAAGTATTGATTTATATGTAGAAATTAAGTACCTAGCAACCTTACAGGTTCTTAATGTATATTCTAGGATTTAGAGTGTATGTCAATGACTTATAACGGTTGTCATATGTGGATGCCACGATAAGAAGCATGACAAAACAGTGGACTGCCTGCTTAGATTTGTCCACTGGAAATGAATTCTTGTACTATTTGCCTAGTGCATAACTTTTACAAAATTCTATTGAGTTAATTTTTTGTAACCCACTCGCCATCTGTTCTTCACTCAACGATCTCAATCCTAGAATATTCGAGTGGCCATATCTTTAATGCCATAGTTGACAATCGGTTATTTGCTAAACAATTAAAGCTTGTCTATTAACAGTACTAATATCAAGAGAAAAAAACTTGTTTTGTGTCATGCCCACTTTAACAATTAATTTTCCAAATTTTCTCTCTAATTTCACATGCTTCATTATCAAAAATAACCATATAGCCATATGATAGCAACTGAACTAGGCTTAGCAAATTTTGAGCCAAGGTGGGAATAAAATAAACATCATATAAGTAGCGTGCGTGCCTTTAACCTGTTTGGAGAGTGACAATGTCTTTGTCATGAACTTCCATTTGCTAATCATCACCAATTCTCACTTTAAGCCAAAGAGATTCATCAGTTTTCTTGAAAGAAAACCATACACTTGTTATATGATTAGAACACCCCGAGTCTAAAAGCCAAAAATCATTAAACACCACAGTAGCATCTTGATATACCATAAATAGCTGCTAGTCATTAGTATTATCATCATCATGAGCAAAGTTAGCCTTCTTCTCCTTTTTCCAGCAATCATATGTCCATAGCATTTGCAGTAGTAACATTGGACATTGGTCATAGTTCTTCTCGACTTGGACTACACTTATTGATTATTCATGTTTTGTTCTCTATAGTTCTCACCACGACCACCACATAACCTTCACCACAACCATAACGTCTGCTATGATTTCCATGCTCATGAAAACCTCCATTGCCACAATCCCAATTGCTATCATTACTTCCACACCTTTGATGATCGATTCTCCTTTGATTTGAAAGACTTTCTCCTCCACTTTCTTTTCACATATTAGTCGAGTTTCATAGGAAAGCAGTGATCCCATTAATTCATCAAATGAGTAAATGTCCAAATCCTTTGATTTCTCGATTATGGCTATAGCATGCCTAAAATTTGGCATCAAACTACCCAAAATTTTTGCTACGACAACTAGATCTTTGATGTCTTCTCCATAGCTCTTCATTTGATTAACAAGAGCTGCCATTCTCGATAAATAGTCTTAAACTCCATTGTTTTTCATATGCAAATTCTCAAAATCTCATCATAATGTTTGCAATTTAACAATCATCACCTTGACTGATCCTTGATATGCTATTCGAAGAATTAACCAAGCTTCCTTTGTGGTGGATGCTACTATAAGCTTTGAGAAAATAGATTTATCAACTGCCTACTAGATAAGATAAAAAAGGCCTTTGAGTCCTTTTTTTTATTCTCACATTACCTTAGTTGGTCTGTAAACTCAAGAACTCCACCTTCTATCAAAATATAGTCTTCATCTTTATGCTCCAAAATTCATAATTCTCACCTCTGAAGACAAGAATGGTTAGTTTTGAGAGAGACAAAAGATTACAATTAGAAAAGAAAGTGTTCGCCCAAATCGATCAAACTTGCTCTAATACTAGTTTTGTTGGTGCAAAAGAGCTCAAATAGAATACAAAATAGAGAAATTTTATTAAAACAACATGATAAGGCTTATATTTTAAATGGTAATAACATGAATACATTACTAAATGAAAATAACTCTTTAAATAAGAGTTTTATAATAGCTAAATAACATTTAAAATAGAATAAATTCAAGGCACTATAAACTAATGCACGTTTACATGGACACGTTCAACAAATATAACTCATTCTTAAAGACTAATCAACTAATACTTTGAATTATCCACCAACATTCATTGTTTAAGGTTCACCCTCTCAAGTAACCACAGTTTCAAGCCACGAAATGTTTAGAAAATATAGGCAGATCCTCCATAGAGCATAAAATGACCACCTGTGACCAACTGAATACTGTTTTCTAGAACCTACATATAGAAAATAATAGTAATAATAATAATATGTAGATTAGCATAACTAGTCCATGGCATTCTATTATTCCGGTGTAACTTTCAAAAAATTATCATACTTGTACCCCGTTCGTAAATCCGTGAGCACCACTTTAGACATCCATTATATATCTTTCCTCCATTGAGTGCAAGAGTGGCTATAATGTTGGTAATGTATACCCTAAAATCATTTGTGTTGTCAGTTTTGGGCATTATTGTATTGAATTATTGTGTTAATGATGTATTGTACATTATTATTAATAGAGAAAATGTTTCAATTTTATGTGTACGCTGCTTCCTTTTATTAATCATATTAATGAAAAGTATACATAATTTGCCCAGCTATATTAGTTATCTAAACTATTCCCTACATAGGCTGTATCAATTGGGCATCAATATCACATATAGGAACACTAGATATTTCCAGTGATTATCATGAGATGATAATAGTGTGGATAGCATGATTGTCATGCTATTAGGACATTAGTAGTATGGATCAATAGTTAGAGGACTATTTTTCAAACATAACCAAGGTTATGACAAATTACACAGCAATATGAGATCAATAACTTATCGTATAATTTTACCAGTATGGAATTAACCCTTAGACCTGAGATGTCATTATCATAATTTAGTATAGATACATATAATTCATAAGGTTCATAAATATGAGACTAATCACATCTTGTATAATAAGTCGATTTGACTATATGTTATTTATATTAAAAGTGCGACAGATAATTACTATAGAATTTGTTGACTCGATTAAAAGAATTTTGAGGTACCGTTGACTCAATCCAGTTTCGAGTTCCTAGTAGGGTGTTGGTAAATGTCTGAAATCAAAGTCTTTGATCAAAGCACATAATGTTACATGAAAGCGTTTCATAGTAACAAATTCAGAGCGTACTAACCGAAATCCGAACGAAAAATATATTTAGGGTTTTGACATTCATGAGCCATATTCAGTTGGGATTAGATGAATAGAGGGAATCTATTCACACGAAATATATAATCAAGCATAAAAGGTTCAATGAAGATATTCTTCATTATGGTTTAGTGAAGATTCTATGACCTAAATCATGCATAAATTGTAAATTTTGCAACCAAAAACCCTAGGTAAAAAGCATAGAAAACAATGGTTTTCAAAGACAATTATCTTGGGGCTTTTGTGATGAAGACAAGAGCCAAAACTATGACTCCTCTTCACTTGACACCATCCTCTTTACTCCCCCATGGTTGGTCGAAATTTTGAAGAGAGAGAGACCATTTTTGATGCCAAAAATTAATTGAAAATGAAAAATACAAAGATATTTATATTTTCCTTTTTATTTTCCATTTAATTAATTCTATATTTATCTAATACATATATTAATTAAATGGAGCTAATGTGATACAATCACACTCATCTAATATCTGTACAACCTTACAAATGGACCAATTGAAATTAAAAACAAAGTCAAATTCATTATCAAATGGGAAACTGACATGTGTTTAATTTTAAGCCATTAAAATAAAATTTTTATTTGAGTATTTAACACTTAAATACTTTCTTTAATAGACAAATTAATTAATATAATGGATTAAACAAAATCCATAATTATGGTACAATTACCATAATGCCTTTGGTGACATTTGCACATAAGGTAAAATGGTCATTTCCATCTAAAGTAACCACTTTAATTTAGATTTTACAATTTTTATTAAAATCATATTTTAATATGTTTGATAATCAAAATTATCAAATTTAAATATATAATTTATAATAAATTACATACATGTATCACATTAGGGGCAAAATGGTTATTTTATACTAAATAAAACTATTTCATTTAATTTTCACTATTTTACCTTAAAATCATATTTTAATAGATTTGATAATCATTATTATCAAATTTGACAAGTTCTTTACATTAAATAACCTTATGATATCAATATATCAACTCTTTAACACTTTAAAGAGTATTTAATATGTATAATCATTACACTATCGGTTTCAGTCGATTTCTATATTATCATAAGGGTGCTAGCCCTCTCTAGAAAATATTTTAATCTCTCTCTCTTATGTGAAGAAGCGTTAGATCTCTTATGTGAAGAAGCGTTAGAGAATCTTGGTGGACCATGAAGGTTTACTGTGACTCAACCGTGAAGTAGTGCTAAACATTTCAACTCTGAGCATTTCAGTTGCTCATCGACTATTATTAGTATCTGTCAATGCAACATAGTCCCTAAGTCACGATATAGAAGGATCTTCATCAAACCTTTCATTGATTGCACATAACATGTGTGATACAATCAGCCTTGGCAAGGAGATTCAACGCCACAATATACAACAAGACAAGCTGTATATGCCTAATGGTCCAATTACAAGGCAGCAAGCTTCAAGGGTTAAACAAGCAATACAAGCTTTTGTTCAAGGCCAAATAATAAGTCAAATACTTGAAGAGGTTGAAACATCTATGGAGGAACACCAAGGCATGCCCAAGCTTGTAACTTTATTAGAGGAAGCGTATGAAGGGGTTAATACTTAGCCAATCTGGAAGACAAGCCCAATACTTCTTTTTAGGGAGTGTTTTATAATAAATTAGGCTTATGATTTTCTATCTTTAATTAGGCCCAAGAACATGTTAAGGGGTTGGATATTTATTAAAAAGCATGTGCCTTTATTAAAAGTCACATGACTTAGTTTATTTTAATTAGTTTGTTAAATACTAGG
>JAVXUL010000016.1:14190924-14206538 GCA_035590515.1 Trichilia minutiflora | reverse complement strand
GGCGAGTCTCTCGGACTTTGGCTGACTGTTGGAGTTTTTGAATTAAAAACAAAAAAAGACAAAAACGATATTTTATACTTACCTACTTATATTTTATTATAAGATGTCTGTCATTCGTTGAAATCCACGGATAATCTTGCTTATAATTAGAAACTCTTTCTTTTCTTGGCTTCATTCTGTTGATTTTTGATTGACACAAAAACGATATTTTTGATTGCTTTTTTAATAAAAATGGCGACGATGTCGAGCGGGAGTGGCGTTGAGAAGAAAGTAAGGTTGAAGTGTTCGGACGGCAAAATCTTGGAGGTGGAGGAGACAGTGGCGGTGGAGTTCAACATGATTAGGAACAAGATGGTGGAAGCTGGCAATGCAGACGAGGTGATCGAGTTGGAAAATGTGAGCAGTGTGGTTCTGTCGAATGTAATGGACTTTTGTAGGAAGTACGTGGAGGCCAGAATGGAGAACAAGGAAGATGAACCAAAGCAGTTGCGCACTGATTTTCTCCAACGTTGGCTGATGAACAAGGACGGTGATCTGCGCCCGGTATGCTCTTGTTTTAAAGTTTTAATTTTTATGAAAACATATTTGGATCCCGAGTCTCATGATGGACTACTTTGACAAAAACAGAGTATATGCATGTGTATATCCAATTTCAGGATGCAAAGTATCTGGAAATCATGAGTGAAGAAGAATTCCAAGAAGAAGAAGAAGAAAAAGAATTCCCTCCTGTACCTTTTGCTGCTCCCATACGTTGTTTAGAAGTTCCGTATTGGGTAATTCTTTTTCTCTTTTTCTGTTACTTTGGTTTGTTGAGTGCTTCTATGTTTAGAATTAATATTTCTGATCTGTCTTTGTTTTTTCAACTGATTTTGTTGTTTGCATTCATTAATTAATTGCTCATAGTTAGTTCTTCTCTAAATTTTGATCTTATAGAAGTGATAAATCAAGTGATAAATATTCTACAGATGTCTACACTTTAGGCATTTGGTGCATGGGAAGACGACAATTGTTAGGTTATTTTCAAAAAAAAAACACGAAAAGTGGCTTAGCTCGCTTGCTACAAAAACTTCTTTCTACATTACTTAAAGATCCAATTTTGAATTTTGAGTATTGCTAATCTAATTTTAACTTTCTCTCTATCCGTGAAAGGTTAAGCGTTTTGATTGTTATTGATGATGTGACTTATTTCAATTAAATAAAATCTTTAATTGAAGGTTTTGATTGGCTCGGGAGTCTAATCATAGTAATAATAAGAAAGAAAGAAATTCTTAAAAATGAGAGAATAATAAATAATAGTACGAAGAAAAGATAAATATCTCTCAAATTTAAAATTTATGATAAATACATAGATTAAATTTGATATTTTTAAAATTTTATCTTTTTTATATATCTAATTTTTATAAAATGTAAATTAAAAATTTTATATAAAATACTTAAAATTTAATTAATAAAATTTATAATTTTAGGAATATAAAAAATTTATAAAGTTATATTTTAAAAAATGTCAAAATAAAAAAATAATGATTTAAATAGGCAAAATTTATTAATATTTTAATATTTAAGATCAAAACTAAAAAAAAAAAAGTTATTATAAATTATATATTTAAAAAATTAGTTAGAAGGGAGAACAAGGAAGTTGAACTCAACAAGTGGGACTTTGATTTTGTACAATATTGTTTATAGACCCACTGGGATCTGCGCTCGGTATACTTTTATTTTAAAGTTATAATTTGTATGAAACAATATTTTGATGTTGAGTCTTATGGTGGATTACTTTGACGTAAACAGAGTATATGTATATTTCTAATTTCAGGAATCAAAGTATGGGGAAAACAGACGTTTGTGGAATGATCAACCTATTGGTCCAGATGAGATTGAAATGAGCTTGGTCAATAGAGACCTAGGGCCCCCGGTTAACCGTTTACCTCCTCGATCTCCTGTTTATAGAGATCCGTTTTGGGTAATTTTTTTTTTTAAAATTTTTTCTGTTGCTTTGGTTTCTTGAATCTAAATACGGTCCTTCTATGTTTAGAATTAAGTTATGAATTACAAATGTCTACACTTTAAAGGCATTTGGGCCATGGGATAAGACAACAATTGTTAGGGACTTAGGGTTATTTTCAACAAAATCTGGTAGAAATTTGGATGATTCTTACTCTATTGAAAACGTTGACAAAGAAAAGAAAAAAAGAAAGAAAGGTGGTTTACTCTAATTTTTACAACAGCATAAATTAAAAAAATTATATAAAATACATAAAATTTGATTAATAAATTTATAATTTGAGGAATATAAAAAAAATCATAAATTCTTAAATTTAAAAAAATTTAATTAATAAATTCTTAAAAATAGGAAATGACGAATACTATCTACATTTAATATGGTGACAAATACTCAATTCAAGTTTGATTTTTTTTAAAATTTTATCCTTTCATATGGTATAAATTTAAAAAATTATATAAAATTTAAATAATAAAATTTATAATTTGAGAAACATAAAAAACTATAAATTATATTTTAAAGAATATCAAAATAGAAAAATAATGATTTAATAGATAAATTTTATTAATTTTTTTAATTTTTAAGATCAAAATTAAAAAAAATTGTTATAAATTATAAAAGTAATTTTCTAAATATTTTGTGCCTTTTATTAACAGGGAGCCAACGAAGGTCTCCGTCACCGACCTGTTCATGCTGGTTCGGTAATTCTTTTTTCTTTTTCTGTTGTTTTGATTTCTTGAATTTAAATATAGCCCTTCTATGTTTAGAATTAATTTTTCTGATCTATCTTTGTTTTTTCAACTGATTTTGTTATTTTCATTAATTAATTGTTCATAGTTAGTTCTTCTCTAAATTCTGATCTTATAGAATAATTTCAGAGTATAAGTATACATCTAATTTCAGGAAGAAAAGGATCGGGAGGACAACAGGAGTTTGCATGAGTTGATATATAGATTGTCTGAACCCGCACCTGAAGGAAGTGGGCAGGTAAAGAGTATATAAATCATGCATTTGTCTTTGCTTTGATTCTCATGTTACAAGGTAACTTATTCTCAATACTAAAATGCTAAAATATTTTATACTTACATACTATAAGATGTCGCGGCGGAGTGGCGTTGAGAAGAAAGTAAGGTTGAAGTGTTCGGATGGCGAAATCTTGGAGGTGGAGGAGACGGTGGCGCTGGAGTCCAACACGATTAAGAAGAAGATGGTGGAAGGCAGCAGTTCAGACGAGGTGATCGAGTTGGAAATGGTGAGCAGTGCGGTTCTGTCTAAAATAATGGACTACTGTAGGATGCACCTGGAGGCCAGAAGGGTGAACAAGGAAGTTGAACCCATGAACTGGAACCTTGATCTTCTCATATATTGTCTGGAGTTTCCCAGTGATCTGCGCTCGGTATGCTTTTGTTTTAAAGTTTTAATTTTTATGAAAAAAATATTTTGATGTTGAGTCTTATGATGGACAACTTTGACATAAACAGAGTATATGTATATATCTAATTTCAGGGAGCAAAGTATCTGGAAATCATGAGTTTGGTTGAGTTGATCGATCAACTTGTTGGAACCGGAACACATCTATGTTCTTTAAATAATAATTCGGTAATTCTTTTTCTCTTTTTCTGTTGCTTTGGTTTGTTGATTCTAAAAACAGTCCTTGTATGCTTAGAATTAATTTTTCTGATCTGTCTTCGTTTTTTCAATTGATTTTATTGTTTGCATTAATTAATTAATTTTTCATAGTTAGTTCTTCTCTGAATTCTTATCCTATAGAATAATTGTAGAATAATTTTACTTAATTAATTAATTAGGTGTTGGGTTGGAAGGGAATTTTAGGAAAAACGAATTTATTAAGTTTCGATAATTGCTAAGGTTATTTTCAACAAAATCTCTAGTAATTAACTTTCATGACTCTTCCTCACTCGCTACAAAAACTTCTTTCTACATTACTTGAAGATCCAATTGTGAATATTGTCAACCTAATTTTAACTTTATCTCTATCCGTGAAAATTATTATATCTCTAATTTTTATAAAAGTATAAATTAAAATAAAATACTTAAAATTTAATTAATAAAATTTATAATTTGAGAAATATAAAAAATTTATAAAGTTATATTTTAAAGAATGTCAAAATAGAAAAATAATGATTTAATAGGTAAATTTTATTAATTTTTTAATATTTAAGGCCAAAATAAAAAATATTATAAATTATATATTAAAAAAATTAGCCAGAAGGGAGAACAAGGAAGTTGAACTTAAGGAGTGGGACCTTGATTTTGTACAATATTGTTTATAGACCCACTATGATCTGTGCAAGGTATACTTTTATTTTAAAGTTTTAATTTTTATGAAACAATATTTTGATGTTGAGTCTTATGGTGGACTATTTTGACGTAAACAAAGTATATGTATATTTCTAATTTCAGGAATCAAAGTATAGGGAAATCATGCGTTTGTAGGATGATCAACCTATTGGTCCAGATGAGATTGAAATGAGTTTGGACAAGAGCGACCCAGGGCCCCCGGTTAACTGTTTACCTCGTCGATCTTCTGTTTATAGGGATCCGTTTCAGTTTTTTTTTTTCATTTTTTCTGTTGCTTTGATTTCTTGAATTTAAATACGGTCCTTCTATGTTTAGAATTAAGTTATGAATTACAAACGTCTACACTTTAAAGGCATTTGGGTCATGGGATAAGACGACAATTGTTAGGGACTTAAGATTATTTACAATAAAATCTCGTTAACAAAGAAAGGTGGTTTACTCTAATTTTTACAACAGCATAAATTAAAAAAATTATATAAAATACATAAAGTTTGATTAATAAAATTTATAATTTGAGGAATATAAAAAAAATCATAAATTTTTAAATTTTAAAAATTTTAATTAATAAACAATTAAAAATAGGTAACGACGAATACTATCTACATTTAAATATGGTGACAAATACTCAATACAAGTTTGATTTTTTTTAAGATTTTATGCTTTCATATGGCATAAATTTAAAAAATTATATAAAATTTAAATAATAAAATTTATAATTTGAGAAACATAAAAAAATTATAAACTATATTTTAAAGAATGTCAAAATAGAAAAATAATGATTGAATAGATAAATTTTTTTAATTTTTTAATATTTAAGATCAAAATAGAAAAATTATTATAAATTATAAAAGTAATTTTCTAGATATTTTGTGTCTTTTATTAACAGATAGACAACAAAGGTCTCCGTCACCGATTTGTTCACGCTGTCTCGGTAATTCTTTTTCTCTTTTTATGTTGCTTTGATTTGTTGAATCTAAATACGGCTCTTCTACATTTAGAATCAATTTTTCTGTCGATGTGTTTTTCAACTAATTTTGTTATTTGCATTAATTAAGTTTTGATAGTTCTTCTCTAAATTCTGATCGTATAGAATAATTGTAGAATAATTTTACTTTATTTATTAATTAGGTGTTGGGTTGGTAGGAATTTTGGGAAAAATGAACTTTAGAGAAAAAAAATGATGATATATGTCTTTTCTTCAATTCATAGGGGGAATTTGTGATCCCCTCTTAAAATTTTTTTAGTGAATATATGAACCTACGAAATTAGCTGATGTTTGTATGTTTTTCGACAAAACCATTCCAGTTAAATTCATGAGGGAGTATAAAAAAAAAAAAAATCCATTGAATTCAAGGTGTTCCACTAGTTCTTAAGTTTTAGGTGTATTCTATTTGAAACGACTATACAAGTATGGGAAATTGTATTAAAAAATTTGAAATAATTCCAAAGATGTGCTGTGATATTTAAGTTTGGATGAACAAGATAAAAATATTTCTCTAGATATCTTGTGTCTTATGTGAACGGGGACAACAGAGATCATGTAATAAAAATCATTGATGACAATGGCTACAATGCAGAAAGAGGTATAAGTAGTGTTCTTGTGAATAAGTGTCTAATAATTGTATTAGACAATAAGATTAAGAATGTATCATTTGTTGCAAGAAACGTTTTGATGATTTTGAGAACTGTGCATAGGTTGGGGATAATCAAGAAACCCAGGGACTTTTGACGGGTCAAAATGTTGATGAAGTTGGGACATATAACACAGTAAGAATTTCTTTGCTCTGATATTTTTATATGAAAATTTAATATTGTATTAAATAAATTGTTTCCGACACATATTTTCTATATACAGATTGATTTCGGAAAGATGTTTGTAATCATCAACTTCGTTCTGGAACTCGCATCAGCTGTTTTTGATCAACTTTCTTCTGTGCATAAACCTCAGTATGCAATCGTCAGTATGTCATTGTCATTCGTCGCCATGTTTCTGTGCATTGTCGAGCTCGTTCATAAATGTCAAAAGGAAGATGTTACATGGAAATGGAGGAGTATATTACCCTGGTTATATTACCCACCACGAAATCACAGCAGGCCCTTTGGAAACTTTAAGGATATTATAGGATTGATATGTGCAATTTGTCAATGTACTTCTGCAACAATCAATTTCTATTTTGCTCGTCGGCATGTCGATAATCCAGTTAAAATTTCTTTTTTGCCTGTCGCCTTTGCTCTAGGTCTATTATGTTGCAAGGTTTTAGGGAAACCTAAGAGAGGAAGATGTCAGTCGAATTGATGGTATAAACCAAGTTTGTGTAACTATATTTTTCTTTTTGTTTTGAAATTAGTATTTATGTTAAGTTTCAAGGGTCGTATTTGTCCATTAAATTAATGAATTTTAAATTTTATTAAATTGATTTTAGTTCAATGACTAACAAGGACGTTTGGAGATTGATTATAGGCAATTTTAATGACGAGTTTACGAATTTAATCTTCAACAATAGAAATAATATAATTAAAAAAATTCCTATATATGTCTGTGAGGATAAAATATTTTAGCATTTAAATTAGTACTAAGAATAAGTTATCTTATGACATGAGAATCAAAATCAGACAAATTGGCAGCTTCCCTTCCCTCTAAGCAATCCTCTAGCCTTGAAATGTTCTTCAAGCTTCAAAAATGATTTGATAATAAGTTGTTAATGGATGGAAGTACTGATTTGTTTCCGAAAGATTATATTGGTGGACGAAGAAGGAGAAGAAGTGATCAATGATCACAGTTCAATTGATCAGAAAATTTAGAGTTAATGCTGAGAAAATTAAACTTCGAATAAATAATTTCTAAATGCATTACCTACCTGCTTCCTTGGAATGTGCGATTCTAATTTCATGGAAGATGCCAAATCAGAACCCAGGAACACAATAAGAGATTGACTTATAAGTCAATGGTTATTCTTTGATTTCTAGCTTTGTTGAATTACTTTTCCTCCCAGTTATCAAACCAACACCTTCTTAACCATCTGAGAACCAATCTCATGATCTAAAACTCTGTCCTATACTGTTCATCCAACAGAGTAGATGACTCATCCTTCAGATAAGTTGAGATATGAATTATAGCTTTTATCTTTAAATTTAAATTTTAGGTCTCGTGGTAATTCAATAATAAAGAACATATAGCATGTCAACTGTCAGTCCCAACTCAGATCAATTCCAGAAAATGAAGAAAGTTTACAGAAGCAATATTTCATGTGTTTAAAAAAAGTAAAACCAAAGAAATTGAGAACAAGAACAAAGCTTTATTTCCAGAGAAGCAGGAATACAAATGATGAATCGATCTTGCAAGATTTATGCTTGATTCTTTTAATATAGCTGTAAACTAACAGCCAGCTAAGCAAGAACAAGAATCAAGAATCCAAGAACTATAATCTTGTAACTAACTACTTTCTTGGACAGCTAATTCAGTACATGCACACACATACAAAACTTGCAACATATTGGATCATACCTCACAATCTCCACCTTGATCCTATATGTGATCACTATATACTTTGCTAAAAAATATAATGTTCACACTCAACTTCTGCACTATAAATTCTGACAGAAGTTAAGTCATCATCCTTTGTTCTCCATCTTTAACATATCCAGGCAACACTTCAGCTTAGTACCCGGCACTACCTTTGTTAGCATATCAGCAGCAGTCTCTGAAGTATGTACCTTGCTAAGCTTCAATCTTCTCTCTGCAAGTATCTCTCTAATAAAATGCAGCCTTACATCAATATGCTTTGTTCTTTCATGAAATGTAGGATGCTTTGCAAGCTGAATTGCCCCTTGATTGTCACACATTATTCCTGCAGTCTCTTCTCCAAGCTTCAACTCAGAAACCATCCCCTGCAACCAAAGAGCCTCCTTAGCTGATTCCACCACAGCTATATATTCTGGTTCGGTTGTAGAGAGTGCTACAATGTGCTGCAATGAGGACTACCAGTTTATTGTGCAGCCTTTATGCAGAAACACATAGCCTGTCACAGACCTCCTCTTATCAATATCAGCTGCATAATCTGCATCTACAAATCCCTTCATCAACTCAGCATGTTCTTCACCTTTTCCATACACTAAGCAGCAGCCAACACTACCTTTAATGTACCTCAGAATCCACTTAGCTGCTCTCCAGTGATCCATGCCTGGATTGCTTAGGAACTTACTCACAACACTCACTGCAAAGGCAATATCAGGCCTTGTGCAAATTAGGTATAGTCATGAATACAGTATTGAGTGAATAACTTGTTACAATAATGGCTTTTTATACCTACAGTTTGGTTTCATATAACTTGTTAATTGCAGTATTCTGTTTCTGCAAGATCCTACGTGGTTTAACTAGTAAAACTTTCCAACACTTCAAGTGGAATACATACTCTAATATTTCTAAAAATGTGGCGCAAGCATTATGAGCATTATCAACAGTTCGGCTCAAATGGTTCAAAGTCTATGAAAGTACTACTTCCTCAAGCAATTCTGGGGAAGGTACTTATGGGGAAGCATTCAAGGGAGGCAATACCGTTTGCAAAGTGTTTCCAATTGATGGAGATTTAAAAGTGAACAGAGAAGTTCAGAAGATACTTATTTTGACCTCAGTGGTTTTTCGAGTTAAATATTAAAGTTAAACTTTTCTGCCCCTAACTTGATCTTGGATGATTTAGATGCGTGACTGTGTGGTTTGTTGTGTTCCAGAGATCAGAAGAATTGCTTGAGGAAGTAGCACTTTCATGGACCTTGAACCATTTGAGCCGAACTGGTGATGATGCTCATAATGCTTGCACCACGTTTATAGAAACATTAGAGTATGTATTCCACTTGATGTATTGGAAGTTATACGAGTTAAATCATGTAGGATCGTGTAGAAACAGAATACTGCAATTAACAAGTTATAAGAAGCCAAACTGTAGTTATAAAAAGCCATTATCCTAACGAGTTATTCACTCAATACCGTATTCATGACTATACTTAATTTTCAGCTTGGATCATTCCAGATTGTAGCCTAATCTGAATTTTGCCTCTTTCAGTCCAATGCTTTAGCATACTGGCTCTAGCATGATCTTCACCAATTTCAATTTATGGAGCATGAGACTGACTTTATACTGGATTAACACACTTGATTTATCACATGTAGATGTTCCTGGTACTAAAATAATACTAGCATGCTTCTTTGGAACTATGTAATTCATATCCGTCAGTAGACAAAAGTTTTGTCATGTGTGGTCTCTTATCTTTGCAATATAAAAATATGTCAAGTTCGTTATGTTCCTCCACTAATCAAAGCATGGGAAGATTGGGATTAGGGGTGGACATTTTCAATTTGATCCAATTTTGAGTTGAAAAATTTTTGGATCTATTTCTAAATTGAAAATTTTCAAATTATTGTTTGTAGTCTGGATTATGAATTTGATTAATTTTAAATCACTAAACCGCAAATCAAACCATTTAATATTATTCTATAAAAATTTTTATTGTTATTTATTTGTCTTCTTAAGTTATATATGATTACCTTTTCCTCTTACATGTGGTAACAATTAGTAAATAAAAATTATTCACAGTGGGATTAAAAAGGAAAATTGTTTACTCAACTATCTCTTAAATATTGATGAGAGATTACAAAATTGATAACAATTAAATATTATATCATTAATTTTATAATATAGTCCAAACTGTAAATTTAAACTATTTCAAACTTGATTTTGTAGTTTGGATTGAATCGGTTTGTGATATTTTAACATATTAGATTAGATTGACTTAGTTTTAAGAAGTAATGTTCAGATTAGTTTAAATTTTATCTCAAATTGATTCAAACCGAATGTGCTCGCCCCTAAGTGGGATGACAAACATTGTTCAAAAAATGATAATCCTGAAGCGTTTCTAGAGAATTAGGTAATTTCTCCTTTTTAGTTGTGTTTTTGTGTGAATAAATTTGGTGTTACTCGTTTAGATTTTTATCGCCCTCATTTGTTATTTCTCACGTCACATAGCTGTACATTTCACACAAAGCAATCATTTGGATTTGAACACCATGTTGAAAACATCTGATTCATCATCCTCAGTAAAATTGATGTACAATTTACAAAGCTAAAATTTGTTGTTGTATTTTTATAGATTCTTAACCATATTTAACGAATTTCCATTCAGTAATATATTGTATTTGTCTTACAACATGGCAGGAACGATCTTGAAAGCTTTGTCCTCATAAACTTTGATGAAGCTCGGAATTTACTGGTCCAGGTTATCTGCAGATTTAGTTTCTTGTTATTTTCCATTTTATTTTTAAAGTCGTTGTTACTTCTCAGCTTCCCCAGCAACCTTCCAAAGCAAGAAAACAACTTGGAACATATTCAATTCTCAGCAATCCAGTAGCTCTAATTCTGGAATTACTTCACTTGTATACAAACTAAAGATACCAGCAAGAACTAACACATTCACCAGCAAAGGAAATGTAAACCAATGAAAATTGAAAGAATGAAAGAATAAGGAAAAATGAAACCGAGACACTTCAAGAATGCTTGTGTATATTTCTATATTTTCCTTCAAGAAAACAATGAATATGATGATATATTCTGCTGTCAACTTGCTAGCAATTAAAGGCTCCTACTCCAGGTAATTCTGCACCTTAGCTGTCAAGATTAAAGACCAAGAAACAAAGACTCCAGAAAGTATCAAGATCACCAATCTTGATATCTTTCTAACTAACCAACTAAGCCACATGGCTAACTTCCAGCAGAGCACATGTATACTCAACACACACACTGTTATATTGAACATTTGATCATCTTAACAATCCCACCTGTTATTCATCCAAATATTTGTTATTCTCCATAGGTTACAGCTGCCCTTGCCATGGCTGAAGCTGCATATGAATTTGAGCATCGGGAACTGGTTTTGTTTTACAAACTCATTCTTTAACGAAAATAGTGCATTCTTTTGCCTGATTGTTGAGTTCAAAAATTTGTATGTCGCAGGCGAAACATACTTTTGTGTCGAAATGACTCTCTTGAACTGCATTCTGTTCTCAAGGGGAAGCAAATGTTCATGATAATAGTTGGATTATTGGTAGCAATCATCGATTTCACTATTTCAAGGTTAAATTCTGGCGAGAATGTTCTTATCCTGTTATACTTTTGCTACATCGGAGGTTAATTAGGCAATTCAGCGGAGTTGATGATTATTACGACAACACAGGTGAAGATATTTTCTTTCTACACCTTTCTCAGGACCCCGAGCTCTTTAAAGGTCCAACAGGAGATAAACAAGTAAGGATTGATAATGAATCTTATAGATTACTTTTACTGATTCAATTTTATGATACATTAAAATGACTATTAATATTGTATACAGTTTGATACCTATCGAAATATGCAAAGGGTAACAGAAGGTCAATGGGAAGGAAGGTATAAAATGTTGATTTTTTGTTTTTGTTTTTGAATGATCATTGTGTAACCCATTTGCATACCGAGAAATAATTCAATAAGTAAACTCATTCCGGGGAACGGCATTAGAGTAACGTTTTTCTCGATATTTTTTCAGGTGTTCACTTTCTTTTAATGTTGTAATGGTCTCGATCCTCCATTTCATGCTGAATTTCTTAATTTATGTTTATGCAGTTTACCCAGATCAAATGTGGTGTTGATGATGTACTCCTGGAGAAAACTTTTGTGAGTATTAATCCGTTTTAACTCCATATATTCATGAAATAACTTTGATCATCCAACGTTTGACTGATAAAACGATGCTTCAGGATCGTTCTTCAAAGAATGAGAGAGATTTACGCTCATTGAAGAAGCATTTGGACAGCTATAATTCGGCCAGAAAAACAGTTTTTGATCCTTTCTTCTCTGACTTGATAACAGATCAGCCTATGTAAAAAGGAAAATTAATACGTGGAAACTAGGTGGAATGTCAAATTAGAAAAAAGTCAAGTAGTTCTTCTTGTACAGTTTTAACTACAACAGTTGAAATGCGTGTGTATATATATATATATATTGACTATGGAGTGAAGGATAACTGTTTTCTTGCTGGTACTCCAGAAATTCAAATTTTTGTCACAATTTTCATTTTGCTAAAGCAGTGATTTGTTTGAATGTGGAAAGAATCCTATTAATCTTCCGTTTGGTTTGTTTTCAAAATCCGGTTTCTATTTTTAAAAAAAATAGAAAAGTATTTTCTTTTGATGTTTTTCACCATTTTCATGAACGTATTTTCACAGCTAATTACAACTACTTTTCTCAAAACAATTATTTTACTCATTTTCCAACAATACATGCTTTCTGTTCATTAAAAATTATTTCCAAAATATTACTTTTACTGTTTTTAAAAGCAATGTTTTAAAAACCATACTAAATGCACACATTTACAGGGTTTTAATTGTTGTGTTTATACTTCTAAAAGCATTGTTGTTGGAAGTGTTTGTAATCACTCATTTTTCCTTTACAGCTAAATTTTACTAATCATCTGCACACTTACTTGGGGTCATGATACAGTATATTTAATTATAATTTTCAATTTTATACCTAATTTTTCAAGTTTTTCAAATATAACATAAAACAACTGACAATTACAATAAAAAAAGTTTTGATAGTGATTTCATATTACTGTAGCTCAATCTCAAAGCATATCATGTTCACATTGCATAGTCATAATAAACAAGATTAATCTTGTGAAGTTTTTATCTGGCAAAAGGTTTTCCCTTATGGAAAAGTTGGGAATCCTTGCAAAATTGAATCTTCTTTTTGTTTGTATATCTTTCATTATATGCACTGAAAGCAGCTAGGATAGAATTTGAATGTGGAAAAATAGTTGAGAGATGATACTAGATTACTTTGAACGTTCTCTATCTTCTTACAAGATATCCATCCACATGATGTGTTCCAAAAGTAGTCGAACACAAACTTTAATTCATGTGATGTAAAACCTTTCTTCTTATTCTCCCAGATCTTTTATTTTTTAAATTTTTTATTAAATTTGTTAATCTGCATATTATTACTTTATTATTAAAATTTTTAAATATCGAATATTAATGTAAAACTCTACGGCTTCTACTAAATCAAAATTATCAAATAATTTTTTAACTTTATTTTCGAAGTTAAATTAAAAGTTGAAAGTTGAAAATTTTATGACCAAGTGTTTGACAGTTGTATAAGTCAATCTCTTATTGTGTTTCTGGGTTCTAATTTGGCCATCTTCCATGAAATTAGAATATCACTTCCCTGTAATGTTCAAAGGAATCAGGTAGGTAAAGGTAAAGCATTTATAAATTATGTATTCGAAGTTCAATTTTCTCAGCATTAACTCTAAATTTTCTGATCAATTGAACTGTGATGATTGATCACTTTTTCTCCTCCTTCTTCGTCTACCAATATAATCTTTCAGAAACAAATCAACACTTCCATCCATCAACAACTTACAATCAAATCAGTTTTGAAACTTAAGAACATTTAAAAGCTGGAGGATTGCTTAAGAGGGAACGGAAGCTGGCAATATGCCTATAATCAATCTCCAAACGTACTTGTTAGTCATTGTACCAAAATCAATTTAATAAAATTTAAAATTTATTAATTTAATGGACAAATACATCACTTGAAACGTTACATAAACACCAAGTTCAAAATAAAAAGAAAAAATATAGCTACACAAAATTAGTTTATTCTCTCCTCTCCAATTGCCGTCTTCTCCTTGTCGCTGGCGGCTTCTCTAAAAACTTGGAACATAATAGACCTAGAGCGAAGACGATAGGCCAAAAAGAAATTTTAACTGGATTATCACAATGCCGACGAGCAAAATAGAAATTGATTGTTGCAAAAATACATTGACAAATTGCACTTATCAATCCTATAATATCCTTGAAGTTTCCAAACGGCTTGCTATGATTTCGTGGTGCGTAATATAGCCAGGGTAATATACTCCTCCATTTCCATGTAACTTCTTCCTTTCGACATTTATGAACAAGCTCGACAATGCACATAAACATGGTTACGAATGACAATGACATACTCATAATTGCGTACTGAGGTTTATGCACAGAAGAAAGTTGATCAAAAACAGCCGATGGGAGTTCCAGAACGAAGTTGATTATTACAAATATCTTCTCTAAATTAATCTGTATATAGAAAATATATGTGTCAGGAATAATTTATGTAATACTGGATTACAAAAAAAAAAATTCTTACTGTGTTATATGCCGAAACTTCATCAACATTTTCATCCGTCAAAAGTCCATCGTTCGAAACTCCATCAACATTTTCATCCGTCAAAAGTTCATTGGTTTCTTGATGATCTCCACTCTATGCACGGTTCTCAAAACCATCAAAACGTTTCTTGCAACAAATGATGCATTCTTAATCTTGTTGTCTAATACAATTATTAGACACTTATTCACAAGAATACTATTTATACCTCTTTCAGCATTGTAGCCATTGCCATCAATGATTTTTATTACATGACCTCTATTGTCCCCTTTTAAAAAATGCACAAAATATCCTTACCAACCCAACACCTAATTAATAAATAAAGTAAAATTATTCTATAGGATAAGAATTTAGAGAAGACCTAACTATGAACAATTAATTAATTAATGCAAACAACAAAATCAGTTGAAAAAACAAAGATAGATCAGAAACATTAATTCTAAACATAGAAGGATAGTATTTAGATTCAAGAAATCAAAGCAACAGAAAAAGAGAAAAAGAATTACCGAACCAGCGCGAACAGATCGGTGACGGAGACCTTCCATGTTGTTTATCTGTAGTCCCTGTTAAAAAAAGGCACAAAATATCTTAAAAAAATGTTTTTATCTTGTTCATCCAAGCTGCAAGAACTTAATAACACAGAACATCTTTGGTATTATTTCCAGTTTTTTTAATTCAATTTCCCATACTTGTATAGTCCTTTTCAAATAGAATACACCCAAAACTTAAGAACTAATGGAACACCTTGAGTACAAT
Source organism: Trichilia minutiflora (assembly GCA_035590515.1). Taxonomy (NCBI): domain Eukaryota; kingdom Viridiplantae; phylum Streptophyta; class Magnoliopsida; order Sapindales; family Meliaceae; genus Trichilia; species Trichilia minutiflora. Next base: position 14,191,235 of record JAVXUL010000016.1, on the reverse strand, counting down.
GGATTATTTTCTTTTTATATTCCCTCACGAATTTCATTGTAATGGTTTTGTCTAAAGACATGTAAATATCAGTTAATTTCGTCAGTTTATATATTATTTTCAATTTTCACTCTACAATTTTTAAGAAAGGGAATGACAAATTCCCCCAAGAGTTTGAAGAAAAAAACAAATATTTCCATTTTTTTTGGTTTGGATGAAAACTTCCTCAAATTTAAAAGTAACAACAAATTCTCCTTGAGTTTGATTTTCTTATAATTTTGTCTTTTTTATAATATTAATAACTATTATACTTCAAACTTTTATAAAATTAT
>JAVXUL010000016.1:14177794-14190824 GCA_035590515.1 Trichilia minutiflora | reverse complement strand
ATTTTTAAAAAATGATTTTTATACTTTTATGTATAAGTTTGATAAACTTTTTTCTTTTATATATATATATATATATATATATATATATTGCTTCTGTTTTACGCATACTTGTTTGTATATATGGATATTCACAGATGTTTGATGAATATCCTTATACTTTGATGGCCGGAGGCCAAGATGATTTATTGTGAGCCTCGTATTTAGATATCAAGGATATAACGATAATTTTATACTTTTACTGTTCATACATTCGCATCTATCCCATACACTGTGTGCGTGTGAGCGTGATTCTGTAACTTAGTTCCAGTATTTGATTTATTAAGATAGCGTTTTACGAGCGTAAATACATGGACCTCAGTGTAATTAAAAGAAAGTTTTATTTTGAGTGGGATCAACAAGATTTTCCAAATTTTGAGAGGATTCAAGTGAGATTTTTAATTTTGACGGGTTCGATCGACTGAATAGGGTGATTTGTTTGATCAATATTTTGAGAACTCCCTGAAAAATTTATGGCTTCAGATTCATTCGAACGAATTGAAAATTCGTTCAATCAAATGAGGACTCATTCAATCGTATAAGTCATTCATTCAGTCAAAGTATTGGGATTCGTTCGATCGATAAAATGGAAGTCTCCTGACTTTGCTCGGGGTGTCAAAGAATTCGCTCGAATGAACCCTAGTTCGTTCGATCGAATCGATGCGAAATGACGATTTAGCCCTCTTCTAGAAGCTTCTCTTTTAGAAAATTTAAGGGTGAAATGATAATTTCACCTTTTTTTTTTATAAATAGGGGCTGAGACCCCAGATTTCACGTGTTTCTTCCTTTCTTCTTCCTCTTTTCTTCTCTTCTTCTCCCTCACATTCTCTCCTCTGTCCATCTTAGCCATCACCCGAATTCTTGTCACATTTTTAATTTCTCTTCGCTTGTCGACCACATTCCTCATGTCTAACTACCTGGGAGTGTCAATTTGGTGATAAGAGTATGGGGAACAAAAAGTGTATCTAGGGGTTCCTTCGAAGATTTTGGAGTTTTTCGACTTTCGCATGAAATCGATAAAAACTAACAATACCACGAGGTTCGTAACGTCATTCCTAACTAGTCTGCATATTTTATTTCACATTTTAGTCAATTTTTGTGATATGGATTTTACTATATATTCGTATAGATTTCAGTAGATCTATCTTGCACATTTTAGTTTTTACTCATTATTTGGGATTGTAATGAAGTTTAGAAGTCGTAGGATGCTAGAAATATAAATTTGAAGAAAAATAAGTGAACGTAAACAGTAATTAAAGTTACTTTTTTCGACAAGCATGTGGGGTTCGTAGGTCTAAATTATGAAATTGAGTCAAATTATGCTAGTGTAGCAATAATATGGTTCGTGGTAGTAATGTATGAAAATTCAAGTGAATAACAAGAGTTTTATCTGATTTTTGAATATTGTTCGACTTTAAGAAACCCAGGGTTAGCATGCATTGCATGAGTATGAGTCTTATTTAAGGTTTAGAAATGTATATTGATAAGTTTTGGTATATGTGAATAGGCGACGGAGCGCGAGCGAGGAATCTGCGTACCAAGTCGAGGAACAAGGCGAGTTAGGGAGTATATATCCTCCCTATACTGTGAGCGGACTTTTTATATTTTCGTTGATTTAATAAAGATTTTGCTTGTATATTTATAATGATGCATAACAGATGTACAAATGATTCTACTGTTTCCTTCTATTTATGGAAAAATATGTATATGAATGTATTTACATGATTTTATATGAAAATGTGATTTGTATGGTGAATGTAAATGGTTTGGCATATATGTTTATATGAATGATGGTTGTGGACCGATTTTATGATATGTATATACTTTGATATTGATGTATAAGGATATGGATATGTAATGGTGATGACGGTCTTAAGAGTTAGGATATTGACTGCAGCTATTGGGTATGTGATAGCCTAAAAGTGTTCACCTGGATGGAGACACCCAAGTGAGTGTGGTGTATGGTAGCCTAGGATCAGCCTGATAGAGAGGTTGCCTAGATGAGTACAGGAGACTTCACAGGTGGGAGTTGTTATAGGGTGTTATGTTATTATATTGGAGATATGGTTTAACCACCTGTGAGTCTTATCGGGGATAGTCATGGATGTCACCACATGACTACTAGAGGCAACGTCAGTGGTGAGTTTATTTCCTGAAAACGATGCATGTTTTGTTCTTTACATTTAAAACACCCTTTTATTAAAATAACATTATTTTTATTTGTATATAAAATCTACTAACGGTTTTGGGATGCTTAAGGCCAGGGTAATCACCGAGAAAGACAGCCAGCCCAATAACTTTCATAGTGTGATTTGAGGTTTTCAAACTAAAAGATTTTCTTTGAATTAAAATATTTTATTTTATGTTCGAGATGCATTTTCTTACATATTGGTTAAACAGCATGAATATATATATATATATAGTTTACTCACTGAGTATACTCCTATATATTTATCCCTCTCACTTTTCAGTTTCAGGATAAACTTGGGAATATGTGCTTGGGTTGGGTGGTGATCGCTCCAAGTGTTAGAAGTATTAGGTATATGCTATGCCAACTCACACTGTATGGTTCACAGTCCACTGGAGTCGTGTAATTTTAATAGACTTTTATTTATACGATGACTGGATATTTGGACAAGTGTAAACCATATTATTTTTGTTTTACTTTATTTGACTGACCACACTTTTTAAATGATTTCAAAAATAGTTTATACATTTAGAAGTGTTTGTGGATTGCTTTGAAATGATCCGAAGTTTGGGTGATTGATTGGATTTATTTTGAAAGTGCTATGTGAGAAGTTTTGAAACAGGTTTTGTAAATGCCTTACAGACTGACAAAATGTATTTTGTATGATTGAATACATCTAAAAAGTCTATGGCGATTGTCATATGTGGGATCCACGGGTTAGGGCGTGACATTTATACTTTGATGTATATGATAATAAACATGTTTATCATTTCTTGAGAACTTGTTGGATATATATATGTGACTTGTAAACTTTGATATACATTTTGGTAATACGGTTATAGGGGTCGGGGTTGTTATTATAGCTACAGGGGAGATAGCCTAGGGTCGGCTTGATAGAGAGGTCGCCTAGGTGAGTGGAGACTTCACAGGTTGGGATGGTGTATAGTTGTTTTATTGTGATGATGTGATATGATTTGATCACCTGTGAGTCTCGTCGGGTTAGTCATGGATGTCACCCCGTGGCTAATTCGAGGCGAACGTCAATGGTGGGCATATTTTCTGTAAAACTATGCATATTTCGTTTCTTGCATTTAAATCTATCTTTTATAAAATAGCATGATTTATTATATATAAAACCCACTGACGATCTCGAGATGTCTAAAGCCAGAAAAATTTATGAAAAAGGCAGCCAGCCCAATGATTTTCGATATACGATTTGAAACTTCAAACTAAAAGAAATATTTTCTTCGGACTGTATGTAATATATTTGAATTGGGCTTTTCTATTTATGAATCAAATATTATTTATTTACGTTTATCTTTAGTTCACTTACGGAGTATACTATCGTATACTCACCCCTCTCACACTCTAGTTTCAGGTTCGCTTAGTTAGCAACGAGCGGCGGTGGTGATTTTTCTAGGGTAGAGGGTCTCAGGTATACCTCTGAAAATCGACTCACTTAGAGAGGTCTTAGTCTACTGGTGCTGTTTTGTTATTTGAACTTATATTTTCGTTTATGTAATGGAAACAAATGTATAAATTATTTGGATATTATTTTTGATTCGCTTAAGATTTGATACTTTTATACTTTGATATTTAGTTTGTGGAAAAGGATTGAAATGTTCTCTATAGAAGTGTTTACGGTTTCTTGAAATGATTTGAAGTTTGGGTGGTTGGTTAGATTTATTTTGGAAGTATTGCGTGAAAAGTTTTGAAACAGGTTTTATATAAGCTTTACAAATTCTTAGGATATATTCAGGGTGATCGAGAATACCTTGATAGTTTGTAGCAATTATCACGTATGGGTTCCACAGAATAGGGTGTGACAGGCTCACTTTCGAGTGAGCTCATTAGGGGGTCACTTCCTAGTGAACTTCACTAAGGAGTAGGCTCACTCTCGACTGAGCTCACTAGGGAGTCAAAGCCCACTCCCTAACAAGCTTGACTTGAAATTTCTTTGGAGGATTTCGTTATCTTCGTTCTTCTCTTTTCACACCGAAATCATGCACAAATTTTTGTTTTTTAAGACAATCTCATCTCATCAAAACTTATAAAGAAGTATTTTCATCTCAAGCAAACACTATAAGCAAATAAAACACTTGGATTAAAAGTAATTTCTCATCTTAAATATATTGTGTTTACCTTTTAAGTCGAGGATCAAAGCCTCCTTGCCCTTGACTTTGATGATGAAACTTACTTGTTGCGGTACTAGCAAAGGAAGGAGAAGGGTAACGGTGTAAATAAAAAATTTAAATGAGAGTATTTTGATCGAAAAAAAATATATGAGTCATTTTTTAATGGATATTTGTTATATATATATTTTTTAATATATACATTATATAGTCATTTTTTTGTTAATTCCCTAAAACTACCATCTTCGGTCCCCTCTGTCTGTGTGGGACAACGTTCTGTTCCCGCCTTCAAGGCTAACTTTCAACTTTCAAATCATTTCACAATCAAAACCCTAACAGAACACAGAAATGGAGATGACAGAAGAACAGAAACAAAGAGCTGAATCCAACCGATTAGCCGCAATAGCAAAGAGAAAAGCACTTGCCCAGTCGGATACAACCTCCAACAATCAGCAAGAACAACAAAATAATAAGGACCCATGGAGGCTCTTAAAATGCCGCAAGATCTCCAGGGAATCCATCCGTTGCCCTAAACTCGGGTCGGGTCAAGGGGTATCGACAACCCGTTTTGATGAAAAGTTCCTGGTAAGGCTCGAAATATGCTCTCCCGATTCCTTCTCGGTCACGCCCCTAGCGGTGCAGGGTTTTGTGTACCCGGGAGAGGAGGAGTGTTTAAGGAGACTCGGTTATTGGTTATCAAATGTAAGGTTCTTTTGTACTTAGAAATTAAGAAAGCTGCTTAATATGTACTTTCAAATGCTTATATAATTGGAATGTTTTCTGTTCCTTTTAAATCTTTGTTTGGATGATGAAAAGAAGAAGAAAAAATTTACTCTCTATTTGGTTCAATATAATGTGGAACGAAATATTGTGGGAAAAATCACTTAAGATAGAGATAAGATGGAGATAAGACTCGGTTGTTTTATACTTCTTTCATAATTTCAATCTTGGAACGAAATCTCAAGATTTTAAAAGTTATATTTTGTCTTTCATTTTATCGTTTTATCTTTTAAAATTTTTGATATATTGGAGGCAATAAAACACACTAGGTCCCAAGTTGTTGTTGTTGTGTTTATATATATATATATATATATATATATAAAATTACTTTTGGAATTTGTACCAATAATTATTTCACTTTTGCATAGGTCTTGCCATCACACTATACACAGAACAACAGTGGGGGAAAGGCCTGCGTTTATAAGCTGAGGGACTATAATTCAATTTTAAAATGCTTGAAAAACTCTGATGGTATTGAGGTTGAAGGAATACCTTGGGTTACACTCAATGTTGTTGAGAAACTTTCTCATTCATTTGTTACTGGAAGATGGAATCCTTGTAGAGCAGAACATTTGTCTGATGAAATTGTTGATGAAATGATTGGAAGGCTACCAAAACATTTATTGGATGTGATCTTGCCTTTCCAGCTTGAAGGTGTCAGATATGGTTTGCAAAGAGGTGGTCGGTGTCTTATTGCGGACGAAATGGGACTTGGAAAAACACTTCAGGTAAGTACTACACGGACCAAACATTTTAGATGGTCTGAAAATGTCTAACCAGAGGGAAAAAAATTCTGACGGCGTTGGACTTTTCTTTGGGTAACTTGTTTTCAGGCTATTGCAATTGCATCCTGTTTCATGAATGAAGGTTCTCTACTTGTTGTCTGTCCTGCAATTTTACGTCTTTCATGGGCCGAAGAATTAGAGCGTTGGCTTCCATTTTGTTTGCCTGCTGATATTCATCTTGGTAAGTCTCACAGTCTGTGCTTTATTATATTGTCTCATATGTTGCAATGTGGCATCCATAGGGAGTAAATAATATCAGTTAAGAGAAAGCCAATTAAGATATGCAGACCATGTCTAGAGGTTGGCAAGTAATAAAGTTGAGAGATTGGGAAAATGGTAGATTGGACTTTAGAAATTTCTTTTTGTTCGTCGATTTCCAATTAGATTTCAGAGATAATCAGTGGGTTGTCCCCACAATTGAGGATTTAGGGCTTCACCTTTCAGATGCTCAATTTCATGATTATTCTTTTTGGCTTAACAATTATTTCTTTTCTCTTCAGTGTTTGGTCATCGAAATAATCCTGTTCACTTAACAAGATTCCCAAGAGTAGTGGTTATTTCTTATACAATGCTTCACCGTTTGCAAAAGAGCATGATTGAACGAGAATGGGCTCTCTTGATTGTCGATGAATCTCACCATGTACGGTGCTCGAAGAAAACATCTGAACCAGAAGAGGTAGACAATATTTCTAATTTGTTGATAGGTTGTCAATTCATTGTTTATGGACAGGTGATTATTTGTAGATATCAAATAAAATGTTCATGTTGATATCTTGTCCCTCCTCAAATTTACATCAAATAAAATGTTCATATAGATATCTTGTCCCTGCTAAAATTTACTGGATTTTTACATTTTATCTTTTATAGTACCTTCATTTGACACAAGGAAAGAAGGTGTTCAGTAATCCATGTGCTTGAATGAGCAATTTAGTTCAATTGCTGTTGTAGAAAGGAGTCCTGTGTAGAATACACACATGGTTATGAGTAGCTGTCCTGTCTTGATCATTGTACCTTAGCATGACTTGACATTGATGGATAGACTAGAGCTTCTGCATATAAAATAAATTTCTAAAAGATATGAATGATCATTACGCTGCAATGAAAATTCACAAGCTAGTAATTAGCTTTGTGAGACATGTTTGCATCACACTTGCCATTCTGTTTCCTTTTAACTGAGTGGTTGAAAATTGTCCACATGCAGTGATAACATACTTGAGGCACTGCTTTGTTAAAGTTCATTTTGATAAATCCTTATGTTGTATGTTATATTTGTGTAATACCAGGTGAAAGCTGTTCTTGATGTGGCAGCAAAGGTTAAGCGCATAGTTCTACTATCAGGGACGCCTTCTTTGTCAAGGTTGTATCTAAGCCTATAAAGCGAAATAATGGAATTTAATAAATCTTGTACCATTGTTGGGTTGAATTAATAGATCTAGTTTTGTCTGTGGCTATTTTAGCTTATATGTGATTTGTTTGGTTTTCTAATTAGCTTATTTTTAGTATATCCTAATATCTTGGTTTGATTTTTTCCTAGGTGATTGTAGGCCATATGACATTTTCCATCAGATAAACATCTTGTGGTAAGTTACTTGGCACTATCAGGTTATTGTTTTATGTTTCTCTATGTTTGCCATTTTTGTCTGTTATTTTATTTATTATTTACCTTGGCAATGCTTCTTTCGTCATAGGCCTGGTTTACTGGGGAAGAATAAGTATGACTTTGCAAAAACTTACTGTGATGTGAGAACTGTCCAGGGTTATCAAGGACAACTTTTCCAGGTAATCTAATTAGTAGTGTTCAGAACTAAACGATTTTTAATGAGGTTTATAACTAAAATGCTTTTGTACTGGTAAATACTAAACCCTGCTTGTAGTTATTGTAAAATGAAAAGTGCTGGACCATGCAATTGTTGAGACTTAGTTCTTGATGTCTTACTGGTTGGATAGCTTTGCGGCTGATGATGGAATATTTTATAGTTTCCTTTAATTCTGCATGATATTCTGATTATTTATCACAATTGAAAATCTGACATGTTTCATGGGTGTCATCTTTGCAGGATTTTTCAAAGGGTATTCGCTTGGAGGAGCTGAATGTATTGCTTAAGCAAACTGTCATGGTATGCTCTTGTCTATGTATGCTGAATGGATACAAACTATTATCAGCATTCTGTAATGGTGGTTTTAATAACTCTTTCAAAGGGGAGGAAAAAACAAAAACCTTTGCTGCTGTCATGAACTTAACAAAATCTTCTTTTAAGCAGAAATGTTGGCTGTGTGAGATCACAGCAACAGTCTGATGATTGCTATTTTTATGGTTTGTCATGATTTTTGTGGTCATTTGGTGTTTGATATTGTTGTTAGGCTGTTAATAGTGTAGAAATTTTAATCTCTTTAATTAATCAATCAAGTGATGTATTACAATTAATATATGACATTGAATCTGGCTTATTGAATATTATGGATCTTTGCTTTTATGTCTCTACATGCAAGTTGTTATTTTTTTGTTTGCTCCAACTTGTTATTGTCATTCATTTCCCTTTTTGAAAATTTATTTCACCTTGATCCTTATTTACGAGTGCCTATGCATATTAGGTTGCAGCATTTTTCTATTTGTTTCCCAATTAAACTGAGGTACTATTGTTTATTATCATGGTACAAATGGCCGAGGGCTGTACTTTTTTTTGGTTGAATCATCATGACTTGTTATCAGCTAATGCTTTCCTTTGGAAGATTGTCTCATCTGAAGATGCTTTTTTTTTTTCCTTTTTGTGTCTTGTAGATAAGACGCTTGAAGCAGCACGTGCTTGTCCAGTTGCCACCCAAGCGTAGGCAGATCATAAGATTACTGTTGAAGAGATCAGACATAATTTTAGCAAAGGATGATGTTGTGTCAGTCAATGGTTCTGAAAAGGATGCTTCAAAAGATGTGACTCCTGAGAATTTAGTTGAACCTGATGGTGATTTATGAGCTCCTTTAGCTATATATTCTTCAATTTCATGTGTTAAGAAAATGCAGGGTCACTTTCTTGTCTCATGCTACTTTGCAATGGTTTCTGAATGTGATATATTTTTTGCAAACTTGTTTGTAGGAAATCAATGAGATGTTATAGCCATTTTAAAAATGATTCAATAGCACTTGCCATCATTCAAGCCAGATATTCTAGTCCTCTCTTTTTATTTAATTATTTGCTTTGACAAATAAATATGCTAATATTGTTTAGCCCTAGATCAAACAGAATAATTGGCTCACTTTTTCTAGCTTGTGTTTATTCTTCTCATCTTGAGAATCTGATTTTGATGATACGCAAGTATAGCAGTTCTGTCTGCCTACTTTTGAAGAAATGAGGTGTCTAATCTGGTTAAGGAGTAAAAAATTGTTTGGACTTCTATGGAGTACAATGAGCCATTAGGATTCTTGTGCAATATGCCGTCCAGTATTCCTGTGGATATCTTAGCAATTAAATATTGGAGCATATCTTGAAAATTGCTGATTTTGCAAATTATCAATGTTCTATGAGAAGGTTGTCTTGTTAATAACTTGTTTTCTAGTCTGCAAAAAGAATGGTAATCGTAATAACTCTGTATTTTTGCTTCTCTTTGGTCCTTGGTCTCTAAGGATTTTGAAGACAATTCTCTCTTCTTCATCAATCTCAATTAGGATGCAATCTTCTCATTAAATTTATGGCTACACATTTCATTTTCTGTAAATTTTGGGAGTGGCATACTGTTGGGGGTTATAGCTGTGCTGCTTTTACTTTGTATAATTAACAGGTAGCTTTTATAGGGCTGTTTTTGTTGCCCTTGTGGACCAAGGGTTTACTTAGGTATCTTCTTCTACCCGTTTATTGTAAAGAATTCTTTTGTTCCAATCAAAAATCAAATAAAATAAAAAAGGAATGGTAATAATTTGTTTGTAGATTTGTATCTGAGAAGTTGCTACTTGATCATTTGAGAACAAGCCATGTTTGAGTATATAGCCTGTGTGAACAGCACAATATCGGACACTTCTTGCTCTGATTCTCTCGATTTTATTTTCAGATAGTGGAGCTTGTTGCGGATTGGAGAAGCTCTCATACCAAGAACTTGGTATTGCAAAACTCTCTGGGTTTCGAGAATGGCTTTCCATTCATCCAGTCATTGCAGAACGAGATGCAGCACACTTGGATTTTAACGCCAGTTCGCATAAAATGATAATCTTTGCCCATCATCATAAAGTTCTAGATGGAGTACAGGTAAGAGACTCTTTCTCTCATCAATTAGATCTTTTTATTGAATTGAATCTTGGAACATCTGTTAATTGAAAATGTTCTGGTCATTGTGCTATACTAATTGCAATTGCTCCACCAGAAATTACCTGGAGGTGGTTGCTTTCCTTATTTATTTGGGCCCAAATGTGCTTGTACTTGGTGCTGTACTGTTAGCGGCAAGTTAGTGGATGCAACCTGAACCTGAATATGGAAAAGTTAATTTGTGATTGACATCTTTAAGTAAACAATAGTTATCCAAAGCTTATCTGTATTATAGATGACATGTCCTAATGAAGAGTAATTTAACTAAATTGGAATGATGGAATTGTCAAATGTTAAACAAATGCTTCACTATCTTCCAAAGGATTTATTTTGACTAAGTAGAACAATATTTAACTAATGCAGAATAATGTATCATTATTTCTGCATTGGTTTATATTGTTGTTGAGAACATTTCAGTTATCATGCTGTTGAAAATGTTGACCAAAAATTCTCTATATTAGCATTTCTTGGCATGTTTACTCTGGTGTTACTTATGTCTCTTGCACTGCTGGAAGCCAATAGTGATGCTAACTCTTTTTCAAACATTTTCAGTATTTTCCCATTTATATTTTGTGTTTTGGAATTACTCAGGAGTTCATAAGTGAGAAAGGGATCAGTTTTGTTCGAATTGATGGAAATACACTTCCCAGGGATAGGCAGTCAGCTGTGCACTCATTCCAATCATCAAATGAGGCTTGTATCTGCTTCTCTTTGTTTTTCTCTTATATGATCTGCTTTAGTGGAGAATGCTGCTCTCTGTTTGTTTTCTATCTGCAGATGTGTTTGAATTAATCGACTAATACTTTGAAAGATTTAAGTTACATATAGCACATTAACAAAGTAAATGTATTAGTTTCATTTTTCCAATTTATGTTTGATCTTTCTTTTGATAGCTTTTATTATAGTTGAAGTTTAGCTGTTGAATTATATGGTTGGCACTTTTCTGTTAGATAAAATACTATAAAAATATTTCTTTTTTCATTGTTTTTCCCTCTATTATCCTTCTACCTACACCCACAAACTTGAGCACATATGAATTCTGCTTGTTGATTGTGCTGCAGACAACAGTTTAACCGTCCCATAAATTTAGCCTTGTTATATTTTTTGGCCTCTGTCAACTCAGTAGATGATAGATATCTTTGTTCAGCAGGTTAAAATTGCAATAATTGGTATAACTGCTGGGGGTGTTGGACTTGATTTCTCATCGGCACAAAATGTTGTGTTCCTGGAGTTGCCTCAGTCTCCTTCATTGATGCTTCAGGTCTAATAATTTGAAATTCTGTTATATTTTGTTTGAATTTTAACTCTTATTTGCCATTCAATTAAGGATGAGAATCAATTTATCTTACCTTGTCTATGAACCATAGACATTATTTTAATGATTGAAAAGGACTTCAGAAACTTATCTCAACTTGTAAGGGTTTGTCAATTTGCGCCCAGCGTTGCCCCTGACATCTTCAGCATCCTTCATTTCTCTGATATGTATGTTGGTATATGTATGGAAAAATTTCAGAGAATAATTTGAGTATTGGCTTTTTCCTGGCCCCAAAACCCCTGATAGAGCTTGAATAAGGATCTTTCCTAGGCTGCAGGACTGTTTTAGCGACTAAGCACTCTAGTGGTTAAGGTTCTACTTGTTCATAAATTGAACAAATTGTAGATGTGGATGCTTAGATGGAGTATTGGAGCAAGAAATATAGATTTTCAATTTAATACTAACAGGAAACATTTAGTGCCATCAAGGATAAGACAGAGGAGAATATGTTGAGCTGGCTTAGTTCACGTGCTGAGGAGACTCATGGGTGGGTATGGTAGAATGTTATTATAGCTTCAGTTAAAATAGGCATGTCCAAGTCTTGACATGCTTTTATGGCCAATACTGATAAGCCTGCAATGTGTCCATACTATTAAGATAGAACTTTCCATATCTAATACGCCTATGATATTGGGCTGCATAAGCAATTGTCAATTCTAGGGAAAAAACACTTATGGTTTTAGAAATGAATACATGCTTCCTGTTGCTACTGGACGTTTATTAAGTTAGTTGCTGTTTAAAATAATTTATGTTCCGCTTTCATTTTCTTTTCTTGAATTTGAGAGAAATTATTTCATTCTATTTAGAACATATAACTTTCAATTCTTTATATACAAGAGCTACCATGCCAATTATGGTGTGGAGAGAAATCAGGAAAGTCCAAATTAATTTCCATGAATTCGGGACACTTCTAATAGCCTAGCAAATCTGACCTTGATTAGGTTACTTACCTCCTAAAAGGAAATAATAATACTAATTAATAATTACAATAACATTCGATTCTTTCAACACGCACCCTCAAGCTTGGAATTCAGCTCCTCAAACTTAACTCATGCAAGTCCTTTTGGAAGCATATCAGCCACCTGTTAATGTGTTGACACATGATTCAAAGTTAGAATCCCTTCTTCAATTTTTTCTTTGATAAAGTCTCGGTCAAGCTCTACTATGTGTTTGGTCCTGTCATGATGTACGAGATTATTTACAATTAGACTTGTCAAACGGACCGGGTCGGCTCGGCTCGGCCCGTTGCGGACCGGCACTTAAACGGACTGAGTCGAGCCAATCTATTTATTATGCGGATCAATATTTTGATGATCCTAACCCGACCCACGAGCTAACGAGCCGACCTGCGGACCGACTTTAAAAATTTTAAATTTAAAAAAAAATATATAATACACTAATTACTAATAAATACAATATGTTAATAGTAATAATAAGTTTATAATCTAAATATAATATAAACTAACTATATTATAAATTAACATATAAAAATTTTAACAAGTCAA